>JAQQAC010002172.1:36970095-37116687 GCA_029783875.1 Phataginus tricuspis | reverse complement strand
ATATTCAGACATCCATAGGAGACTGTCTCCCTGGTACAGACTTGTGAGTTATTTATCAATAACTAGGATCATTCTAGTTAGCTTTCTCTACAAAGCTTTCCCCTGTTTCCTACAGCACTTCCAGTCTGTATCCACTTCTCCAGGCAATCAGGATGTATTTCCCTGACAGCACTGTGCCCATTTCTATGCTAGATTTTTATGAGGGTGTGAGATGTGTTTATGTTTTAGTCCTTCCTTTACATCAAGAGATTTGGAATTTGGAATTAATTCACACTAAGGAAAAAACATTTTCAAAAACTAAGTATTGAACTCTGGCTACAAATGGTATCTAAATTCAGAGGAAAGGTTGCAATTATACAAACTTTCTTGGAGAAGGACTTGAAGGATGAGTAAGACTATTTTAGGGAAGGAAAAAAATATTTCAAATGAGGAAACCACCCAGAAACCCAAGAGTAAGAATTTGTTTGGGACCCACTGAAGATAATGATCCCATTAGGATGGAGATAAGGATATGCAGGTGGCAACCGATTATCAAGGCCTTGAAGGCCAGACTGCAGAGTCTGACTATACCATGTTGAATCACTGTAAGTACCTGAACAGAGGAGCAACATCATAAAAGTAATATTTAGGAAGATTACGCTGATGGTTGTATGTAGGCTATACTGAAATTCATAAGGGCAAGAGACAGAACAGTTTAGAAGTTTTTGCAGAAGCACAGCCAACGGGACAAAGGCTGAACCGGCACGGTAGTGCAGTAGGGAGGACTTTCAGAAGAACTGGAGAGACTGGTCAGAGAATGAGTCTTTGAAACAACTGAAAGGGCGTAGGCCAAGACAGCTCTAAAGTTTTTTAGCTTGTGAGTACCTGGATGACAGAGGTCATGTCTGATTGACTCATCTCTGTGTCCTCAGTGCCTCATACTGCGTCTGGCATAAAATATATACTTAGCAAATTACGTGCAAGATTGGGAGTGAAGGTGTCCTATAAGGACCTGACCTGGGTTATAAAGTATTTGTCAAATAAATGGCTAAGAAAAAAAGAAGAGGAATAAGGGAAAGAAGAAATGGCTAAGGTGGACCGGGAAGTGATTGGTTAGACGAGGAGCTCCTGTTTACCTTGTTTATCTCCAGTTAAAACCCACATCTTAATTTTGGCTCTGTTTAGGGTGGTTATTGTCTCAGGTACTCCGTACTGCAGCTTGTCTTCTATGGCTGTGGCCCCTAACAGCTTCAAACAGAGATATAGTGAGTAAGGAGAAGGGAGAGAGTCACAGTATTAGTGCTACCTAATGACTTAGTGGGCGCCTCTGCGTCCTTTATAGTAAGTTGGCTCTGTCCTGGCATGAGGACCCCGACAGTATAAAACTCAGCATTCTCCCTCTCAACGGACGCAACTTTCAACCTCACACTGAAATCAGATTTAGAAACACAGAACATCAGGGCCCAAAGAAGGAAAGCCGTGCCCAAGTCACACATGAAGCTGTGTGCCACTTCTGAACCGTCTAGTTCTTGGTACACTTTCACTTCTCCCTTGCTTCATGGTGCCAGATAAGGGATCCCTAAATCCCACTACAGTTTTTCTTTCAACCTTACAAGAGCTTGGCTGAACTTTTTGTTTGTACCTACTGGGGCCCTCTGCGGTTCTTCAAAGGCCTTCTCCTGTACTAGATTAGAAGTACTTTGGTCCAACTCCATACCTTCTTTCTATATCCCAACTGTGCTGACCACAGGGATGGGCACCAGGACTGAGTGTGAGGACCTGACAGATGGACAAACTACTGACTGATTTCTGCTAGGCCTCTGCAAGGACGTACTAGAAATACTAACCACAGGACTGACTATGGGAGGAGAGGGATTGCTGAATTTTCCCACCTGCTACCAGTGATTTCTCTTTTTATAGCACAGCCAGACTGTATTGGACTGGTCAAAAACTTTGGTCTTTTCTCAGTATGAAGGTCTAACCCACCAGCAAATCCTGTTGGCTCTACCTTTTAAAAATGTACAGAATGTGACCATTCCTCGCTACTTGGGCTACTTCTATCTGTTCTAAGCCACCATCATTTCTCATCTGTACTATTTCAACTATCTTCCGATCAATCTCCCTGGGTCTGTACTTGCTCCCCTATAGAATAACGTCAACACAGCGGCCAGGGTGACCATTTTTAAAGCTGTCACATTGTTTCTATAGTTGAACTCTTCAATGGTTTTCCATATCTCACTGTAGGTCCTTGTACTGGCCTATCAGGACCCTCCGCTACTTCTGAGTCTCCTGTCCCCTCATTCTCTCCTTCTTACCCCACACAAGCCACGCTAACGGACTTGCTGTTCAGTTAACGGGTCTGTGCTGCTCCTGTTGTAGGGTCTTTGCAATCTGCCAGAGATCTTCTTGGCTTGCCTCCTTCTTCAAGTCTCTGCTCACAGATCTCTCTCACAGAGATTCAAGCACCTAATTTAAAATAGCAATTATGAGAATATATTCATAAATGACGTATCCGATAAGGGGTTGACATCCAAAATATATAAAGAACTCACACACCTCAACAAAAAAAAAAGCAAATAATCCAATTAAGAAATGGGCAGAGAACATGAATAGACACTTCTCTAAAGAAGAAATTCAGATGGCCAACAGGCACATGAAAAGATGCTCCACATCGCTAATCATCAGAGAAATGCAGATTAAAACCACAATGAGATATCATCTCACATCAGTGAGGATGGCCAACATCCAAAACACAAACAACAACAAATGTTGGCGAGGATGTGGAGAAAAGGGAACCCTCCTAACACTGCTGGTGGGAATGCAAATTAATTAGTTCTACCATTGTGGAAAGCAGTATGGAGGTTCCTCAAAAAACTCAAAATAGAAATACCATTTGACCCAGGAATCCCACTCCTAGGAATTTACCCTAAGAATGCAGCAGCCCAGTTTGAAAAAGACAGATGCACCCCTATGTTTATTGCAGCACTATTCACAATAGCCAAGAAATGGAAGCAGCCTAAGTGTCCATCAGTAGATGAATGGATAAAGAAGAGGTGGTACATATACACAATGGAATATTATTCAGCCATAAGAAGAAAACAAATCCCACCATTTCCAACAACATGGATGGAGGTAGAGGGTATTATGCTCAGTGAAATAAGCCAAGCCGAAAAAGACAAGTATCAAATGTTTTCACTCATATGTGGAGTATAAGAACAAAGAAAAGAACTGAAGGAACAAAACAGCAGCAGACTCGCAGAACCCAAGAATGGACTAATAGTTACCAAAGGGAAAGGGACTGGGGAGGATGGGTGGGAAGGGAGGGACAAGGGGGAAAATGGGGCATTACGATTAGCAGATGTAATGTTGGGGGAGCATGGGGAGGGCTATACAACTCAGAGAAGACAAGTAGTGACTCAATAGCATCTCACTATGCTGATGGACAGTGACTGTAATGGGGTTGGGTGGGGACCTGATGAAGGGGGTAGTTTAATAACCATAATATTGCACATGTAATTGTAGATTAATGATACCAAAATAAATTTTAAAAAATACACATGATACCTTTACCCAGTGAAAATAAATAAAATAAAATAGCAGTTATGCTCTGCCTACTCCAAAACACACATACATATGCAGATACTCCCTAGCTGTCTTGTTGGCTTTATTCTCTTTCATAGCACTTTACCATCTAATATACTACATATGTGACCTCTTTGACCTTTTTGTCTCCTGCTATATGCTCAGGGCTTAAAACAGTGCCTGGCACATATGAAGGCCTTTATATGTTGAGTGAATGAGTGAATATTTTTGTCTTGATCATTCCATCAATGATCTGTTCATTATTCAGATCCTTATTTCTCCCAGATTACTTAGTTTTGTAAGCTGCTTTGGGATAAGAAATACTGCTGGAAAGATTAAATTTACAACCAGTACATTTTTTTTAACAATTTATTTTGGTATCATTAACCTACAATTACATGTGCAATATTATGGTGATTAAACTACCCCCTTCATCAGGTCCCCCCCACCAACCCCATTACAGTCACTGTCCATCAGCGTAGTGAGATGCTATAGTCACTACTTGTCTTCTCTGTGTTGTACAGCCCTCCCCGCGCCCCCGCTACCTTACGTCTGCTAATCGTAATACCCCTTTTACCCTCTTATTCCTCCCTTGCCACCCATCTTCCCCAGTCCCTTTCCCTTTGGTAACTATTAGTCCGTTCTTGGGTTCTGTGAGTCTGCTGCTGTTTTGTTCCTTCAGTTTTTTTCTTTGTTCTTATATTCCACATATGAGTGAAATCATTTGATATTTGTCTTTTTCAGCTTGGCTTATTTCACTAAGCATAATACCCTCTAACTCCATCCATGTTGTTGCAAATGGTAGGATTTATTTATTTATTTATTCTTATGGCTGAATAATATTCCATTGTGTATATGTACCACTTCTTCTTTATCCATTCATCTACTGATGGACACTTAGGTTGCTTCCATTTCTTGGCTATTGTAAATAGTGCTGCAATAAACATAGGGGTGCATCTGTCTTTTTGAAACTGGGCTGCTGCATTCTTAGGGTAAATTCCTAGGAGTGGGATTCCTGGGTCGAATGGTATTTCTATTTTGAGTTTTTTGAGGAACCTCCATACTGCTTTCCACAATGGTTGAACTAATTTGCATTCCCACCAGCAATGTAGGAGGGTTCCCTTTTCTCCACATCCTCGCCAACATTTGTTGTTTGTGTTTTGGATGTTGGCCATCCTCACTGGTGTGAGGTGATATCTCATTGTAGTTTTAATCTGCATTTCTCTGATGACCAGCGATGTGGAGCATCTTTTCATGTGCCTGTTGGTCATCTGAATTTCTTCTTTAGAGAAGTGTCTATTCATGTTCTCTGCCCATTTCTTAATTGGATTATTTGCTTTTTGTTTGTTAAGGTGCGTGAGTTCTTTATATATTTTGGATGTCAACCCCTTATCAGATGCATCATTTATGAATATATTTTCCCATACTGTACGATGTCTTTTTGTTCTACTGATGGTGTCCTTTGCTGTACAGAAGCTTTTCAACTTGATATAGTCCCACTTGTTCATTTTTGATTTTGTTTCCCTTGCCCGGGGGGATATGTTCATGAAGAAGTCACTCATGTTTATGTCCAAGAGATTTTTGCCTATGTTTTTTTCTAAGAGTTTTATGGCTTCATGACTTACATTCAGGTCTTTGATCCACCTTGAGTTTACCTTTGTGTATGGGGCTAGACAGTAGTCCAGTTTCATTCTCTCACATGTAGCTGTCCAGTTTTTCCAACACCAGCTGCTGAAGAGGCTGTCATCTCCCCATTGTATATCCAAGGCTCCTTTATCAAATATTAATTGACTGTATATGTTTGGTTAATGTTTGGATTTTCTATTCTGTTCCACTGGTGTGTGGGTCTGTTTTTGTGCCAGTACCAAATTGTCTTGATTACTCTGGCTTTGTAGTGGAGTTTGAAGTCAGGGAGCGTAATTCCCCCTGTTTGATTCCTCCTTCTCAGGATTGCTTTGGCTATTGTAAATAGTGCTGCAATAAACATAGGGGTGCATCTGTCTTTTGAAACTGGTTCCATATGAATTTTTGAGTTATTTGTTTCAGTTCATTGAAGAAAGCTATTGGTAGTTTGATAGGGATTACATTGAATCTGTAGATTGCTTTAGGTTGTATAGCCATTTTGACAATATTTATTCTTCATAGCCAAGAGCATGGGATGCATTTCCATTTGTTAGTGTCCTCTTTAATTTCTCTTAGGAGTGTCTTGTAGTTTTCAGAGTACAGGTCTTTCACTTCCTTGGTTAGGTTTATTCCTAGGTATTTTATTCTTTTTGATGCAATTGGGAATGGAATTATTTTTCTGATTTCTCTTTCTGTTAGTTCATCATTAGTGTATAGGAAAGCAACAGATTTCTGTGTGTTAATTTTGTATCCTGCAACTTTGCTCAATTCAGATATTAGTTCTAGTAGTTTTGGAGTGGAGTCTTTAGGGTTTTTTATGTACAGTATCATGTCATCTGCAAATAGTGACAATTTTACTTCTTCTTTACCAATCTGGATGCCTTGTATGTCTTTGTTTTGTCTGGTTGCTGTGGCTAGGACCTCCAGTACTATGTTGAATAACAGTGGAGAGAGTGGGCACCCCTGTCTTGTTCCCGATCTTACATGAAAAGCTTTCAGCTTCTCGCTGTTAAGTATTATGTTAGCTGTGGGTTTGTCATATATGGCCTTTATGATGTTGAGGTACTTGCCATCTATACCCATTTTGTTGAGAATTTTAATCATGAATGGGTGCTGAATTTAGTCAAATGCTTTTTCAGCATCTATGGAGATGATCATGTGGTTTTTGTTCTTCTTTTTGTTGATGTGGTGGATGATGTTGATGGATTTTCGAATGTTGTACCATCCTTGCATCCCTGGAATGAATCCCAGTTGATCATGGTGTATGATCCTCTTGATGTATTTTTGAATTCGGTTTGCTAATATTTTGTTGAGTATTTTTGCATCTACGTTCATCAGGGATATAGGTCTGTACTTTTCTTTTTTGGTGAGGTCTTTGCCCGTACAACCAGTACATTTTAAAATTACTTGCAGATTTCTAAAAGCCAGGATATCCTGAATCAGCCTGGATTCCAGAGAGCCTGAACCTTATTGATTTGCTGAAAGCCACTCTCAGAGCCCTTGCTCAGTCTGCTGACTGCCACCCCTCATCCTTCTCCCAATCTGTCCCTGGCTTCCTCACACTAACTGTCAAGTCTTTTTCGATCTCTTCATAGATATCTGATATTTTATTTTCCTGATTCTCCAACGACAGGCAGGCTTCACTGTGCTTCTTGCTCCAGGACTGGAAGAACGCACTGTCCAGTTCTCGGTAGGCCCCATGAGAGTCTGATGGCCTTCAATGGCAAAATCCTGGAAGACATTTGTGTGCACTGAGTGGCCCTGGGCTGGGTGAGGACTGAGTTAAGGGGGTGGCACACTAACCCCACAGGTCCCATCTGCCTGCAAATAGGGTGTAATGGTTAGTGCCATGGGGCTAGTATCTAGCCTAACCAGAACGCAACTGTTGAGCTTTCTCAGCAAAATGTCCTAAGGATAGGGCCAGCTTAGCTGGGAGTAAAGTTTGTGAAGTATTTCCGAGAGATAGAAGGTTCTAGATTCTATCTGTAGTTGTGTAATTTGCTGTGTGACCCTGGGAAAAATCAAGACTTCTAGATTTCTTTCTTATAAAACTGGGATAATAATTCACCCTCCAGAGAAGATAATGATGTCTATAATATGAGAATGAAGGGATTAATAAAGTAAAAGGAAGGAGTTCTTTTTAAAATAATAAGAAATAATCAAGTGTTATAATTTTTTTTTTACAAGCATACATCATTCATTTTATTTTCCTCTCTCCCTGCCTTCATCAAGTATCCAGTGGACATCCCAAATAGCTCACATACTTGTGTATCTGTCTATAGCTGGTTGGCTCAGTTAATTAGCCACAGCCAGCAGTGTTAATAAGGCCACTGTTGAAATGCCTTCTGGGTGAATTAGCGTCTTTTTGCTCCTTGGCCACTGATATGTCCTAACTGACCACAGCTAACCATCTTCCAGAAGTATACTCTTGATTATGAAGAGCCAGGTGAGAGTGTGTGTGGTTTAGGGCAAAACTCATATCCAGCTGAGGGTGTGTTAGAAGCATATTTTGTGTATTGAGAATTGTACCTGAATAACAATTCTACATGACCATTGTTATAATGAGCTTCAAAATAATTTATTTTGGCATTGTAAGAGCAAAGAGAAACAGAATTTACCATCTTGTTATTTTGCTCTTAGTTCCCTGTGTAACAACTCCTGAGTATTTGATGTTAGCTGGCAGGTGAAATTAACATGAGGCAATATATGTAAAGAATTCCACCTCTTAAACTTCCTTACTGTTGGCAGGTGAAGCTATGAAAAAGAAGCTGGAGAGATCTCATAAACTTCTTATGAAGAAAGAGATATAGCAGAAACTGATTTTTTCATAGGAGGATTTGACAGGTTTAACAAAATACACTAATAGATTCTTAATCCTTTAACAAATAATAACAGCCTTTATTTATTTTTTTTTTTTTAATAATTTATTTTATTTTAGTATCATTAACCTACAATTACATGGGCAATACCGTGATGATTGAACTCCCCCCATCACCAGGTCCCCCCCACCAACCCCACCACAGTCACTGTCCATCAGCGTAGTGAGATGAGAATCGCTACTTGTCTTCTCTGAGCTGTACAGTACCCCCCGTGCCCCCCCACCCTATGTCTGCCAATCGTAATGCCCCTTTTACCCTCTTATCCCTCCCTTCCCATCCATCTCCCCAGTCCCTTTCCCTTTGGTAACTGTTAGTCCATTCGTGGGTTCTGTGAGTCTGCTGCTGTTTTGTTCCTTCATTTTTTTATTTTTTTATTTTTTCTTTGTTCTTATACTCCACATATGAGTGAGATCATTTGGTACTTGTCTTTTTCGGCCTGGCTTATTTCACTGAGCATAATACCCTCTAGCTCCATCCATGTTGTTGCAAATGGTAGGATTTGTTTCTTTCTTATTGCTGCGTAATATTCCATTGTGTATATGTACCACATCTTCTTAATCCATTCATCTACTGATGGGCACTTAGGTTGCTTCCATTTCTTGGCTATTGTAAATAGTGCTGCAATAAACATAGGGGTGCATGTGTCTTTCTCAAACTGGGCTGCTGCATTCTTGGGGTAAATTCCTAGGAGTGGGATTCCTGGGTCAAATGGTATTTCTATTTTGAGTTTTTTGAGGAACCTCCATACTGCTTTCCACAATGGTTGAACTAATTTGCATTCCCACCAGCAATGTAGGAGGGTTCCCCTCTCTCCACATCCTCGCCAACATTTGTTGTTGTTTGTGTTTTGGATGTTGGCCACCCTCACTGGTGTGAGGTGATATCTCATTGTGGTTTTAATCTGCATTTCTCTGATGATTAGCGATGTGGAGCATTTTTTCATGTGCCTGTTGGCCATCTGAATTTCTTCTTTAGAGAAGTGTCTATTCATGTCCTGTGCCCATTTCTTAATTGGGTTATTTGCTTTTTGTTTGTTAAGGTGCGTGAGTTCTTTGTATATTTTGGATGTCAACCCCTTATCAGATACATCATTTATGAATATATTTTCCCATATTGTAGGATGTCTTTTTGTTCTACTAATGGTGTCCTTTGCTGTACAGAAGCTTTTCAACTTGATATAGTCCCATTTGTTCATTTTTGCTTTTGTTTCCCTTGCCCGGGGGGATATGTTCATGAAGAAGTCACTCATGTTTATGTCCAAGAGATTTTTGCCTATGTTTTTTTCTAAGAGTTTTATGGTTTCATGACTTACATTCAGGTCTTTGATCCACCTTGAGTTTACCTTTGTGTATGGGGTTAAACAGTAGTCCAGTTTCATTCTCTTGCATGTAGCTGTCCAGTTTTTCCAACACCAGCTGCTGAAGAGGCTGTCATCTCCCCATTGTATGTCCAGGGCTCCTTTATCAAATATTAATTGACTGTAGGTGTTTGGGTTAATGTTTGGATTTTCTATTGTGTTCCACTGGTCTGTGGGTCTGTTTTTGTGCCAGTACCAAATTGTCTTGATTACTGTGGCTTTGTAGTAGAGCTTGAAGTCAGGGAGCGTAATTCCCCCTGTTTGATTCCTCCTTCTCAGGATTGTTTTGGCTATTCGGGGTCTTTTCTGGTTCCATATGAATTTTAGAATTATTTGTTCCAGCTCATTGAAGAAAGCTGTTGGTATTTTAATAGGGATTGCGTTGAATCTGTAGATTGCTTTAGGTAGTATTGCCATTTTGACAATATTGATTCTTCCTAGCCAAGAGCATGGGATGCATTTCCATTTGTTAGTGTCTTCCTTAATTTCTCCTAGGAGTGTCTTGTAGTTTTCAGAGTACAGGTCTTTCACTTCCTTCGTTAGGTTTATTCCTAGGTATTTTATTCTTTTAGGTGCAATTGTGAATGGAATTGTTTTTCTGATTTCTCTTTCTGTTAGCTCATCATTAGTGTATAGGAAAGCAACAGATTTCTGTGTGTTAATTTTATATCCTGCAACTTTGCTGAATTCAGATATTAGTTCTAGTAGTTTTGGAGTGGAGTCTTTAGGGTTTTTTATGTACAGTATCATATCATCTGCAAATAGTGACAATTTGACTTCTTCTTTACCAATCTGGATGCCTTGTATGTCTTTGTTTTGTCTGATTGCCGTGGCTAGGACCTCCAGTACTATGTTGAATAACAGTGGAGAGAGTGGGCACCCCTGTCTTGTTCCCGATCTTAGATGAAAAGCTTTCAGCTTCTCGCTGTTAAGTATGATGTTAGCTGTGGGTTTGTCATATATGGCCTTTATGATGTTGAGGTACTTGCCATCTATACCCATTCTGTTGAGAGTTTTAATCAAAAATGGATGCTGAATTTTGTCAAATGCTTTTTCAGCATCTATGGAGATGATCATGTGGTTTTTGTTCTTCTTTTTATTGATGTGATGGATGATGTTGATGGATTTTCGAATGTTGTACCATCCTTGCATCCCTGGGATGAATCCCACTTGATCATGGTGTATGATCCTCTTGATATATTTTTGAATTCGGTTTGCTAATATTTTGTTGAGTATTTTTGCATCAACATTCATCAGGGATATTGGTCTGTAATTTTCTTTTTTAGTGAGGTCTTTGCCCGGTTTTGGTATTAGAGTGATGCTGGCTTCATAGAAAGAGTCTGGAAGTATTCCCTCCTCTTCTATTTTTTGGAAAACTTTAAGGAGAATGGGTGTTATTTCTTCTCTATATGTCTGGTAGAATTCAGAGGTGAATCCATCAGGTCCAGGGCTTTTGTTCTTGGGTAGTTTTTTGATTACCGATTCAATTTCGTTGCTGGTAATTGGTCTGTTTAGTTTTTCTGTTTCCTGCTTGGTGAGTCTTGGAAGGATAACAGCCTTTATTAACATTATTTCTTACTTATCCCTTACTTCTCATGTTTTTCTTTTCTCCTATGCTGAGCAACTAGGGCCCTGGAGTCAAGCCATGACTGCCACTTACATTTTAGGAGCTGTTTGTTTTAGAGGGCCTGGAGCTATGCTTCTGCATTATGGTTTTTAGAGCTTGATTCTTATGTGTTTATCATCAGTGGTTAATAGATTGTAGTGTAATCAGGCTTCACTAATGGGTGTGTCTGTTAAGGTGATCACAGGAAGCAGGTCAAAAGATCTGAAACAGTTTTATGACCCCTTTTGAAGCCAGTCTGTGGAAATGCTCTCTGAGAAGGTATCCTAATTTGTGCGTTCCAGAAGGCTAAAAGTTTTCAAACTAGCCCATAAAAAATACTGTTGCCTCTGGAACCAGTATAATACATAGGAGCTGTCCTATGTGGACACCACACTGACTTCTTTTTTAAACTTGAGATATAAGGTACATACCATAAAATTCACCCTTTCAAAGCATATAATGCAGTGGTTTAAAAAAATTATATTCTTGGAGTTGTACAACCACCGCCACTATGTAATTCCAGAACATTTCTATCACCTGCAAAAGAAACCCTGCAAGCATTAGCAGTATTCCTGTTCCTTTTCCCTAGCCCCTGGCAACCACTAATCTACTTTCTGTTTCTACAGATTTGCCTATTCTGGACATTTCATATAAATGAAATCATACCATATATGGCATTTTCTGTCTTCTTGCACATAGCATCATATTTTCAAGGTTCAACCACGGTGTAGCATGTGTCTAAGTCACTGCTTTTTGTGACTGAGTAATATCTGTTGTATGGCTAAACATTTTATTCATCATTCATCCATTGATCAGCCTTAGGGTTATTTTGTTTTTTTGCTATTATGAATAATGTTGCTATAAACATTTGTGTAACAAGTTTTTGTGTGGATGCATATTTTCATTTCTCTTGGGACTATACCTAGGAGAGGAATTGCTGGGTCATATGGTAACTCTATGATTAGCTTTTTCGGGAACTGCCAGACTGTTTTCCAGAATGGCTGCATCATTTTACATTCCCCTCAGCAATGTATGAGGGTTACAGTTTCTCTTATCTTTGCCAATACCTATTCTTATCTGGTCATCTTTTTGATTTTACCTATCCTAGTGGTGTAAACAGTATCTTGTGGTTTTGCTTTGTATTTCCCTGAAGGCTAAATGACACTGAACATCTCTTCATGTGCTTATTGGCCATTTGTTCTCTGATTTCTGACTGTGTATTAATGTAGTGTCAAGCCAAAACGGCCTAGTAAAATAGCATTTTCTCCAATCTATTTCTTCCTTAAAATATTTATTTCCGATTTTCCCCTTCCTCATCTTTCCTCTACCCTGTTCCCCCAACCCTTTTATACACCCAGGCTTAAGGGTAGAAACCCCAGAGAGTATGGATCTGGTTTTCCTTTCTAGTGTTAGCAGACTGGACCCACTCTCTCTTCTGATACATCTCAGATCCTAGAGGGTAGAAGTGGGATGCTCATGGAGATTCTAATTCTGTGGATAACAGAGGATTGTATCAAGCAGTCCCCTAAATAGCCCAGGCCTGGTGCTTTCTGTTCTATACCCTAAACGCAGTCTGTTCTCACTGTGCTTGGTGGCGTGGGGCCTCCCGTATCAGCAGGCCCAATTCTGAAGCAAATTCTAGATCTGACCATGAGACCACTGAGGCAGGAATCATGGAGAGAACCATTCCGTTTGTGGTAAGTATTCCTACAGTCATGCCCCTTGGATCTTGCTGTCATACAATTTCTTGATACAGAAGTTGGCAGTGAGGTCAGTGAGAATCCTGCAGAATGAGGTAGTTTTTATTCTTCCACTGGTTAAAGAGATACAGACACTAATACACACCCATACAGAAACACACTGATGCAGGAATACATATGTGGACACATATCCACATACACAGAACCACACACAGCTTCCCTCCCCTGCAACCTAAACACATCTCAGTGTTCCATGGCCACATCTCTGAGGGATCTATAGGACGGGTGAAGCAGCTGACAGAGGACGGTGTCTGCACCCTTGCAGAGCAACATTACCTGGTCTTCAGGTGTTCTCACTACAGATAAACAAATTTTAAAAAGTAACCATAAAGGCCTATTGCCACAAGAACTTGTCTGGGCCACTGAGGGACGGCAGGAGACTGTTTCAATGATATTTGTTCCAATGTATTGTTACTTCAAGTTCAAGCTTCGTGAACTTATTCTCTGCTCTTATCTTGGCTTTGATTCTGCCACGTCATTACCCAGGAACACTAATAAAGGGCACTAGCATATGGTAGCAAGCCTCCATGTGCACATAAGAGAAAATATAAAGGGTATGTGAGAGAAAAAGTAGGAATAGCTATGTGTTTGTATTTGAGGCACAGCACTTCTGAGAAGTACCACCTGTGGGAGAAAACATTTGTGTGTAGATAAAAGAGAAAGTCAACATGTGAATGTGTATGAAAGACAAATAAGGGCAGAAGACCAACTAGGAGGGGCACCCACCAGTAACAGACATTGTTGAAGTCCAAAATAGCCAGGAGTTGGTAGACTTTGGTTTCCCCCATTTCGACTACCATGATTGTCTCAGATGTGCGGGAATGGAACACAAAGCCGAAGTTCCTGGCAGCAGTGACGAGGGCACCTTCATCTGGGGACTGGGCCTGGTCTACCAGATCACCTGGCAGGAGAGAAGGGGGAAGCTACAGCCACAGAGATGTGCAGCTCAAGTCCACCCAGAAATGACATCATCTTGGCAAAGGTTTACATAAAATGGAGTCCAGGAGGGGATATCTTTCTTTAAAACTTCCTCACAAGTCTGGCCCTAAAAGGCCAGGTTGCATAGAACAGGTCAGTTTAAAAACACTTATGTATCATTAGAGTCTTCTACTTGTGACTAAGGTAGTTGGGGAGGGAACTGAATCCCAGGTATAGTGATATCACTGTGTTGCATTATTCCTATTTAGCCTCACAAGAGGACTAGAAAGGAATAGAGCAAGATACATTTCCCAAGATGTATCTATGGGAAATCCAACTACTTTCTTGTGTGTTTCCTACCTTGTCACTTAAGGCAGTAAACAAAGACAAGTCCAAATATGCTTTAAGTGATGCCAACTTGTTGGCATGTGAGGCCTACAAAGGCCTGTTGTGAGACAGGAAATCATGGGGCCAGGAGACATGAGATTTGGGTTCTTATCTCTGCCCTTCTTTGCTATAGGATTTTAGGCAAGTCAGTCTTTTAGCTTCAGTTTCCTTCTTGATAAAATGGATCATTTTTCATATTCTTCTGATCTCAGAGGGCTGTTGTGAATACTGAGGGAGATAATATAAATGAAAGTAATCTGTGAAACTGCAAGGTTATCCAAATGTAAGGTGTTACTAATGGCAGTATATATTAAAAGTACATTGACTTTAAAGGATGTGATTTGGTTGCCTACATTCTTGTTCAGGAAAAAAGAGTTTTCTTAATTGATAATCAGTCATTTCTCATTCATTGTTTCTAAAACAGGTTTGGATAACTTCATGGATGACATAGTCATATTTAGTTACAAAAGAAACTAGGATATGTGCTGATACCTTGAAATTGTGAGGCAAAAAGAGGACAACTCAATTCTTCCTTCAGGAAGTCTTGCCAGGAGGGGGGCTGGTCCTGGGGACAGTTCAGATGGACCGTGTGACAGAATATCACAGAGTCTCAAGGTGAGAACTTCCCTAGATAGCATCAAGTTTGGGAATTCAATGAATGAATTCTCTTTAAGACCAAGAGGTTGTTTTCCACCTGAATATCTCTAATGACTAGTGGCTCACAATTTATCTTGATTGTCCATTCCATTGCTGACAAAACTCTATTAGAAAGTTCTTTCTTAGATCAAGCCATTAACAAATGATTGCAAACCACTCCGCCTTCAACTGGCCTAGACTCAATGACATGATCTTAATCCACAAGGCCTCAGGTTCCTCCTCACCTTCCACTTTCTCTTCTCATGTGACACTATGACACAATGCAAGTGAGAGGAAAAACAAATGTGCTAAGCGATCTCTACCTTTCACTGCTTCCACCAAAAGTTTGCGTAAAATATAAACTCCGGATCAGCCAGTTTGTTGTAGGAGAAGTCAACCTTTTCCGTTTCCTGGAACACATAAAGCAGAATAAACTCAGCAGCAGCTCAACACTTTATAGAAAGTCAATTTTGGGGGCAAATTCTGGAATATGACAAGACCTCTCAGGAGGATGGGAAGAGAAAAGCAAAACAAGCGGAAGAGATCCTGTGCTGGTTTCTAAGGCCTTCGTAGCTTGGATCTGGATGTCCACTTTGGACATTGGCCTGGGCCAGAGAGCACCCATCCCACAGGAGACTGAGCCCTGCTTGGCACACCCGACTTGCCCCTCTGTAACCCCAGCTATCCTGAATGATCAGTAGCCATCTTCAGGCTCTACTCTTCCAAGTTCAAACTCTATGATAATCAAACCTGAGGCTATGAAGAAGTAACTGCTCCCTATTAGTAAATAGTGTCTAGAAACAGTCTTATCTCTGTCTTTTGCCGGGTTGGGAAGGGAACTGAATCCTAGGTACAGTGATATCACTGTGCTGTACTATTCCTGTTTAACCCCACAAGGGGGCTAGAAAGGGATAGTGCCAGAAAAAGGTGAGGCCGTATGATAAGGAGGCTTCAGTACATACTGTTCACAGGCATAATTTTGAACCATTTTACTTCACCTGTTGGCATACTGGATGCCTTCCTGCCTCTAACCTTTATGGCCACTGACCTTCCCTCAGTCTTTGGACCTAATATTCACTAACACTTTTATGGCTATGGCCTTGGCTCCTCTAGATGGTGACTCTCATTCTCCATTTCAGCTAGGCTGCCGGGAGCCACCTTGGGTAAACATTTTTTTCTGGCTCAGTTTGGCCCTGAGACTCACTTACCCCACCCTGAAGTGCAATGTGATTGACAGATTTCTCCAGCCTATATCTGAATTCTCAAGGCTATTTCTCCAGTTCTTTGTAGCTGTGGTGCTACCTGGGCTGGGCCCCAATATGTCAAGTACACACACACTTGTCCTGATTGGTGCTATATTGGGGAAAGGGAAGTTGGGTGTAAACTATATTGGTTCTTTTCCATACCCCATAGAGAGGGAATTTTGTCATCACAGTATATATGGTCAGGTCCAGAGACAAGCACTAGACCTGACTAAACATGGTGTAAGTGCTGGGAGGTTTGTGGTTTAGTAATTTAAGATAACTCATTCTATGGCATCCTCTGAGGCTTTTCTAGAATTGGGCTCTTGAAACTAGAAGCTGGTGAGTGATGAAAGCTAAGTTGGAGAGGTAGGCATGAGGTAGATCTTGCATTATCATCTTATATGCAACAGGGAGTTAGAGCAATTTTCTGCTCAAAGTGACATAATCAGATTTGTGTGCAGAAAGTCCTCCGATAGCAGCATGGAGAATATATTGGAATTAGCAAGGAAAGAAGAAAGGAAGCCAGTTAGGAGGCCATTCAGTAATCCACAGAGAAATGATGAAGTAGTGACAACAATAAATATTAAATTAAGGGGATGGTTTGAAACAGGGAGGTAGAATTGATATGACATGGATATGAGTGAAAGAGGGAAAGAGTTAAGAATAATTTTATATTTCCTAATTGGGCCCCTGGATAGATGGTAAAACCCTTCACTGAGACAGGATACCCAGCAGGAGGAGGTTCTGACAGACGGAACTGGGCATACCTGAAGGGCATACGAGTAGTAAAATGAAAGCAGGCATAAGAGATCTGAGCTAGTTTCTAATCTCCCCTTCCAGACAAATAATGTTGTAGAACAGTGGACCCGACTACATACAGGACTGAGGCAAGGCTGGCTTGGAGCTGCAAGACAGCATTATCTGAGAGGCAGCGTTCATGGATGACTTTGAAAATGAAAGCCAAACAACTAGTCAAACAAGGTTGAAAGGCAAATCCAGGTACTAGGCAAGAGGATGGAAACGGGATATCAGAGGACAGGGAGTGGATTCAGAAAGGACGGTAGAGGTGGCAACTGAGGACACTCTGAGATTCTGTGATGTAACCATAGGTAGTTTTTAAAGGATGTCTTTAGCTTTGGCCATGGATGGGGAGGGAGCTAGCAAAGATTCCTTGGGTATACGATTTTGGAGGTCATCAGTAAGTAGTTGGCAGTTTAAGCATGAGATTTTCTAGGAAATTATCTTGAGATGGTCCAGGGAGACTATACAGAAAGAGACAAGGTATAATCATAGAGCCCTGAGGGGATATCAGCAACAATGGCCAAGGAGATGAGAAAATTCAATTAGGAAGAAAAAGCAGGAATAGAGTTATTTAATAGAAGCCTAGAGACAAGAGAGCGTTAAGAAAAAGTGGAGTGTAAGTGTTCAAATCAGCAGAGAAATGGGTAAGGGCTTAACAAGGTAGTCATTGGTGGCCCTGGCTGGGATAGTTTCAGTGGACATGGTAGGAGAGTCTGATGACACAGAGTAGGGTGGAGAACCAATGGAAGGTAAGGGTTAGAGCGCTGTAATTGTGTACTTCCATAGCTCCTCCTCTAGTCTGTCAACTCTTTGAAGGGAGGGAACAAGTCTCTTTTATTTCCCTCTAACTTTTATCACTTGCTCAGAGTCTGACCTATGGTTGATACTCAATACATATTTTAGACTGTTGGAGACAGATAAGGGCTACAGGGTTATATGGATGAAGGAAAGGTTCTAATTCCTTTTAAAAAATATATGAATTTATTAGTAGTAACTACCTCTGATTAATGGGCTAAGAGTTATTTTAACCTATTTAATTAACTTTATTTTACTTTTAATTAATACTCTTATTTTTTAGAGCAGTCTTAGGTGTACAGAAAAATTGAGCATAAAGGACAGAAAGTTTCCATATACTCTCTTCCTCCTTTTCATTCCAGTTTCCCCTCTTATTAACATCTTATATTAGTGTGGTACATCTGTTACAATTGAACCAATATCAACACACTATGATTTACTAAAGTCTATAATTTAGATTAGGGTTCACTCTGCCTTGTACAGTTTATGGGTTTTGACAAATGCATAATGTAATGAATCCACCATGACAGTATCACACAGAATAGATTCACAACCCTAAAAATCCCCTGTGCTAATCCCCCACTTTATCCTTCTCTCTACCCCTCCTTGAACTACTGGCAACCACTGATCTTTTTACTGTCTCCACAGTTCTGCCTTTTCTGGAATGTCATATAATGGGAATCATACAGTGTGTAGCCTTCTCAGATTGGCTTCTTTCGCTTAGCAATATGCACTTAAATTTCTTCCTTTTTTGTGTGTGTGCCTTGATAGCTCATGCCTTTTCATTGCAGAATCACATTCCATTGTATGGATGTACTAAGTGGTTTTTAAAGAAAGGAAAGACGAGCTGAGGGAAAAGAATCACATCAGGGTATAAGTTCCAGATATCAAGAAGGAAAGAATACAGGATTGACTGGTTCCTGAAGTAGGAAGGGATGGGATCTAAAAATTTAAAGAGCTTAATATTGAAAGAAAAAGTGGCACTTTTTTGAGACTGAAGAAAGGAGGTAAAGGTGGATTCTGATATATGTATAGAAAAGGATATTTAGCTGATAGTTTAGATTTCTCTCAGTAAAGGAGAAGGTGACATCATCTACTGCAAACTGGGGAGAGGGAGGACGTGCAGAAGACCTGAAAGCAGCAAATTTTGGAATAGCTAGTATGGAGAATTAAGTAAGAAGCTCATCACAAATAGGTAAAAAATTACTCCCGTGGCACTGGAGGTCCAGAAGAGGTTGGAGTCTCTGAATCTGTAATGGTTTTGTGATCTCCAAAAGGTGCTTGGTACTCTGAGATCAGAAACACTAGGTAGATGGTATGGTTAATTAAAGGTTGAGACTTGTTGGGTGATTAAAGAGGGAAAAAAGGCCTACTAAGGTATTGCTGAGGCTTATGATCTTGGGTACAAACAGGGGGCAAGGCAGAAAAGGAAGTGAAATAACACGAAATTGGTAGACAGGAGAAAAAGGAGAGCTAAGGGTTTGTAAATCTTCCTGAAAAAGAAAAAAGCAGGCATACTAGGAGTTGAGTACCAAGAGAGATGGAAGAAAAAGATTTGTGATCAGATGTCATGACAAGGGTGTTTACAGGTTCAGAGTAGTATAATTCTTATTGATGTCATGCTGACATGGAAATGGGTGATACACGTTTTTTAGTCCAAGAAGTCTTTGAAAAGACATCGTCTTGAAAGCATCCTGAAAGCATCTAGAGTAACAGATCATTCATAAAGAAGGTAATATCACCCAAGAAGATAGCAGGGATAGATGGGTAAAGACAGAAAATATAAGCTAAGTTTCAAAGTCCTCAGTGAATGAAATAAGAAGCTAGATTTGTAATGTCAACAACAAGAGTTAAAGAGAAGAGCCAGAAGTTATAAGCATCACAGGAAGGAAAATTATATGAAGGAAAAAGTAACAGTTAAAATGGCATGGGATAATGAGGACAATATCTTGGGCTTTTGGTATGTGGAGTATGAGAGATGGAGGAAAAGGGATATTTTCAGGTAAAGTCATGCTTCAATCAAGGCAGAGAGAAGAAGACATTTTAGAAGAGATGAGACTGAAGGTAAGTTTCTTTACAAAAGAACAAAAATTGCAGTGATCCAGTGGTAAATGTGTTATGGTGAATCAGTAATGGAAGAAGACGATGGGTAAACAAACTCCAGGGTAACAGTTTACTCCCTAGAAGCTAAAACTTTGTTTATAAAACTCTGCAAGGTCATTAGCACAGTTCCTTGCCAGAGGATTTAAGGAAAACACTGATTTTCTTTCCCTTTCCCAATCTCTTTGGATGGCTAGGGGTGAGGTAGTAGTTAGAAGCCATAGTTAGCTGTTTGGTACATAAGTCAAGTGTCTAAGGGTTTGAAATTGGTTCCAGTAGGAAAGGGATAGAGTGAGGAGTGCCCTGAAGGTAGCATAGAAAGGCATGCTTAAAATCTATTCCATAAACAATCTGGAAAACAATACTTAGAGAATAGAGTAAAACTGAACTAGCTAAAATAAGAAGAAATACAAAGACATCTTTATAATTGTATGGATTAGGACTACTGAGTATGTCACAGATCCTGAAGCTTTGAAAGAAAAAGACTAATAGATTGTATTACATAAATTAAAAATTTCTACAAAAAAAAGTTGTAAACAAAAGCCAAAGGACAAAATGGGAACAATACTTGTAACATATGTGCCAAAGAAAGAGTTGTTATTTTTACTGATAAAGAACATTTTCAAATAAGAAGAAAAGGGCAAAGAATAAGAACAGGCATTTCATAATGTAAGTATAAATGGGCAATAAAGTAATAGGGAAAGGAAGGAAAACAAGCACCTAGAAAATGGTCCAATCTGATTAGTAATCAAAGGAAGTTAAATGAGATGCCATTTTTCACCAATTAAATTTCTAATAGTTAAAACATTGTTAATACCTAGTACTGACAAGAACATGGGACAAAAGGAATTCTTGTATTTTTGGGGGGGTTATAAACTAATGCAATCTATTTGGAGGGTAACAAGGCAGTTAATGCATTAATATGTGGCTACCCTTTGACCATCCAATTTCACTTGTAGACTTTATTCTGAGGAAATAATTATCAGAAGAGGAGACAAAGTGTATATGCCAGGGTGTGCAGCATAATACTATTTATAACAGCAAAAGAAAACAATAAAAATAGGGGACTGACTAAATAAATTAAGGCACATCAAAACAACTGCATACATCACTCATTCAAAATGAAGATGTAGACCTAAATTGACAGACATGGGAAGAGGACCACAGTATAGTGTCAAGTGGATAAACGGAGGCTGAAAATAGCATGCATGATACGGTTCTTTCTTTCTATTACCTATCAGTCTATATACCTATCTAGATATATACGTGTATGCATACATACATAGGAAACGCATCTAAAAGGATATATCCCCAAATTTTACATTGGTTATCTAAACAGGATTGAATGATTTTTAACTTTCTAATTTATACATTTTTGTTTATTTTGTTTAATAGTGAGCATAGATTAGTTTTTAAACAGAAACAAACCCAATAGAGCTATTTTCATTTAAAAACTCAAACCCAAGTCCCCTCAAATAAACATAGGTCATTCATATAATGGTTTGTGATGTGATGGGGCCAAGAGGAGTTTTGCTATTTCGGGGGCCAAGGAGTCCCGCTCTGTGTTAACACTGCTGCCCTGCAATGGCCTCCTGGCTCCCATGGGCATTTCGTGGGGAGCTCCACACACTCACCTCACAGACTTCTACCTTCCGTCCAGTCCACTCTTGTCATAGACATCACCTGTTGGTACATAAACAGAGCAAAAACTTGACAAGGGCTTTAAAAAAGGGTTTTAAATATTTATTGTGGTAAAATACATACAACATAAAGTTTTCCACTTTACCAATGTTTAGTGTACAATTCAGTGGCATTAATTATATTCACAATGTTGTGCAACAACCACCTTACATACTACCAAAACTTTTTTAGCATCCTAAATAGAAACTCCTCATTCCTCCCTACTCCCAGTCCCTGGTAAAGTCTAATCTACTTTCTGACACTATAAATTAACCCATTCTATATATTTCATAGAAGTAGAATTTTACAGTATTTCATTTGCATCTGGCTTATTTCACACAGCATAATGTTTTTTTTCTTTTGGTATCGTTAATGTACAATCACTTGAACAACATTATGATTACTAGACACCCTATTATCAAGTCCCCCCCACATACCCCACTACAATCACTGTCCATCAGTGCACATAGCATAATGTTTTTAAGAATCATCCATATTGTAGCATGTGTCAGAACTCCACTACAGTTTTTTAAAATTTTGGTATCATTAATGTACAATCACTTGAGCAACATTATGGTTACTAGACCCCCTTTTATCAAGTCCCCCCACATACTCCACCACAGTCACTGTCCATCAGGATAGTAAGATGCTATAGAATCATTACTTGTCTTCTCTATAAATACTGCCTTTCCCGTGTCCCCCGCCGCGGCATTACATGTGCTAATCGTAATGCCCCTTTTCCCCCCTTGTCTCTCCCTTCCCACCCATCTTCCCCAGTCCCTTTCCCTTTGGTAACTATTAGTCCATTCTTGGGTTCTGTGACTCTGCTGCTGTTTTGTTCCTTCAGTTTTTCCTTTGTTCTTATACTCCACAGATGAGTGAAATCATTTGATGTGTCTTTCTCCACCTGGCTTATTTTATAGAGCATAATACCCTCTAGCTCCATCCATGTTGTTGCAAATGGTAGGATTAGTTTTATTCTTATGGTTGAATAGTATTCCATTGTGTATATGTACCACATCTTCTTTATCCATTCATCCACTGATGGACACTGAGGTTGCTTCCATTTCTTGGCTATTGTAAATAGTGCTGCAATAAACATAGGGGTGCATATGTCTTTTTCAAACTGGGCTCCTGCATTCTTAGGGTAAATTCCTCAGAGCGGAATTCCTGGGTCAAATGGTATTTCTATTTTGAGTGTTTTGAGGAACTTCCATACTGCTTTCCACATTGGTCGAACTAGTTTACATTCCCACCAGCAGTGTAGGAGGGTTCCCCCTTCTCCACATCCTCACCAACATTTGTCGTTGTTTGTGTTTTGGATGTTGGCCATCCTCACTGGTGTGAGGTGATATCTCATTGTGGTTTTAATTTGCATTTCTCTGATGATTAGCGATGTGGAGCATCTTTTCATGTACCTGTTGGTCATCGGAATTTCTTCTTTGGAGAAGTTTCTGTTCAGATCCTCTGCCCAATTTTAATTGGCTTATTTGCTTTTTGTTTGTTGAGGTGCATGAGCTCTTTATATATTTTGGATGTCAACCCCTTATTGGATATGTCATTTATGAATATATTCTCCCATACTGTAGGATGTCTTTTTGTTTTACTGATGGTGTCCTTATCTGTACAGAAGCTTTTTAGTTTGATATACTCCCACTTGTTCATTTTTGGTTTTGTTTCCATTGCCCGGGGAGACATGTTCATGAAGAAGTTGCTCATGTTTATGTCCAAGAGATTTTTGCCTATATTTTTTTCTAAGAGTTTTATGGTTTCACGACTTACATTCAGGTCTTTGATCCATTTGAGTTTACTTTTGTGTATGGGGTTAGACAGTAATCCAATTTCATTCCCTTACAGTTTTGCCAACACCAGCTGTTGAAGAGGCTGTCATTTCCCCATTGTATATCCATGGCTCCTTTATCATATATTAATTGACCATATATGCTTGGGTTTATATCTAGGATCTCTATTCTGTTCCACTGGTCTATGTGTATGTTCTTATGCCAGTACCAAATTGTCTTGATTACCGTAGCTTTTTAGTAGAGCTTGAAGTCAGGAGCGTAATTCCCCCTGCTTTATTCTTCCTTCTCAGGATAGCTTTGGCTATTCGGGGTCTTTTGTCATTCCATATGAATTTTAGAACTATTTGCTTTAGTTCGTTGAAGAATGCTGTTGGTATTTTGATAGGGATTGCATTGACTCTGTAGATTGCTTTAGGCAGGATGGCCATTTTGACAATATTAATTCTTCCTAGCCAAGAGCATGGGATGAATTTTCATTTATTAGTGTCCTCCTTAATTTCTCTTAAGAGTGTCTTGTAGTTTTCAGGGTATAGGTTTTCCAATTCCTTGGTTAGGTTTATTCCTAGGTATTTTATTCTTTTTGTGCAATTGTGAAGGGAATTGTTTTCCTCATTTCTCTTTCTGCTAGTTCACTGTTAGTGTATAGGAATGGAACAGATTTCTGTATATTAATTTTGTATCCCGCAACGTTGCTGAATTCAGATATTAGATCTAGTAGTTTTGGAGTGGATTCTTTAGGGTTTTTTATGTACACTATCATGTCATCTGCAAACAGAGACAGTTTGAGTTCTTCCTCACCAATATGGATGCCTTTTATTTCTTTGTGTTGTCTGATTGCTGTGGCTAGGACCTCCAGAACTATGCTGAATAAAAGTGGGGAGAGTGGACATCCTTGTCTTGTTCCCGATCTTAAAGGAAAAGCTTTCAGCTTCTTGCTGTTAAGTATAATGTTGGCTGTGGGTTTGTCATATATGGCCTTTATTATGTTGAGGTACTTGCCGTCTATACCCATTTCGTTGAGACTTTGTATCATGAACGGATGTTGAATTTTGTCAAATGCTTTTTCAGCATCTATGGAGATGATCATGTGGTTTTTGTCCTTTTTGTTGATCTATTGGATGATGTTGATGGATTTTCGAACCATCCTTGCATCCTGGGATGAATCCCTCTTGATTATGATGGGTGATATCTTTGATGTATTTTTGAATTCGGTTTGCTAATATTTTGTTGAGTATTTTTGCATCTATGTTCATCAGGGATATTGGTCTGTAATTTTCTTTTTTTTGTGGTGTCTTTGCCTGGTTTTGGTATTAGAGTGATGTTGGCCTCATAGAGTGAGTTTGGGAGTATTCCTTCCTCTTCTACTTTTTGGAAAAGTTTAAGGAGGATGGGTATTAGGTCTTCACTAAATGTTTTTTAAAATTCAGCAGTGAAACCATCTGGTCCAGGAGTTTTGTTCTTACATAGTTTTTTGATTACCAATTCAATTTCCTTGCTGGTAATTGGTCTATTCAGATTTTCTGTTTCTTCCTGGGTCAGCCTTGGAAGGTTATATTTTTCTAGAAAGTTGTCATTTCTTCAAGTTATCCAGTTTCTTAACATATAAATTTTCATAGTATTCTCTCATAAATATTTATATTTCTGTGGTGTCCGTAGTGATTTTTCCTTTCTCATTTCTGATTCTGTTTATGTGTGTAGACTCTCTTTTTTTCTTGATAAATCTGGTTAGGGGGTTATCTATTTTGTTTATTTTCTTCAAGTACCAGCTCCTGCTTTCATTGATTCTTTCTATTGTTTTATTCTTCTCAATTTTATTTATTTCTGCTTTAATCTTTATTATGTCCCTCCTTCTACTGATTTTGGGCCTCATTTGTTCTTCCTTTTCTAGTTTCATTAAATGTGAGTTTAGAGTGTTCTTTTGGAATTGTTCTTCTTTCATGAGGTAGGCCTGTATTGCCAAATATTTCCCTCTTAGCATGGCCTTCGCTGTGTCCCACAAATTTTGTAGTGTTGATTATTGTTGTCATATGTCTCCATATATCGCTTGATCTCTGTTTTTATTTGGTCATTCATCCATTGATTATTTAGGAGCATGTTATTAATTCTCCATGTGTTTGTGGGCTTTTTCATTTTCTTTGTGTAATTTATTTCTAGTTTCATACCTTTGAGGTCTGAGAAGCTGGTTGGTACAATTTCAATCTTTTTGAATTTACTGAGGTTCTCTTTGTGGCGTAGTATATGATCTATTCTTGAAAATGTTCCATGTGCACTTGAGAAGAATGTGTATCCCGTTGCTTTTGGATGGAGTGTTCTGTAGATGTCCGTTAGGTCCATCTGTTCTAATATGTTGTTCAGTGCCTCTGCCTCTTTACTTATTTTCTTCCTGGTTTATCTGTCCTTGGAGTGAGTGGTGTGTTAAAGTCTCCTAAAATGAATGTATTGCATTCTATTTCCCCCTTTAATTCTGTTAGTATTTGTTTCACATGTGTAGGTGATCCTGTGTTGGGTGCATCGATATTTATAATAGTTATATTCTCTTGTTGGACTGACCCTTTCATCATTATATAATGTCCTTCTTTGTCTCTTGTGACTTTCTTTGTTTTGAAGTCTATTTTTTCTGATACAAGTACTGTAACTCCTGCTTTTTCTCACTATTAGTTGCATGATATATCTTTTTCCATCCCTTTACTTTCAGTCTGTGTATGTCTTTGGGTTTGAAGTGAGTCTCTTGTGGGCAGCATATAGCTGGGTCTTATTTTTTTATCCATTCAGTAACTCTATGTCTTTTTATTGGTGCATTCAGACCATTTACATTTAGGGTGATTATCAATAGGCATGTACTTATAGTCATTGCAGGCGCTGGATGCGTGGTTACCAAAGGTTCAAGGGTAATTCCCTTACTATCTAACAGTCTAATTTAACTCACTTCATATGCTATTACAAACACAACCTAAAGCTTCTTTTTTTTCTTCCTTTTTCTTTGTATGTTATGAATCATATTCTGTACTCTTTGTCTAGCCCTTGAATGACATCTATGCAGCCTTAGGAATACTTCCATCCATAGGAGTCCCTGCAAATGCACTGTAGAGGTGGTTTGTGGGAAGTAAATTTTCTCAGCTTTTGCTTATCTGAAAATTGTTTAATCCCTCATTCAAATTTAAATGATAACCTTGCCGGGTAGAGTATTCTTGGTTCAAGGTCCTTCTGCTTCATTGAATTAAATATATCATGCCAATCCCTTCTGGCTTGTAATGTTTCTGTTGAGAAGTCTGATTAGAGCCTGATGGGTTTTTCTTTGTATGTGATCTTTTTTCTCTCTCTAGCTGCTTTTAAAAGTCTGTCTTTATCCTTGATCTTTGCGATTCTAATTATTATATGTCTTGATGTTGTCTTCCTTGGGTCCCTTGTGTTGGGAGATCTGTGCAGGTCTATGGCTTGAGAGACCTTTCTCTTTCCCCACATTGGGGAAGTTTCAGCAATTACTTCCTCAATAACACTTTCTATCCCTTTTTCTCTCTTCTTCTTCTTCTGGTACCCCTATAATGAATATATTGTTCTGTTTGGATTGGTCATACAGTTCTCTCAATATTCTTTCATTCTTAGAGATTCTTTTTTCTCTCTGTGCCTCAGCTTCTTTGTATTCATCTTCTCTAATTTCTATTCCATTTACCGTCTCTTCTACTACATCTAATCTGCTTTTAAATCCCTCCATTGTATGTTTCATTTCAGATATGGAATTTCTTATAGATTGAATCTCCATCTTAAATTCATTCCTGAGGTCTTGAATATTTTTCTGTACCTCCATAGGCATGTTTATAATTTTTATTTTGAACTCTCTTTCAGGAAGATTGGTGAGTTCAGTTTCATTTGGCCCTTTTTCTGGGGTTTGTGAGATTTTGGTCTGAACCATGTTCTTTTGACGTTTCATATTTCTGTGTTGTGCCCACTAGTGTGCAGAAACTCCAGTCTCTGGAGCTGCTCAGTCCCTAGAGTGAGGTTGGGGGTCGTAGGGGAGCAGAGCTAATGCCTGGGGGGAGGGAAGATCTGTTACCTGATTCCTGTCTGCCCTGCCTGTCTCCAGTGTCAGAGCCGGTGGGCCAGGCACACAGGTGTAAGCCTCTGTGCTTTGCATCTCTAACTGTTGCAGGTGGGTCCTCCCTCTGGCTGGCCTGACACCAGTACAGTGAATGCCCATTTGCGAGCAGGTGCCTGCAGGCCAGTAGGAAGACTTGGCAGGGTGTGTGTCACAGTGGGGGGCCTCTGAGCTTAGTAGGCAGTCAGGGGGATGGAGCACCTGAAGCTCCTCAAAGTTCCCAACCTGCTGGGCAGAGCATGCCCAGACAACCTTGTTCAGCTCTCCCTTCTTCTGTGCAGCAAGCTCCGCGCAAACCCCTCCCCTTCAACAGCGCTGTCAGTGCTAGGAAGCCTCTCAGATGGCCTGCCCTTCCTCTGACACAGAGCAGCCGGGTGTGGATCACCGTCCTCCACAAATGGCTGGAATGTCAGTCTCCCAGGCCCTCTGCTCATCCGAGCTCCCCAGCGTCCAGAGCACCACACAATATAGGCTTCCACTCACAAAGCAGATCTCCAGGGCAAGGTGTTCAGCAGTCCCAGGCTTCCACCCCTTCCCCTCTCTGTTTCTTTTCCTCCCACTGGTGAGCTGAGGTGGGGGAAGGGCTTGGGTCCCGCCAGATCAAGGCTTTTGTACGTTACCCTATTTCGTGAGGTCTGCTCTCTTTGTGCGGTTTGTATGCAGTCTTGTTCAGCCTTCTTTCTTCTTGCTGTTTTAGGGTTAATTGAATTAATTCACTATATTTTTGTACTATTTGTGGTTTTGGGAGGAGTTCTTTGTGTCACCTCTCACACCGCCATCTTGAATCTCAGAACTTCATTACTTTTTATGACTGAGTAATATTCCACTGTATGGGTATGCCACAATTTATCTGTTCATCTATTGAAGGAGACATGGGTTGTTTTTACCTTTTTACCTTTTTTGAATAATGCTGCAGTGAACATTAGCATATATCTATCTGTTTGAATCGCTGTTTTCAATTTTTTTTTGGCATATGCCTCATAATGGAATTACTGGGTCATACGGTAACTTAAAGGAGGGTTTCTTAAAGCTTATTTCTTCTGAGCCTGTCATCCTAGACTTGCAATCAGCTGTCTTGAAATCCCCTCAGGCCACCTAACCCTCGGTGTCCCAGGGAGCTCCATTCTTCAAGCTGATGGTAAGAAGAAACCATCTACTTGGGCCCCAACTCTTCTCTCTTAAGTGTAAGTGAGGTGAGGCTGGAGGTCAGTCACTGGATCTGTGAGAAACTTCAGACTTCTGGAAACCTTCCAATCAGAAAAGTTACCTTGAAGAGATAAGAAAATAGTGCTAGAATGTTTATGACTCTTGGCCAGTAGATAATACAGACAGAACAGGGGTGGAAGACAGCCTGATGCCAAACACAGAAACAGCCATGACCCTTTTCAACCTTACCTGGTATATAGACAGGTCTTACAATAAGCCAGAGAATTAAGATCCTCACCCAAATCCACACACCCAAAAATAGGTTTTCAGAGTTTATACATATGAGAACTTGATTGGCAAGGTTAATAGAAAATATTAGAGTGCTGTAGCTTTTTTTTAATTAAAAATTTTTATTATTTTTTAAGTGAGGTGAAATTCACATTACACACAATGAACCATTTTAAAGTGTAAATTCATGGTTATTTAGTCCATTTACAATGTTGTACAGCTCACTCTCTAGTTTCAAAACCTTTTCATCACTCCAGAACATCCCTTGTGCTCTAGCTTTTTAGATGTGATTGTCTTCCTCTGCTAGTTAGTGCACTGGGCGTGAATGCTCATACATGTGAGGATTAAACACTGTCAGAAAAACAAGCTTATGCTTAAGGCATGAAATAAGTGAGGAATGGGTGAAATAAATGAGGAATAAATTTGATCAGGAGACACTGATCAAAGTCTGACTGCCCTTTGATTACTTCTCTCAAGACTTTGTTGGTCTGAGGGGAAATCATGAGATTAGCAGCCCCAGTAATATGCTGGTTGCTCCACCTGAGTATGAAAGTGAACTGACATTCTCAAGACCTTGGGAATTCCTTGAGGACAGAGATTTAATGATTGTACATCTTGGTATTCCCATTGTCGAACATGATGGATTGCATCTATAAGGTGCTAAATAAATACTTTTTGGTTAGAACTGAATGGGAGAGGTAATTTTTGCTTAGTGAGTAGAGAAGGTTGTGAGAATAAGAGGTAAATGTGAATTTTTTAGAGTTGTATAGGTTTAGAGCCAGGTTATTCTTGAAAACAATCTGCAAAGCAGAATTTCCTCAGGGCTCAGGGAAATCAGGAAGACAAGCATACCATAGAACGTCCCATTAATAGAACACTTCTTGAAAATCATGATGTTCTGAGTCAGGGCCCCTGTTTTGTTGGAGAATATGTATTTGACCTGGCCGAGCTCCTCCTTAAGGGTGGTGGTGCGAGCCTGTGCTGGTGTGTTCTTTAGTGCATAGAACATCTTCCGATCCCAGTTGATATAGCAACTGTTGCCCAATCTTATTATCTCAACAGTAGGAGAAAGCAAGAAAAGGATCCTGGGTCAGAGGAGAAGCAGAAAATACGTCATCCTAGTTTCCTTCTTACCGGTCCTGTGGTAGACTAGGGTCAGTATTTGAAAATCAGAATGCCTTTTTTGGGAATCCACAATCAATCTTAAAAGACCCTTCCCACAAGCCAACCCACTGTAATTCAGACTTTGACCATTATCACTCAAGGCTTTACCATCTGGATCCAGATATACTTGATTTACTTTACTGAGGCATACCCTGCCTCTCTCTTCATTCTTCTTCCTTTTCCAGGAAAAGTAACAATTTTGAACTTTTGATGTAATGCAAAGCCTGATAGAGTTAAGAACTAATTTATAAAATGCTGCCTAGACTTAGAGGATTATTGCTGCTGTTACATAAAGAATTGGCAGTGAAGAGAGAAAAACTTGAAACACTCAAAGCTTCTTTGTTTCAGAAGAAGGGAACAATTTGTGAAAATCAAACAGCTTGCAGGAGTTAGCTGTCTGATATATAAGTCAGTGTATAATAAATTTCTAGGCAGAGCCAACCTGCTTGTACGGTAGCTTCTCCCTTCATTAGCCACCTCTCCATTTTATCTGAATTTCCCCTATTGCTTTTGTCACATTCCTCTTCTATAACAGGCATTATAGATTCTTTATTGTTAACAAGCATCTTCATTTCAAAACAGTTAAGACTTTTAAGGGGCCTCCTTCCTATCATCATTCATATGTAATGTGTGTTAAGACTGTACCGTTAATCCCTGAGATAGCTGTATTGAGCAACATGGAATTTTTGTTTAAGGTAAGGGAGGAGGTTCTCAGGCATTATGACTCTGATGGTTCTCATGAGTTGAGTCTTAACCCCTCCCTTCCTTCACTGTATCAGCCACCATAGCAATTTCCCTAACCCAAACATTTAATTACATTATTTTTTTGCTTAGAAAGATCTTTGCTGCTTTTAGGATAAAATCCAAACTCCATGGCCTGGCATTTAAGACTCTCCTGAATCTGATCCTATATTACCATCCAACACCTTGGTCTAAGCTACTCATTGTTGTATGACCAGATCAAGCTTTTAAAAACCTCCAAACCTTTGTAAATGCTGGTCTTTCTGCTTACAATATGCTTTTCCTATTTTCTGCTTGGTGAATTCTACTCCTTTCTCAAATATCAGTTTGATTATTACCTTTTTCTGGAAACCCCTAAGTTTCTCCAGGCAGAATTAACCCATTCCTTTCAAGGCCCCCACAGCATTCACCTATACATTTCTATTACATCATTTGTATATTGTACCATAATTTTCATTTATCTGTTCCAATAGCTATGTTGTAAGCTTATCTAGAGAAAGGGATGTCTTATTATTAATGTTTCTATTTCTAGTAATTAATAGTATTTGGTACATAGTAGGCACTCAGTAAATGTTTATTAAATTTATAAGAATTTAGAAATATATAGGATGCTTTTCAGGTTAAGATGCCATAGTGCAGGGTTTAGGAAACCTGGAAAGAAGGTTACAAAAATGTGTTTGGGTGTGTGAAAGGGAATGATGAAAATAGAAAAAGGAGTCAGAGTGATGCCGGGGTTCTTGTTCACGAAGCCGAAGAATAAGCTTAGCAAACAGGCAAGGTAGGAGAGCAAGGTACAGGCTTTTATTTAGAAATAAGTGATAGGACAGAGCTCCCAGCTCACGCCAGGAGGGGACAAGAGAGTCCGGTGTGCTGCGTTGTCTAGGGGTTTTATAGGCAGATTAGGATTTTTCGAGAACATGAAAAAAAGGTTTAGGGGTGTAGACTTGTACCACTTCCCCTGCCCTCAAGGAGGGCTGAGTTGTTCTCTGCTTGCTAGGGTTGTTTACAGTAAAGTCACGGGTTATGCTGTGATACCTTTCCCTATTTGTAAAACCACTCAATCATCCTAGGCCAAGTTGCTCCTGGCCTTTTGACTTTTAACTGACCTTACTGAAGATGTCTATATTCTTAATCTGATATCTTGTTCTTAGAGGATTAGTGTGACCTTGACTTTACACAGAGTTTCAAAAGGGACTTCTTTGCCATTGTTATATTGCTGACTGTAAATATCCCACCCTGCTTTTTCCGGAGGCCCTCACCCTACTCTGACTACACCCATGGTCCCTGTCTCAAGAGTACAGTAAAGATTTATTTTACCTATTTCAATTTTTGTCCAAGTTACTCATGAGAAGGGAGAGGAAATATCCTCCTCTTCTTCTGCTTTTAGGAACTATATCTCAGATTGAAATTTCACCCATCTACCATTTGCCACATTATTTCTGTGGGAAAATGCATTCTGAGTTCTGATAACTGACTTATAAATGACTATTTTGCACTTTTGCATCACCAAATTTATATGTACTTTTTATAATTATTTCTTGTGCCTCTATGTCTTATTTAGTCACTCACGTTATAAGCTATTTGAGGTCAGGGACACTTTTCTTTTTGTATAAATCACATAGTATCCAGCACAGTATTCTGGAATGGAAAGCATTTATGCATTCTCCAGATAGCTCTCATAGAGAGTGTTTTGTACATCAGGTGCTGTAGAAAGTAAAGAGTTAAAGAGCACACAGTCTGTGCTTTCCAAAAAATTCACACTCAAGTTGGGGAATTAAGCAAGAAGTATAAAGTCAGCTCTTTCCCTGTAACCCAAAGAGATCAAAAAGGCCTACCTGACGTAGACAGAAATGGGCACCACGATGTTGAGAATAAGAAGTAGGACCAGAATACGAGCATGGCAGACACAGCTGATGAAGAGACTACTCTTTCCATGGCAGAAAATTCTGGAAGTAGTAGCCTGTCTTATTCTCCCAAATGCTATGCCCAATTGCTAGGATAAAACACATGCTGCCTAAAAACAGGAAAATCTAGAAATCAAAAAAAGAATTAAATTAGCATTTCATTCAAAGCATGTGCTATCAGTTCTACTTTTTGGACCCTTATCTCTCAATAAAGCTTCAGCTCTTTGTGATGAAGGTCTCTCTGGGGCCGTAAAATCTTTCCTTCTTCCTTCTCAATCTTCTTCCCACTTCCTCATCCTTCTCTTCAGTGAGTCATGTGAAAGCCAGGCTATCCTCATGGTTCAGAACAAACCTCTATGATGAGGTGTTTTGGCCTTGCCTTCCTGTTTGAATAGTCTATGTGGCCAGTATTAAATTTGAGACCATGTTCTTCTACCTGCCACTTTTTCAGGCCCCACTTCATCAGCTCCAATGGGGAAAAATGGGGAAGGTAAAATGACTAGAATAAATTATTACTATTTATTTATAAATATACATTTATTATTTACTTATGTATTTACTATAAATTAATAGAATAAATAATTTGAAACCCTTCAAAGCTGTGGGCACAAATTTCAGGGTGCCCTTCAACATCCATGCTCCATTCCTGTTGCCTGGATAACTGAGAATTACCTGTGGTTTCTAGTGATGTGCTCTGCCTCCTCTGTTAAGACTATGAGTCTCCCAGAACCAGATCTTTCTGCTCAGACTGAGCTCCTAGAAAGGAAAGTTCCCTCGATCAGACTAAGCCCCGGAGGTCAGGGCCTGCCCCTCAGAGTGAGGCCTGCAGGGGTGAGACACCGTCTGCTCTTTCCTCACTCCTAGAGCTTTTCCGACAGTCCAGAGGCTCTCGAAGCCCTTGCAGATGTTCTGTATTTCTTATTAATGCAATGGAGTTTATTGGCATTCAGTCTCTAAAGCTTTGCTTTACTTTGCTTCCTTACTACAGGAAGAAACAAATAAGAAATTGATTGTTGCTTTAACCCCCAGAGGTTATTTGTTCATTACAGAGCCAGTCAGACCCAAGAAGAACAGACGGCTTCCCTCTTAGCAAAGAGTGGTTCCAGTAGTAAATGCTGAAAGAGTACTCAGTTTTGTCATTCTTGATCAACCTGACCAAGAACTAAGGCCGCCGCTGTCACGGTGGGGCTCCCAGCTTCAAGGGCAGCCTGTGAGAGGCAAGTGCTCCTTGGTCCTTGAGCCCTCGCATCCATGCTTCTCATTGTGCCTTTCCCCAGAAGGTATCCTGGATTTCTGACATCATTCAAATTTCAAGCATGCTGCTTCTTTGCCCTGACAAATACACTCCAACGTAACACACCAGTGTTCAGAAAGCTCTGTCACTGTGAGCTCTGGTCACTGGGGAAAGGGAGGGCATCAAACTCCAGGTCAGCTGTGAGCTCAACAGGAAGCAGCTTTGCTAAATGTGCTTCCTGTGTCTGCCAGATTTTCCCCTAAGAAACATTTCCAAAAATGGGAAAAAAATGAAGTGTTTAAGTCAGGAAGAATTTCTGCTTCAGTTTCAAGAAATGAGAGTACATTACATCTAACCATACTGACAATGTCCTGGCAAAAATACCACATAAATAAAACTGTTAAGCTGATAAGAACCTAGCTAATTCAAGAACATTTCTTCATTTAATAACCATTCAAAAGATATTTCCTGAGCACTACTTAGTGCAAGGCACTCCCAAGACAATAGAGATGAACAAGGCATAATTTCTACCCCAGAGGCTCATAATTTGGTAGCTGAGATATTCATTCATTTTTTTTTACTAACTCAACAAATAATAATGAAACTTCTATTATGTGTCAGGCATAGTTCAAAGGACTTGGGATATAGCAGTGAAAAAAGACAATGTCCTTACTCTCCGAGAGTCTAAGACCCTGTGGAAATAGGTGGAAACAGACAAGACATAAAAAAAATACAATCTAACTGGTGCTAAGTGCTGTGAGGAAAATCAAACAAAATAAAAAGGTCTTGGTTGGGTGGCTCATTTAGATAGGGTGGCAGAGAAGGCTTCTCTGAAAAGGTAGTATTGAATGATGAGAAAAAAGCAAAGCCATGCAAAGACCCATGGCAGACATCGCCAGCAGGGGTAAAGTTGCTAAGACAGAAACAAGTTGGCTTTCTGAATGATCTGTTGTTTACCTGTGTATAGATTTCTAGGTCAAAATAATTTTCACTAAGAACTTTGGAGTTATGATTCTACTAGTTCTAGGACCCAGTAGATGCTAATCTCTTATTTTTTGCCAATATCTTATTTTTTATCCCTATGAAATTTTTGAGGGAGTGCTCTATACTACTGGTGCTTTAAAATTTCATGATGCTTAATGTATGTTTGAAATATGAAACTTGTATCCTTCAAGTATAGGAAATATTTTAATATTTCTTTGACAGCGTTATCCCCTCCATGATCTCTTCTGATACTCCTAGTAGATTATTTTGGGGGCTCCTGGTTCAGTGCTCTATTCTAAAGAAGTATTTATCTCATATATTCTATCTCTTTATCTTTTTGTTTTATGGCCTAGGAGGGTTCTTGGATACTTCAGCCCTCTTCTTGGCTTTTTAATTTCAGCAATTTTTAATTTCCAAAATTCTTTTTGGTTTTTGTTCTTAGGCTATTTTCTTTTTTTTAGCAATCTATTCTTATTTTATTTGTGAAATTTCTTCTAAGAGTAGTCATAATTTTTGGAAAGTTCTTTTCTTTTCTCTTCCTGGAATTATCATCTGTTTATTTGGGGTCAGTTACTTTATTTGTGCTCACCCTCCTCTTTTGGGCTCCTGGTTTCCCTCTAGCCCACTTAAAACTATGGGCGAAAGAGTCATTTTGTCAGTATAGGTTGGTTTTGTTTCCTTTGATTTTGTTTCCCTGAGAGGACCCTCCGCGGGCCGGAAAGATGGAAGCAGGAACCGTGCAGGCAGGCAGTAGGTGTTGCCTGACCGGTGTCACCTTAGGGCACACAAGTTGCTGGCAGGCAAACGGGAGCCTCCCAAATTTAAAACAAAGTAAGTTTACTCTGAAGTGATGACACATTAGAAGCCCCAACCCTCAGATAGGCTGTTAAATTTCTTTAGAAAGCAACTCTCTTTTTGAGTCTGGAAGGCAAATACATTTATGTTATAATATGTATGCTATAGGGATGGTAGGATGGTAGAGAGGGCTAATTTTTTTAAATTGAAGTATAGTTGATATGCAATAGTTACTGGTTTCAAGTATACAACATAGTGATTTAAAAGCTATTTACATTATTAAATCCTCACTCCAAACCAGTGTAGTTACTTTTAACATAGAAAGATATTACAGTATTATTGGCTGTATCTCTATGCTGTACTTTCATCCCCGTGACTAATTGATATTGCAATTGAGATTTTGTGCCTCTTTATCCCCTCATCTATTTTACTCACCCACCCCAATCCCTTCCCCATGGTAACCACCAGTCACACCTCAGTGATGAGTCTATTTTGGCTTTATTTATTTGTTTTGTTTTGTTTAGATAATACATTTAAGTGAAATCATATGGCATTTGTCTTTCTCTACCAGGCTTACTTATTATTTTTTTATTAAGGTATTATTAATATACACTCTTATGAAGGTATCACAAGAAAAACAATGTGGTTATTACATTCACCCTTGTATTGAGTTCCCTCCCATACCCCATTGCAGTCACTGTCCATCAGTGTAGTAAGATGTCTACCAGGCTTATTTCACTTAGCATAATACTCAGTGCTGTTACAAATGGCAAGATTTCTTTCTTCCTATGGCTGAATATTATTCTATGGCACATAGGTACCACATCTTCTTTATCCATTCATCTATTGATGGACACTTTTGTTGCTTCCATATCTTGGCTATTGCAAATAGTGCTGCAATAAACAGGAGTGCATGAATCTTTTCAAATCAGGGATCTTGTTTTCTTAGGGTAAATTCCTAGAAGTGAAACTACTGGGTTGAATGGTATTTCAATTTTTAGTTTTTTGAGGAACTTTCATACTGCCTTCCACAGTGGTAGAAACCAATTTAAATCCCCACCAACAGTGTAGGAGGATTCCCTTTTCTCCACATCCTCACCAACACTTGTTATTTGTTGTCTTTTGGATGGTGGCCATTCTGACTGGTGTGAGGTGATACCTCATTGTGGTTTTAATTTGCATTTCTCTGATGATTAGTGATGTGGAGCATCTTTTCATGTGCCTGTTGGCCATCTGTACGTCTTCTTTGGAAAAATGTCTATTGAAGTCAGAGGGCCAATCATTGCCCAAGTTGTTTTATGGGCAGTTTTAAAACTCACTATCCTAATTATTACCTCACCTCCCACTCCTCCTCTCCATACCTGCTCACTCTAGCTTGGAGCTACTCTTGAGCTCTACAAGAAAAATGTGTTTCCACTGAAGCTCTCACTACTCTGTTTTATCTGTCAGTATGTTCTATCTACTTTCTGCCTTCCAAAAACTCATCAACATCTTGGGTCTGCTGATGATTCATCCTCTGTCAGGGCTGTTAGGTATTTATTTTCTGTTTGTATCTCTTTACAGTCATTTCATTAGGCTTGAACAGGAAGTCTCAAAGTCCTTAAACTGGATTGCCCAAAAGTAAACATAGTATCCCAGATAATATTCCTTACTTTCTGAAGGAAAGACACATATAGGATTCATAGTAGCTACTCTGCCAGCTTAGCTGCCTCCAGCATTTACATGCTTCTCTGTTGCCTCCACCTTGTGAGATACTGACCAGAGAACTATATTCTCTCTCCAGAGACCCCCACTGCAGACCCCTCTATACTCCTGCTCTAATCTGCACTAGGTCTGCTATTCAGCTATCACTCTAGGACTTCCTTTCGCTGTTCCCATGTTCCCTAGCTCCATATCTTCTTCCTTGGTTTACTCACATTTTGCTTCATATACAATAGGAGCTTCCTAAGAGAGGAGATATGGTGAGTAAATTTTTTGAGTCTTTGCATATACGGATATATCGTCACACCTGTATTTTATTGATAGTTCAGCTGGATTTAGAATTACAGGCTGCAAATAGTTTTTCTGACAGACTTTTGCAGGCATTGATATTTACCTTCTGCTGTTGCCGTTGGCAGGCCAACACTATTCTGATACCTGCTCCTTGTATATGGCCTTTCTGGAAGCTTTGGGATCTTCTTTTTAATTTTATAATTTCTTCACATGTGGTCAATCTGCCATGGTTAACAGGACTTGTCATAGGTTTTAGTTTTGTCTCCCCAGGGAGACAGCAAGAAAGCACTGACTGAAAAGTTATGCCTAGATGGATAGATGTGAATATTAAATAAAATCATGTATGCAAAGCACCTGGCACAGATTGATGCCCTACCCCAAACATTTACTGAAGACCTAATACCCACCCTCATTAAAGTTTTTCAAAAAGTAGAAGAGGAAGGAATATTGCCAAACTCATTCTATGAGGCCAACATAACTCTAATACCAAAACCAGGAAAAGACACCACAAAAAAAAAACTAGAGACCAATATCCCTGATGAACATATATGCAAAAATACTCAACAAAATATTAGCAAACCGAATTCAAAAATACATCAAGAGGATCATACACCATGATCAAGTGGAATTCATCCCAGGGATGCAAGGATGGTACAACATTCGAAAATCCATCAACATCATCCAATACATCAATAAAAAGAAGGACAAAAACCACATGATCATCTCCATAGATGCTGAAAAAGCATTCGACAAAATTCAACATCCATTCATGATAAAAACTCTCAACAAAATGGGTATAGAGGGCAATTTCCTCGACATAACAAAGGCCATATATGACAAACCCACAGCCAACATTATACTTAACAGCCAGAAGCTGAAAGCTTTTCCTTTAAGATCGGGAACAAGACAAGGATGCCCACTCTCCCCACTTTTATTCAACATAGTACTGGAGGTCCTAGCCACAGCAATCAGACAACACAAAGAAATAAAAGGCATTCAGATCAGCTAGGAAAAACTCAAACTGTCCTTGTCTGCAGATGACATGATATTGTACATGAAAAACTTTAAAGAATCCACTCCAAAATGATTAAATCTAATACCTGAATTCAGCGATGTTGCAGGATACAAAATTAATACACAGAAATCTGTTGCTTTCCTATACACTAACGGTGAACTAGCAGAAAGAGAAATGAGGAAAACAATTCCATTCACAATCACATCAAAAAGAATAAAATACCTAGGAATAAACCTAACGTAGGAAGTGAAAGACCTAAACCCTGAAAAAACAAAACACTCTTAAGAGAAATTAAAGAGGACACAAATAAATGGAAATTCATCCCATGCTTTTGGCTAGGAAGAATTAATATTGTCAAAATGGCCTAAAGCAATCTACAGATTCAATGCAATCCCTATCAAATTACCAACAGCATTCTTTAATGAACTAGAGCAAATAGTTCTAAAATTCATATGGAAGCACAAGAGACCCCGAATAGCCAAAGCAATACTGAGAAGGAAGAATAAAGCAGGGGGGATTATGCTCCCTGACTTCAAGCTCTACTACAAAGCCACAGTAATCAAGACAATTTGGTACTGGTACAAGAACAGACCCATAGACCAGTGGAACAGAATAGAGAGCCCAGATATAAACCCAAGCATATACGGTCAATTAATATATGATAAAGGAGCCATGAATATACAATGGGGAAATGACAGCCTCTTCAACAGCTGGTGTTGGCAAAACTGGACAGCTACATATAAGAGAATGAAACTGGATTACTGTCTAACCCCATACACCAAAGTAAACTAAAAATGGATCAAAGACCTGAATGTAAGTCATGAAACCATAAAACTCTTAGAAAAAAATATAGGCAAAAATCTCTTGGACATAAACATGAGCAACTTCTTCATGAACATGTCTCCCCGGGCAATGGAAACAAAACCAAAAATGAATGAATGGGACTATATCAAACTAAAAAACTTCTGTACAGCAAGGGATACCATCAGTAGAACAAAAAGACTTCCTATAGTATGGGAGAATATATTTATAAATGACATATCCGATAAGGGGTTGACATCCAAATTATATAAAGAGCTTACACACCTCAACAAACAAAAAAGCATATAAGCCAATTAAAAAATTGGTAGAGGATCTAAACAGACACTTCTTCAGAGAAGAGATTCAGATGGCCAACAGGCACATGAAAAGACGCTCCACATCACTAGTCATCAGAGAAATGCAAATTAAATCCACAAGGAGATATCACGTCACACCAGTTAGGATGGTGCCATCCAAAGGACAAACAACAACAAATGTTGGCGTGGGTGTGGACAAAGGAGAACCCTCCTACACTGCTGGTGGGAAAGTAAATTAGTACAACCATTGTGGAAAGCAGTATAGAGGTTCCTCAAAAACCTCAAAATAGAAATACCATTTGACCTAGGAATTCCACTCCTAGGAATTTATCCTTAAGAATGCAGTAGCCCAGTTTGAAAAAGACACATGCACCCCTATGTTTATTGCAGTACTATTTACAATGGCCAAGAAATGGAAGCAACCTAAGTGTCCATCAGTAGATGAATGGATAAAGAAGAACTGGTATATATACACAATGGAATATTATTCAGCCATAAGAAGAAAACAAATCCTACCATTTGCAACAACATGGATGGAGCTAGAGGGTATTATGCTCAGTGAAATAAGACAGGCGGAGAAAGACAAGTACCAAATGATTTCACTCATATGTGGAGTATAAGAACAAAGCAAAAACTGACTCACAGAACCCAAGAACGGACTAACAGTTACCAAAGGGAAGGGACTGGGGAGGATGGGTCGGACAGGAGGGATAAGGGAGAAAAAGGGCTATTACAATTAGCACATATAATGTAGCGGGGGTGTGGTGTGGTGGTGGATACCGGGAAGGCCGTAAAACACAGAGAAGACAAGTAGTGATTCTATAACATCCTTCTATGCTGATGGACAGTGACTGTAATGAAGTATATGGTGGGTCTTGATAATAGGGGGAGTCTCATAACCATAATGTTGCTCATGTTATTGTATATTAATAATACCAAAATAAAAAAAAAATCAAAGTCATGGAATTAAGTATAGGTAATACTGAAATAACTCAGTGATGCAAATAAGTTGTATAAGGGAAAATGTGTATCTAACAAGAATAAAGGCAACCTGTATATGATGGCATGGAAGTAAATTAATTGACTAGTCTTCAATTTGATCTTCTATTTTCAGAGCTGATTATTATCTATTGAGTGCTTTTTAAATTTCATTTCCTAGCAGAAGAATCCTCTGTTTTCCAACTTAAATCTTATAGTACAGATAAATGTGAAACTGCTCTTTTGAAACAGGAACTTCAGAATGAGGAGTACAGAACAAAACTCACTTGACCTCTATTTCCCCCGCAGCAGACCTTAGACTCCTCTAAGGAAAGAGAATTTGGAACTCGTCAGTTTAAGGTGTTCTACAGGTCTAAGTAAGATTTTATTAAAGTGGTCATGAGTAAAACAAGCTATGAGAATATAAAAATGTCTCTTAGTTCTGGATCCATTCTAGTACCACTAATCAAAGCATCAAATTCTTAAACAAATTGCGACTATACTACACAACAGAGGTGTAAACTAGAGACTCCCCTGTCAATTCGCTCTGTTCTCTTCTGCTTCAGACATTAGTAAGTGGGGTCCTAAAACTGCTTGAGATTTTCAAAAAACTAAATTCTGAGTTGGAAATACCAGCTACTGCCATAAAAGTAAGTCTATTTGCAAAGAAACAGAAAAAGGTTTTTAACTTACATAGAGCACAAGGACATTCATGAGGTGGTCTATGTGTGTCCGTTTAAAGGTAGACTTTCCACTGTTCTGCATTAATTTGGTGTCTGGCCCTAAGTAAAACAGGGAGACATCAGCTCTTAGAATCACTGCATAAACTCAGAGGATTGAAACTGGACTGGGTTGAAACGTACTTTTATGACCAAACCTCTTTCCAACGCCAGGTGATAAAGCCCTGAAGAAAGAGTCACAGTTGGTATCAATAACTCAAAGAATGGAACATTGGTTTCTAAGGATAATCCCAACTGTTTCTGCAAAGTGCACCAATGTTGACCTCTCTCTGCAGCACCCTAGACAGTCTAGTCTTACACAGATAAGGTAAGTCAGAATAGCAGCCACAGGCTTCTGTCTCATCACTGCCTGTTCTTTTTTTTTTTTTTTTTTTTTAGCTTAGAAAAGGGTTTTTTCTGATAAAGAGATCTCTACTTCTTTTGGGGGAAACTACTGCTGGGCCAGGCTCTATTTAAAGTTTCTAACTGGAGAAGGGAGAAAGGAAAAGGCAATGGCAGTGATTTTTTCTGAGGTGGAAGCTGGGGAGCTGAGACTTCTCTGGGTCTGAGACAGAGGCACTGCATTTCTTCCTGACAGGGCAGACAGTACACAGAAGTGAAGAGTTTTTTAATGGTCACTGGGACTAAAGTTACTAACCAACTGGGAAATTACTAACCAGCTGGCCCCTAATAATGTCCCCAGAGATAACAGAAGGGGTTTAAAAAAAGTATTAAGTAGGAATTTCTCTGGCCTTTTGCCATTCTGATTATTATTCTTACATGGATTCTAATGAAGGAATTTCATTAATGTTTACACATGGGGAGACGGAACTTCCCTGACATGTGGGCAAATACTAAGAATACAGGGCATTAGTTATGTATGCCATTCTTTCCTGTTAAGCATTCCATGAAGGCTCATGGAATGAGAACTTTGGCTCAGAGCCTGGAAGTTACAAGGGACAGTATCTTTAAAGGGTCCTTAAAAAGAATGACCCATATACGCTGATGGACAGTGACTGTAATGGGTTTGGGGGGGGACCTGATGAAGGGGGTAGTTTAATCACCATAATATTGCACATGTAATTGTAGGTTTATGATACCAAAATAAATTGTAAAGAAAAAAAAAAAAAAGAATGACCCAACCCCAGGTTTCAAGAAGAATGTGGAGATCACAGTAGAACTTGGGCGTCATATAGCAGGAGCAACAACTAGATTCTGCACTGCATATCTCACTATGTTCTCAAGTGGCATCAGTTCTCCTCTGCTCTGAGTTTTCCAAAGTCCCGAAAGATTTTTCATTACCAACCAAGAGTCAGACGGAAACCTTAACTAAATTTATGTTGGTTGGCAAACCTCACGGCAATTGCTTTAGGGAAGAAAATCTTTTGCTAAAAAATTAGCTTTTTTTATATGTGGCAATATGTGGGGGTAGCTGCTGAAGTGCAGCAAAGAACATAAGTCTATTCAAATCTTTTGAGTTTGGGACTAGTCAGCCTAGAAGCTGCCACTATAGGTCAAGACCCAAAGAAGAAAATTCCACCAAGGCATCCCTGGACTTTTAAGCTTCTCTCTAAGGCTTGGATGCCATTATTTTCCACAGAAGTGAGGCATCTTGGACTCCCATGTCTAGGAGTGAATTCTCTAGAAGGGGAGTAGAGTCGAGTAGTATTCACTGGCAAACCTTCCTCGACACCACCTTCAGTGGCCCCATCTTCTTACTATGTTTGGTATCATCAGTGCCTACTGTCACTGAGGACACGGGTTAGTGCAGAAGCTCCCTCCGTTTTCCTGGACCATTTCATAACCCAAGGAAATCCTTCACTTAGTATAATGGATTATGGTTCTAAATGACATCTCAGGAGAGGACACTGCTAATGATCCATATGTGCCTTTTCTCTGGCAGCAACCCTTCACATTATATTTTATATTCTTCAGAATGAGCTCTTGTTTTTATTCTCTCAGGTGAGTAATCCACATATATACTCTCCCCTTTCAAATGCTATTTTTATGTATGCTTCTATATATATGCCTTCCCTTGTGTCCAATGGTTGAAAGACTCACAAATGGCCCATGGTATTGGCACACAAAGCATTGCTGTAAAAGGCAGAGCTGACACATTGGCAGCTTGGTTAAAATATGTTTAAGAAAAGTTTTTTCTTAAAAATTATTCACCCATCTATCCACCTACCTACCTCCTTATCTGTCTCAAAGCCATAGTGTTCTGATCTACATCCGAGTGCCTTATCTACACCCTGGACACGAAGCACCCACAACTCGGCCATGGGTGGAGTCCAGCAGGCTGGGGGCTGGTGGACTCCAAGGGCATGTGCCAGTGTAGATCACCAAGCCATAGCCCCAGTCGGTATTCCTGATGACACAGCCTCGGAGCGGCAACTTGTCATCATCTAGGATGTAGTTTCTTCTAAGTCAGTATTCCTGCAAATTTGTCCAACTTGTTATTGGGAGACTCACACCTCACTTCTCCTGAAGAAAAATGAAGGAGTAAGAGCTCTGTAATCTTCGCCCCTTCCTAACAGGACAGAAGGAGGTATAACAGAGAAGAGGAAAGACTATCCCTCTTTCAAAATACATATACATCATTTTCCCATCCTCTCTGAGCTGCTGCCCATTCCTCTCCTCTTAGAGGGCAGAAAAGGTTTCTGGGCATCAAAGAACAATAATTCCATATGTGACATGAATCATCCAGAGAGAGAGAAAAGCCCACAAGATAACTTATCACCATCAGTACTGCCAGATCACATGAGCTCTGAATTTGAATTAAAAAACTACTTAACTTAAAGCAATCTAGTGTTTTTTTCAAAATGGAAATAATTCGGCTTTTTCCTGCTTAGTAAAGTAAAATATGTCCTTTGTAAATATGTACACAATATTAAAAGGAGAAAGGAGAAAGTAAAATTCAGCATTGCTTAGAGGTAAGTGCTATTAAACTTTTGAAGTACATTCTTCCAAGTTTTTTTTTCTATACATGTACTCACAAACACATAGGTTTCCAAAAACACGTTTATATATACTAGACATAGTCTATTGTAGTCTTTTTCACTTACTAATATTTGTAAATACTTTTTCCATGTTAATAAATATCAACTTGCATATTGTTTTAAAGTTATATAAAATTCACTGTATACTGTATATCATACTTAATTTAACCAATCCTCTACTGATAAAAATGTGGGTGGGCAAACTTATTTCCTAACTCACCATCAAAGGCAGACAGCAGGTGCAGGTTATCCCCCATGTCACTGGTAACTGAGATGGCCTGCTTCACTTTCAAGTTGGTTTCGCTGGAATAGAGGACACACAGTCACCATAGTACAGGACACATACACGATAGCAGCACAGGTCCAGTATCTCCTACTTCTTTGTGGGTTTTAGAAAATAGATGCTGCCAACAGAGCTTGGGCTACAGGTTTGAGTTGTAAGAGTCTGTGCCATTGTTCTCCATCAAGCTAAGTGCTGAGGTGGGATGGCTCTGCAAGAAGGCTGAGTGTCACACCACTCACTCCCCTCTCTTCCTGCCTGCACTCCCTGCAACTTACCTCCATTACCTGAACCCATACATGAGACCCGCTGGTCAGATGCTCTAGAGAAGCTGAAGAGGCATCCCAAGACCGGAGGTGGCACCTGCTCCCTTCAAGAATAAGGAGTAGGTCCTGGTAAGAACCTGAACACACCTCCAAGTAAACAGACTCCTCACCTCAAAAACATTTATACGACCCACGCAAGGCTCATACAGCCTGAGTGCTGTTAAAGGAATGCACAGGAACAGAGCAAAAGTGGAAGCCACATTTCAAAAGGCTCATGGGCATCAAGAGGGAGGGAGAGTTGTAAGAATGCAGATTGATACAAAACCCCACAGGACAAGCTGTCAGAAGATGGCCTCCTCCTAAGACCTTCACTTTTGGACATTAATGGATTCCTACCTTAAATCCTTTATGGAACATGGTGTTTTATCAGTAAATAATTACATCCATACTAATCCCACCCTCCCCTTTCCCCATCTCTCGGGACTTTTTCCTCCTTGGGACTCTATTCTGAAATTTTACAGTTTTCTTCATCTCCTTTCTGTCACTCAGTATTAATGAATCTAGCCAGAGTGTCTCCAGTTTAGAGACGGAGAATATAGAGTTTATTTGCCCAGACTGTGTACTCAGTGAATGCTCAATTACTGTTGCAAGAGCTCAGCCTTAGACTTGCTGTCCAAAAGTCTAGCCTCCTATGTTCCCTTATCTGGATATTTCTAGCCTTTGGCCCTTTCATTTGAGAACACAATTCATCCCCTGCCTCACACTCTCCCTCAGTGTGAAATTACTCTTAGCTGGTTCAGTTGTCTTAATGGACTCTTAGGAGGGAACACTTACCCATCCAGTTCTGCTGTTTCTATATAGGTCAGACTGTAGGGCTCACTGCTAGAGAGTTAACAGTACATCAGCCAAGTCAGAGAATATAAGGAAAGCAGGAAGGTTTTACCTTTTAACATTACAATATGACAAAAGCAGTTACCTCAGGAACAGATGTCCATCCTAAGAATTTTACAGACATTTGGTTTACTTCCTTTGTCTAGGACCTAGCATTGTTGCCACCCTCCCTCCTTGCAAAACTAGCCACATTTACCTGTGGCTATGGTGAGAGGTGGCAAGAACAAGCTTCTTACCACAGGAGCTGTTGATCTCTGGATGCAAAGTGAGGCAGACGAAGGTGACCACAAGCAGCGGTAGCAGAAGTGCTAAAATGGTTCCCTCATGCCCACTCAAGCCAAAAGGCAAAAAGCTAGAGCCCAAAGAGGTACTCACTGTGACGAGCTGATTATTTTCCAGTTTTATTATGTCTCCCACTTGGATATTCATCCATTTATCCTTTACATCCTGTAATAAAATGAGCTTTGAATGTTTGCTCTGAGAATTTTCTACAGCTCTGTTTTGGCACTAAAGAAAGGGAAAAAAATTGCTGAGATGAAGTCAAGGCTCTGGGAGGACCAGAATGGTTTGTGATGCACCCTTGCTACAATCATGAATGGGGCCCATTTCTCTTGACTTCAAGGCAATACAGGTATTCTAAAACTCTATAAAAGTATATACAGACACACATATACATAATTATTCTTTAAGTAAAAGAAATGTATGCATACGGTAAAAAATAGTTCAAATGATAAAGAAGTATGTAAAAGAAAAAGATAAAGTCTCCTCTCTCCCAGATTTTAGTTTTGCTTCCCCAAGGTAGCCACTCTACTTTTTTGTCTTTCTAGAAAATACTAATCTGTATAATCACACACAACATATACTTTTAAAAGTTACACACTAGATACATAATTTTCTTCATTTTTCATTTATCATTTACTAATAGATCTTGGAGAACATGTGTAGAAGATGCGGCTCATTCTTTTTGATAGCCAAAATGTATTTTATCATATGGCCCTATCGATTTTATTTACTTAGTTAGAATTAGATTCTTTTTGGCCCCTCACATGCCATTCCCTATAAAAGGCAGCCTAGCGGTAGGAGCGGATCCTACAATAATACCCGCTCTCTCCTCTCCTCTCCTCTCTTTTGTACCTCAATTTCCCCAACTGCATATGCTCTACAAATCCTTCCATCCTAATAAAGGACTAGGCAAGATGTATACATCGCTGCATTTTGGAAATATAAGCTATCCCTTTGCAGCAATTGTGTTGTGCCAAGCACCCAAAGAGCTGGGAAAGAGAAGGCACATTTAGCTTCACCTGAGAATGAAACCTTGTTATCTACAGGCATGACATACATCACCACTTTGTCAGACACAAATGTATGGGGTTCCCAAAACTCCTTTTCTGAGAAGACAGCTTCTTTGAGAGGGGCCAAATTAATTTTATCCTAATAGATGAATGAATGAATGAATTCTTTTTGTATAAATTCACTGTCTTTTAGATAATTTTTTTCCAATCCCAGGATTATATTTCTTCAAGCTTACTGCAAATTAAATTTTCTCTGAATGTTATAGTGTAAACGTAAGTCTTTGTTGTAAAATTACTATTTATATATCCTTGTACCTCCTTCCCTTGTTTTCAAGTGTCATCTCTATGCAGATAAATCCCAACACATTTACTGACTTTGTTCCTAATTTTCAATTCTGGTTGATAGTACTGGAGGGTAGTAACAACAAGGCTTGGAGAAAGACATCTGAGTATTTGTTTTATTTTGCCTTGATTCCACATTCACACTTGCTTGTTCTCTGGCATCCTGTCTGCCATGATTTTCATCAGTAAAACACCACAAGAAGGGCTACAACATTCTTGCCTCTCCTGGAGATTTAAACGCTTATATTTTACTATATAAGGAGCTGTGAAGCTATTACCTATTTGTTCCTGGACATTCTAACAACCATGTGTCCCAGTTTTAGGAAAGGGCGGATAGTCCCTTCTGATTTAAAATAGTCAATCCTGTTGTGCCATAAGTACATTTTTTTATTTCCAGCGATGCATTCTAACTTTTGGTTTAAAAATATGGTCAGAGAGCTAGAGAGGGCAATGCTTTGAATCCAGAGAAGATTGTTCACATTATATTCTCTGTTTTATGTGAATGGCGCCTTCTGGAGCTCCGCAGTACACTGGTACTTCTCCTACTACAAATACCTAGAAATACTAGATAAAATAAAGTCAATAGTCTTTTAAAAGGAAAGCTATGCTTACCACAAAGTAAGGAGCCAGGAAAAAAGATGGGACTGAAATCTGTACCTAAGCATATTCTGAAGCTGTTCTTGTCCTGAGTGAAGGAGGGGATGGCCGATCTTGATACAGTCGGCCCTTTAACAACGCGGTGATTAGAGGCACTGACCCCGTGCACTGCCGAAAATCCACGCATAACTTTTGATTCCCCAAAAACTTAAATGCTGAAAGACTACTGTTGATCAGAAGTCTTACTGATAACATAAATAGTGGATTAACATATAATTTGTATGTTATATGTATTCTTATCTAAATATATACTGTATTCTTACCCTAAAGTAAGCTAGAGAAAACAAAAATGTTAAGAGAATCATAAAGAAAATACATTTATAGTACTGTACTATATTTATTGAAAAAAAAACCCACATCTACGTGGACCCATGCAGTTCAAATCTATGTTTTTCAAGGGTCAGCTGTAATCAGTAACTTGAGTTTTAATTTAGCCCATCAGAGGACAAGAGATGAAGCCTTTTGAGAGGCAGTAAATTGGAATTAAGAACCTTCATAAATCCAGGACTCTGGAAGGGCAACAACATTAGGGAAAGGGTGGTTAAAAAAAAAAAGTCAACCCATTGGCAAGAAAGTTTTTTTAACTTACTCTGGAGGATTGGGGGTCAAGGAGTATAAGACTCCTCTGAGAACATGTAACCTCATAAGGTGTGGGGTTCACATTTATGCCTTCTTCAAATTAGGTCTCAGCAGGTGATATCCTGGAGTTACCTGGCAGAAGCAAACATAAAACCCCTCAAAAGGGATATAACCTCAACTCAGGGCATTAAGAACTCCCATAAAGAAAATTCTACTACAGATGTACATGCAAAGCAAAATTACTGAGAAATCACAACTTGCAAAACAGACACATTTTTTCTATAGCCACTTTGCTCAGACCCATGTATTCTAGAAAAAAAAAGCTACTTTCTGGAATATTGACTGTTTCAACAGCCAGCCTCACCTTGGCTGTTAAGAAATCACTCACTTGCTTACAAAATCTAACCAGGGCCCTGCTTCCAAACTCTTACACTAAAGCCACTTTATGAGAAATTCTTTTCCAGTAATTTTATATAACCGAAGTGCTCAAGCTACTTGGGGAGTGCAGTTGACTAAATTCATTTGGTCAGTAACTCCCTAGCTTTGCAAATTTCTAATTAACTCAGTTTTGTTTCTTTTTGTTTTCTTTCCTTCCTTTTTAAAGTTTCTTTTTAATCACAATTCACCTTTTTTGGTGCTATCTTATGAGAGGCTCCAACAAACCAAAATACTTGAGGAGATAATCTACCATGGGTAAGAATCAACAGCTATTATAAATAACAGCATTAGATGCCTGAGAGCTTCACATAATAGAATTATATGGCTAAAATAATACTACTGGGTGTTTTGTAAAGGCCACGATGAAACAAACCTGGACCTCAATCTTAAATTCCTTCAGGTTTGTACTTCTTTGTAATCATGTTTCTGCACACACTGGTCACTTTCCCTCTCATACAATCTCTCTTTGTTAATTCTTCCTCATCCCTTAAGGCCTAGTGCAAATATCACCTCCTCCAGAAAGTCTTCCTTGATTCCTTTAACCAGCTATGACTGCTCATTTTTATTAATTCCTGTAATAATTTTTTGTACCTCTTATCATGCTCTTCATATTGTGCCTTCACATATAGGAATTAGGTCTGCCTCCCTCCATTCCCGCCAAAGGTAAATTGCTCAAATTTTGCAGGACCCCACCAACTATAAACTCAACCCAAAACTTTAGATAGATCTGACCAAACACCACAGCAATGGGGTCAACACTAATACCTTCTTTAGCATTTTAAAGAAAAGATGACCTGACCAAAGGCTATAGAAGAATAGCCAATAAGCCACGTGAGAATCCCTTGATGTTCTAAAGTCTGACCACTGAACTAATAATAATCACTTGCATATTCATACCATGTCATAATTTATTAACTGCTTTAATATATATTAATTCATTTTCATTTTCACAAGTATCCTCTGAGGTAGAGAATATTATCTCCACTTTATAGATAAGGAACACAAGGCCCAGAGAGGTCTGAGGTCACATGGCACGTTCAGAGTATGCTAGATCTAGAAACAAATTCTTCTTATATCCAACCTGAGGTTCCTTTCACTCCCCTGAATTACCTTTCCAAAGCATCCAGCACATCAAGCTTCAGCAAGGCCACCTCTCTGCAGAGCTGGTCCTACCTAAACTGGCTTCTTAGGACTTACCTGCTGTTTATCAGCACCAGAGCAGAACGGTTATTGACTTGATTGTCATTTTGGTGATTTTTCTAAATTTACACAAGAAAATGTTCAGGAAATAGACACAGACAATCTGCATATAGGTTAGAATTTGGAAATATTACCCAATGTAGTTCCCCTTCTCTGTAATTTTCCTTATTCTTTGAAGCCCTTCTAACCATTAAAACCAGGCCAAGAGGCTGATTGTATTTGAGAAACTGGGAAGGGAGATGAGAAAAAGAACCAAGGGTAAAGAAAGAGACAAAATCTTAGCTTTTATTATCAAAAGCCAAAGAGTGGGAGAACAAATAACTTAAGTCAAAAGCCACAGAGGAGAGAATATAGAATGATAGAAAGGACTACAGTCTCATACACCTTGGTAGGTACAGGGAAAGTTAAGAATTCTCAAGCATTCCCTCACCATAGTCAGCATTCAGAAACTTTTACAGTGGATGCAATGAGAAAAGAGGAATGGGGTATTTATCCAAATACCATATAGAAGGGGGACAAATACAGGGTATGTCCTGAAGTTAGGACTCACACAAATTTCCTCTGGCCAGTTGAGATTATTCCGTGGGAAAAGGGCAGAGCTGGGAAGAGGGCAGACAGAATCCTGAATTTGTTTATCTAAAGAGACTGAGTTCTAAACCTGAAGTAACTGGGTTATCCTGAATTGGAGAGTTTAGTTTTCTCCTCTAGTCAAAAAGTGTTGGGATGGTAGGTTGGTGTTTATGAACTGTATTGAGTTTTGTTACAGATAAATCTACATTTTTACACATCTGAGTTGTGACTGAAATTTCAACCAACACATGTGCTAATTCTGGGTTTTAGAGGTTACAGAGTTAAAGAGCTAGAGAAACATCCTGCTCTCAAACTTTGGTCTAAAAATATCTCCTGGCAAAATCAGAAGGCCTCCTGTAGGGAAGCTGTAAGCAGATCAAAGGACTGGCTTCCTGAGTTCTACCAGTAGGCAGGGCTCTGGATCCTCACTCTCAGCCTCCTGTGCAGGCTGGCTTAAGGAGCAAGGAGGAAGCCATGAAGCACCACAGGGAGCCCGTTTCTCCCTCCAAGGCCAGGAAAGGAGTCAGCCTCTGCTTGTTCCATGAGGCATTCTAAAATCAGAGGATTCCCAGCTGTGCATACCTGACAGAACTGAATGGGAAAGAGAAATAGGGAGAGATGGAGAGTAGAAGGGGAATGGAAAGGGGAAAAGAAAGAAAACAACAGCACAAAGAAGGAGGAGGGGACAGACACAGGAAGGAAGAGGAATATAAGATTGAGAGACGGGGGAATGGAGGAAAACAGCAAACATGGAAAACATCAAGTGAAGGAAGAGGTGGGTTACTAAAAAGGAGATAGAAGCAAGCCTGGAAAAGGCGCTAAGTGGTGGCAGTAGGAAGACAGAGAAAGACCTTGCATTGCCCTTTTCTGGCAGGCACAGACCACCAGTTTGGGCCTAAGGGAATTACATATTCCTCTGGAATGGAAAAGGGAACAAGGAAAAATTTCTTTCCATTCAGCGCTTCTTCCCAGTAGCAAGTAGTTCTGGGAAGTCCTTGCTGTCCCCCAGCCAGACTAGGTACAGTGAGGGACTAGAGGCCTAGGAAGCCACCTCACCAGGTCATCGATGGCATCTTTCACTGCTGTCATGGATAGCACCACCAGCAGGGGTATTAAGGTTGTATACCATGTCAAGGAGGACATCTGAGGAATCAACTGTGAGAGGGAAGGGGTAAGAAACTTGGGTCAGAAAGCTTGAAGAACAATATATTTCCCCCCCAACCCCCATTACCATTTTCACCTCTATAGGTTCATAATAATTCAACTATCCTACTTGTCTTCTACTGTTAAAGCCTCCATATAACCCCCCAAATATAAGTAAACATCTCCCAAGAAAGGACGAAAGAGGAGGAGAAGGTAAGTTGTCACGATCTGTCCTGAACTCTACTGCCTTTGTCTTGATGGCAAACGGCCAATTCTTTTCTGATAACAAAGGTGTTGTGGGGTGGGTAAGAGTGGACATGGGAAAACCACATACCCTCCATGCTATATCTTTCGGTTTTCAATCATTTGACCTAAAACGCCAGAACTTGAACCTCCCACACCCACTAGCACAAGGGGAAATGAGACAATTTGTCCTCCTCTCCCATTTGGGCCTACCCTGCCCCGCTTCCTTGCCCTGCGTTGGTACTCTTGTGTTCTCAGCTGTTCTCCTTCCTCAGCACTCTGTCAAGAAGGCTAGGACAAAAGGGAGGAATGGGATTGCGGTTGCGGTTGGGGTGAAGAATCTGGCCTCCTGTGGTCGAGCTGAACCGTGGCCATGAAGCCATGATGAGAGAGTGCCCCTTCCTTGGGATTCGGTGCCCTTGCCATCTTCCTCTTGTAGAGGCCTGTTTCACCCTGGCTAATCCTGACCACAGACAGTCTAGAGGACTGGCCTGAGATGCCAGCTATCCATTTGTCTGTTATCTAGAGAGAGAAGACATCTCTTAGTTCATCAACCCAAAGAGGTTGATAAAATGTTTTGTGGAAAAGCCCCAAAAGGCAGTACTGTAGGAATAGCAGAATAGGGAAATAAGCATTTGCAAGTCTGTGGAACTGTTTAAATAGGTTCAGGGGCAAGAAGTTAAAGACATTATATTTTGAGGTTTTGATGGCATTGTTCTGTGAGTAAAAGAAAACAAACATAGTCAGAGGAACAAAAGGCCCCATTACCCAGTCTTAACTGAAAGGACTAAGAGCGCTCCTTGAAATGAGAAAAAGCCAGTTTCCCCACTAGAAGGGAAAGGAGGGAAGAATGTTTGCCCTATGCCCCCTTTCTCTGAGGCCTACGGAAGCCGAGAGGATGCAAAGACGGCAAAGAAATTCTGCCTTGGACAGAATTCTTTGTTGACTTATGCTATTGATAATAATGATAATGAAATCAACAACTTACTTAAAAGTTATAAAAGCTTACACTTATTAAATATTTACTAAGTGCGAGGCACTGTTCTAGGCATTTTATATGTCACAACTCATTTAATCACCCGCTGAGAGAAGTATGATATAACCACCTTTTGAGAATGAGGAAATCGAGGCACTGAAGCCACTTGCCCGAGACCACACAATCAGCAGCAGATCTGCGACCGTGCTGTACCAGGAGCCCTAGTCCACTTGGGCAGCCATTCAAATGTTTTCGTTTCTTAGAATCAAAAAGCTTTCAGTTTCATTGTACCCTCTGGCCCCTGAGGTCTGCCGTTTGTGTCAGTTCTACCCCAGAGCTCTCTAGTGACTCATGTGTCAGCCTGGCAAACTCATTGGCTGTGCCTTTACATGCTGCTGAAGGATGTCAGATGCCAAAAGCAAATTACTGTCTTTCAACCTTAGCTCACGGAAGGTTCCTACACTAGTTGCTGCCAGAATTTGAGAATCACTTGCCTCTTAATTGTCCTGAGAGAGTCTGAAGAGTTTTGGCCCATATCTAAGCTATTATTTTGCTGAGGAAAGTGCTGCGACTTCAGTCTTGATCTCAAGATGCTGACGGGACCATCTTACTTTCTACCTTTGCATATTCAATCATTTGACCTAAGATGTCAGAGTTTGAACCTAAGAACTCAAGTAAAGCAGGAAATGAGACAAAATAATTCTCTAAGAACAGGGCTTCTATCAGACCTTCTCCATCTATAATTCCCAAACAAAAGAATAAACCCACCTGCAGTCCTGGAGTACAGATACTGATTAACTCTGAAGAATCTTGCTGGGCTCTACCTTGGGAAGACATCAGAGTCCTTCTCTTGGAGAACCAAACCATTCAGTTCTAAGGCTAAAACTTGCCCAGGAAGGCTAGATAGGCTACCCAGTCAAGACTAGCTAAAGATCTGTTTCCTTAAGGAAAGAAGCTGGTCAAATAGCTTAGCATTTAGGAGTTTAGAGATCGAAGTTAAAACACCAAGATTTCCTTGGTGTTTCTACATGATTTCCAATTAATAATCAATCAAACACTATACATTTCCCAAGGCTTGATCTGTTCACAGCCCTATGCTGTGGTTTTGATGGTATTGTTCTGTGTCTTTATACTAGTAAAGACTGAAAAAGAATTAAACAAAATCTATCTCAGAGTTCATAGGTCTGTCTTGAATGAAGTCGTAAGTTATCTCAAAGGGCCCTTCTAGCCCTGAAAGTGTGTTATTCTAATAAATAAATAAAACATAGAAAATTTTATTTGATCACCAGATACTCTGAATTTCTTGGTATCTCAGTCCAGATGGCTCTGATATTTGGGCCCAAAGATATTTCTTTTACCTTACTGAACCAGCTGTTCTTCACCATTGATTTTCCATTTGATTTCATAGCTAACTAATGTATTTCAGGTTTCTACTCACTTGGGTAGTATTTGTTTAGCAAAGACAAAAGCCATGATGATACTCAAGATAGAAATGTCAGTACTTCTTTACTCACTTGGCAACTAGAGGGTTTTGTTCTACTCTGGAATGTTAAGCCAGAAGCAGTATCTCAAGAATGTAGAAAATATGCTAAACTATGAACTCCCTCAGTGTTTAGTTATTTTGGCAGAGGTGACAGAATTTAAGCATGATAGAGGCAGTAGATTTTGGTTTGGGCTATTTATTTGGGCAGTGATACATGACTGATGGCTACAGGAGGTAATAGAGGAGAGGAGAAGGCTATTTCTAAGGACATAATGGGAATCAGTAGTTAGGTGTCGGGAAGAGGAAAAGGAGTAGGAATGGAAGAAATTAAAGATATAGGAGGAAAATGAGCAAGAGTGAGGCCAAGGAAATGAAGTGGTTGTTAAATAATCAGTCAAATCTGTTTACTTATTCATTAACTATTCAGCATATGTTTATTTTATGCCATCTATGTACCAAACATGATGGGGACAGTGGATACAGAGAAGAATGAGACTTGTTCCCTTCTGTAAAGGGGTAATAGTTTCTTGGAATAAGAGAACTAATATTTTTTACAACCATATTTAATTCCCACAACCACTATGTAAGGTGAACATCATTATGTCCTTTTTATAGAACAGGGAATTTGAAGATAAGGGAAGTTCAATAACATGCCTAAGGATGAAAGGTTAGTAAAGACTGGAGCTGTGTTCAAACTCAGGTCATCTGATGCCAAAACCTAGTTTTACTGAACCATAAGTGCTTCTTACGTAAGTCTAGGAGACCAAGAAGGGAAAGCCTGTTCCTATGGCCATACCCTTAACATTGTTACTATCCAGAACCTCTCTAACTCAGAGATCATAAACTAAAATCCAACAGAGACTACAAACATGTATGGCTACATATTTTTCTACATACTTACAGCTATGTATATAGTTATGTGTTTATATATAGACATATAGAGATATATATCTGCATCTAATGAAATAACATATGCATAAAAACACTGCTTGCAATAGACGGCAAGTACCTGAACATCATAAAGGCCATATATGACAAACCCACAGCTAACATCATACATAAGAGCGAGAAGCTGAAAGCTTTTCATCTAAGATCGGGAACAAGACAGGGATGCCCACTCTCCCCACTGTTATTCAACATAGTACTGGAGGTCCTAGCCACGGCAATCAGACAAAACAAAGACATACAAGGCATCCAGATTGGTAAAAAAGAAGCCAGATTGTCACTATTTGCAGATGACATGATATTGTACATAAAAAACCCTAAAGACTCCACTCCAAAACTACTAGAACTAATATCTGAATTCAGCAAAGTTGCAGGATAAAAAATTAACACACAGAAATCTGTTGCTTTCCTACACACTAACGATGAACTAACAGAAAGAGAAATCAGAAAAACAATTCCATTCACAATTACATCAAAAGGAATAAAATACCTAGGAATAAACCTAATGAAGGAAGTGAAAGACCTGTACTCTGAAAACTACAAGACACTCCTAAGAGAAATTAAAGAGGACACTAACAAATGGAAATGCATCCCTTGCTCTTGGCTAGGAAGAATAAATATTGTCAAAATGGCTATACTACCTAAAGCAATCTACAGATTCAATGCAATCACTATCAAACTACCAACAGCTTTCTTCAATGAACTCGAACAAATAATTCTAAAATTCATATGGAACCACAAAAGACCCCGAATAGCCAAAGAAATCCTGAGAAGGAGGAATAAAACAGGGGGAATCATGCTCCCTGACTTCAAGCTCTACTACAAAGCCACAATAATCAAGACAATTTGGTATTGGCACAAAAATAGACCCACAGACCAGTGGAACAGAATAGAAAATCCAAACATTAACCCAAACATATACAGTCAATTAATATTTGATAAAGGAGCCTTGGATATACAATGGGGAGAGGACAGCCTCTTCAGCAGCTGGTGTTGGAAAAACTGGATGTAAGAGAATGAAACTGGACTACTGTCTAGCCCCATAGACAAAGGTAAACTCAAGGTGGATCAAAGACCTGAATGTAAGTCATGAAACCATAAAACTCTTAGAAAAAAACATAGGCAAAAATCTCTTGGACATAAACATGAGCGACTTCTTCATAAACACATCTCCCTGGGGCAAGGGAAACAAAAGCAAAAATGAACAAGTGGGACTATATCAAGCTGAAAAGCTTCTGTACAGCAAAGGACACCATCAGTAGAACAAAAAGACATCCTACAGTATGGGAGAATATATTCATAAATGATGTATCCGATAAGGGGTTGACATCCAAAATATATAAAGAACTCACGCACCTTAACAAACAAAAAGCAAATAATGCAATTAAGAAACAGGCAGAGGACATGAATAGACACTTCTCTAAAGAAGAAATTCAGAAAGATGCTCCACATCGCTGGTCATCAGAGAAATGCAGATTAAAACCACAATGAGATATCACCTCACACCAGTGAGGATGGCCAACATCCAAAACACAAACAACAACAAATGTTGGAGAGGATGTGGAGAAAAGGGAACCCTCCTACACTGCTGGTGGGAATGCAAATTAGTTCAACCATTGTGGAAAGCAGTATGGAGGTTCCTCAAAAAACTCAAAATAGAAATACCATTGACCCAGGAATTCCACTCCTAGGAATTTACCCTAAGAATGCAGCAGCCCAGTTTCAAAAAGACAGATGCACCCCTATGTTTATTGCAGGACTATTCACAATAGCCAAGAAATGGAAGCAACCTAAGTGCCCATCAGTAGATGAATGGATTAAGAAGATGTGGTACATATATATAATGGAATATTATTCAGCCATAAGAAGAAAACAAATCCTACCATTTGCAACAACATGGACGGAGCTAGCGGGTATTATGCTCAGTGAAATAAGCCAAGCCAAAAAAGACAAGTATCAAATTATTTCACTCATATGTGGAGTATAAGAACAAAGAAAAAAACTGAAGGAACAAAAGAGCAGCAGACTCACAGAACCCAAGAACGGACTAATAGTTACCAAAAGGAAAGGGACTGAGGAAGAAGGGTGGGAAGGGAGGGATAAGAGAGTAAAAGGGGCATTACATTAGCAGATGTAAGGTAGGGCGGGGCATGGGGAGGGCTGTACAACTCAGAGAATACAAGTAGTGATCCTATAGCACCTAACTACTCTTTTGGACAGTGACTGTAATGGGGTTGGTGGGGGGGACCTGATGAAGGAGGTAGTTTAATAACCATAATATTGCACATGTAATTGTAGATTAATGATACCAAAATAAATTATATAAAAAAAATACTGCTTGCAGTTGTAAAAGATTGGAAACAACCCAAATGTTGATTTATAAGGACCTGCTACATAAACTATGCTAAATCTGCCTAGGAAATACTCTAATCTCTGAAAAAGAAAAGGAAAAGTTAATTTTCTAGGACACATGTCGAGATTCAGAGTAGTGTAAGAAAGTGGGAAAATAAAAATATCTCTCTGTATGTGCTTTATTTGCACAAAGAAGCATAGAATACACAAGAAATAAATAAAAGTGATTTTCTATAATGAGCTGATATGGGCACAGATAGGGTGTTGGAACATGACTTTTGGAATTCAGCTGTGAAGCTATCTGGCTGCAGACTTTTGTTTGTTGGGAGTTTTTTGATTAACAATTCAATTTCATAACAGGCTGTTCAGATTTTCTGTTTCTTCCTAGGTCACTCTTGGAAGGTTGTACTTTTTGAGTAATTTGTCCATTTCTTCTATGTTGTCCAATTTATTGGCATATAATTTTTCACAGAATTCTCTAATAATTCTTTGTATTTATGTGGTGTCAGTTGTGACTATTCCTTTTTCATTTCTGATTTTGTTTATTTGTGTTCTCTTTTTTTCTTGATAAGTCTGGCTAGGGGTTTATCTATTTTGTTTATCTTCTCAAAGAAACAGCTCTTGGTTTCATTGATTTTTTTCTATTGTTTTATTCATCCCTATTTTATTTATTCCTGCTCTGATTTTTATTATGTCCTTCCTTCTACTAACTTTGGGGTTCATTTGTCCTTCTTTTTATAGTTTTAGTTGTGAGTTTAGGCTGTTTATCTGGGATTGTTCTTGTTTCTTGAGGTAGGCCTGTATTGCTATGTACTTCCCTCTTAGAACTGCTTTTGTGGCCCCCACAAATTTTGACCTGATATATTTTTGTTTTCATTTGTCTCCGTGTATTGCTTCATTGAGATACAGTCTATTTCTCCCTTTAGATATGTTAGTATTTGTTTTACATACTTAGGTGCTTCTGTTGGGTGCATAGAGATGTATAATTGCTATATCCTTTTGTTGGACTGATCCCTTTATCACGTAATATTCTTCTTTGTCTTTTGTTACTTTTTTGTTTTGATATCTACTTTGTCTGATATAAAGACTGCTACTCTTGTTTTCTTCTATTATTTGGAACATGACTTTTAAATGTATATCTTTTTTTAAAATTTTATTTTGGTATCATTAATATGCACTTACATGAGCAACATTATTCTTACTAGATTCCCCCCATTATCAAGTCCCCACCACATACACCATTGCAGTCACTGTTCATCAGCGTAGTAAGATGCTATAGAGTCACTACTTGTCTTCTCTGTGCTATACTGCCCTCTCTGTGCTCCCCTACCTACATTATGTATGCTAATTGTAATGCCCCTTATTCCCTTTCTCCCTCCCTTCCCACCCCCCACCCCCCACCACCCAGTCCCTTTTCCTTTGGCAACTGTTAGTCCATTCTTGGGTTCTGTGAGTCTGCTGCTGTTTTGTTCCTTCAGTTTTTTCTTTGTTCTTATACTCCACAGATGAATGAAATCATTTGATACTTGTCTTTCTCCACCTGGCTTATTTCACTGAGCATAATACCCTTTAGCTCCATCCATCTTGTTGCAAATGGTAGGATTTGTTTTCTTTTTATGGCTGAATAATATTCCATTGTGTATATGTACCACATCTTCTTTATCCATTCATCTACTGATGGACACTTAGGTTGCTTTCATTTCTTGGCTATTGTAGATAGTGCTGCGATAAACATAGGGGTGCATATCTCTTTTTCAAACTGGGCTGCTGCATTCTTAGGGTAAATTTCTCGGTGTGGAATTCCTGGGTCAAATGGTATTTCTATTCTGAGATTTTGAGGAACCTCCATACTGCTTTCCACAATGGTTGAACTAGTTTACACTCCCACCAGCAGTGTAGGAGGGTTCCCCTTTCTCCACATCCTTGCAAACATTTGTTGTTGTTTCTCTTCTGGATGGTGGCCATCCTAAATGGTGTGAGGTGATATCTCACTGTTGTTTTAATTTGCATTTCTCTGATGATTAGCGATGTGGAGCATCTTTTCATGTGCCTGTTGACCATCTGAATTTCTTCTTTGGAGAGGTGTCTGTTCAGCTCCTCAGCCCATTTTTTAATTGGCGTATTTGCTTTTTGTTTGTTGAGGTGCTTGAGCTCTTTATATAATTTGGATGTCAACCCCTTATTGGATATGCCACTTATGAATATATTTTCCCATATTGTAGAATGCCTTTTTGTTCTACTGATGGTGTCCTTTGCTGTACAGAAGCTTCTCAGCTTGATATAGTCTCACTTGTTCATTTTTGCTTTTGTTTCCCTTGCCTAGGGAGATATTTTCATGAAGAAGTTGCTCATGTTTATGTCCAAGAGATTTTCGTCTATGTTTTCTTCTAAGAGTTTTATGGTTTCATGACTTACATTCAGGTCTTTGATCCATTTTGAGTTTACTTTTGTGTATGGGGTTAGACAGTAATCCAGTTTCATTCTCTTACATGTAGCTGTCCAGTTTTGCCAACACCAGCTGTTGAAGAGGCTGTCATTTCCCCATTGTATATCCATGGCTCCTTTATCATATATTAATTGACCATATATGCTTGGGTCTATATCTGGGCTCTCTAGTCTGTTCCATTGGTCTATGGGTCTGTTCTTGTGCCAGTACCAAATTGTCTTGATTACTGTGGCTTTGTAGTAGAGCTTGAAGTCGGGGAGCATAATTCCCCCTGCTTTATTCTTCCTTCTCAGGATTGCTTTGGCTATTTGGGGTCTTTTATGGTTCCATATGAATTGTCGAACTATTTGCTCTAGTTCATTGAAGAGTGCTGTAGGTATTTTGATAGGGATTGCATTAAATCTGTAGATTGCTTTAGGCAGGATGGCCATTTTGACAATATTAATTCTTCCTATCCATGAGCACAGGATGTGTTTCCATTTATTGGTATCTTCTTTAATTTCTCTCATGAGTATCTTGTAGTTTTCAGAGTACCGGTCTTTCACTTCCTTGGTTAGGTTTATTCCTAGGTCCCATTTTGTTTTGTTTTGTTTTTAGATTCCACAAATAAGTGAAATCATATGGTATTTGTCTTTCTCTGCCTGGGTTATTTCACTTAGTATAATACTCTCTAGGTCCATCTATGCTGTTGCAAATGACAGGCTTTCTTTTTTTATGGAATACTAATATACCATTGTGTCTATGTATCACATCTTCTTTATCTATTCATCTATTGATGGATACTTTGGTTGCTTCCATATCTTTGCTACTCTAAATAATGCAGTAATAAGCATAGGAGTGCACATATCTTCAAATCAAGGATTTTGTTTTCTTTGGGTAAAATCATAGAAGTTGAGTTACTGGGTCACATGGTATTTCTATTTTCAGTTTTTTGAGGAACCTCCATATTGCTTTCCATAGTTACTGCACCAATTTACATTACTACCAACAGTATAGGAGGGATCGCTCCTCTTCACTTCCTCACTAACACTGTTATTTTTTGTCTTTTGGATAGTGGCCATTCTGGCTGGTGTGAGGTGATATCTCAGTGTGGTTTTGATTTGCATTTCTATGCTGATTAGCTATGTGGAGCTCTTTTCATGTGCCTGTTGGGCGTCTGTATGTCTTCTTTGCAAAAACATCTGTTCAGGTCCTCTGCTCATTTTTAATTGGGTTAATTCGTTGGGTTTTTTCTTTTTTTTTGGTGTTGAGGCATATGAGTTCTTTATATATTTTGGATGTTAGTAGTTGCCCTTTGATTTTGTTGGTGGTGTCCTTTGCTGGACAGAAGCTTTTTAGTTCGATGTAATACCCCTTGTTCATTTTTCCTTTTGTCTCTCTTGCCTGGAGAAATGTATCCAGAAAACAATTACTCATGCTTATTCAAGAGATTTTTGCTTGCTTTCTTCTAAGACTTTAGTAGTTTCATGTCTTATATTTAGGTCTTTGATCCATTTCAAGTTTACTTTTGTATATAGGGTTAGACAATAACACAGTATCATTTTCTTGAATGTAGCTATCCAGTTTTCCCAACATCACTTATTGAAAAGACTGTCTTTTTCCCATTGTATATTCATGGCTCCTTTACCATATATTAATTGAACATATATGTGTGGGTTTAGCTCTGGGTTCTCTATTCTGTTCCATTGTTCTATGGGTCTGTTCTTGTGCCAGTACCATACTACTTTGATTATTGTAGCTTTGTAGTATAGCTTGAAGTCATGAAGCATAATAACCACAGCTTTATTCTTCTTCTCCAGATTGCTTTGGCTATTTGGGGTCTTCTGTGGTACCATATGAGTTTTAGGATTATTTGCTCTAGCTCACTGAAAAATGCTATTTGCATTTTGATAGGGATTACACTGAATCTGTAAATTGCTTTGAGCAGGATGGCCATTTTGACAACATTAATTCTTCTCTCCATGTGCACAGCATAGATTTCTATTTATTTGTGTCTTAATTTCTTTCATCAGTCTTATAGTTTTCAGAGTACAGGTCTTTCACCTCCTTGGTTAGGTTTATTCATAGGTGTTGTATTTTTTTTGATGCAACTGTAAATGGAATTGTTTTCCTGATTTCTCTTTCTGCTCGTTCATTGTTATTATATAGGAATGCAACAAATCTATGTATCTTTTTTTTTTATCTCCCTTGGGTGTATACATAGAAGAATTACTGGGTCATATGGTGACTTGATGTTTCACTTTATCAAGAATCGCCAAATGGTTTTTCACAGAAGCTGCACTATTTTACATTCCACAGTGTCTAAGGGTTCAAATTTCTTCACAACCTTGTCAACACTCGTTATTGACTGTGTTTTTTATTTTAATCATCTCAGTGGATGTGAAGTAATATCTCATTGTGGTTTTGATTTGCAGTTCCATAATAACTGAGGCTGATGTTATCTTTTCACCTGCTTATTTAACAGTTATATATCTTCTTTGGAGAAATGTCTACTCAGAATCTTTGCCCATTTTGAAATTGGGTTGTCTTTTTATCACCATGTTACAGGTGTTCTTTATACATTCTAGATAGAAGTCACTTATCAGATATATGATTTGCAAATATTTTCTGCTCTGGTTTTAATGGCATTTTTACAAAACTAAATTTTAACATATTGAATGTGATTCTGGGTTTTCTATTATGTTTCATTGTTCTATTCATCTCTTTAATTATAGGATGGCAAGTCTTCTTTTTTAAAATCTTCTTGGCTATTCTTGTCTATTTTGTCTTCTAGATAAGCTTCAAAATCATTTTGTCCTGTTCCCTCAAGAGAGGAGTTTTGATTAGAGGTGAAGACAAAGAAAATTTTACTCACTAGAATCCTGGGGATGGAGTGAAAGTGATTTATTAGAGGAGGGACAACTATCGCCCATGGGGAAAACAGTCTGGTCTTAGAAACTGCAGTGCATTTCTCAGGGGCTAAGATAGTAGACTTGAAACATAGTTGAGGAAAGAACCATTGACAAGACAGGGACCTTTATGGTTCTTCATATAATTTCCTCCATTCCTCCTCTAGTAGTCAGCAAAAATTACTAAACATCATGAAGTCAGAACACAGTAAATTTCTTGCTGCTTTTGGATGGAGTGTTCTGTAGATACCTGTTAAGTCCATTTGATCTAATGAATTTCTTTTAGAAAATATGTAAGGGGTCAAAGTCTGCACATCAGGCAGTGCAAAAACAGAAAGAATTATGGGGAAGTTCAGGGATTTGCACAAATTGTAGGAAAGGTGAAACTGGGCTGTTTACCTATGGTAACCCAAGGATTTGAGAGCATACAGATTTGGATTATACAGATTACTTTGGACAGAGTTGATGCTTTTGCACTACTAGTCCTCTACACAGCAAAATACAATATCCCTGTGAGGGAGATGGAGAATTGTTGGTGCACCCTTGGGAAGCCACTCCTTTGTGCATGACAATCAAGTCTGTATAATCATCTTGTAGTAATGCATAAAAAAGTGGCTACGAGTCCTCCCAGGCCAGGTTTACCACCTAGCTGTGTAGCTTGTAGTTTGTTGTACTGGACCAGTGTACTGTACTTCTTTTTTTACTCTTGTGATTACTAGGATTAGCTGAAAAAAGATGGAGGAAACTGAGATGGAATTAATAGGATGTTTTGTTGTGCTTTATTTTGACTAATTAGTGGTTTATGTACAACCTTATGTTAACAATTGTAGCTTAGGTTATCTAAAGAGGTGGAATATGTATGGCTCAGACAAGGTAGCTGCATCTAGGACTTAGAACTGCTACATGGCCTATTCCCTTTGTTCAGAGACTTTCTCAGGGGCCTAGAGAGCTGCCCGATTAGGGCAGAGCACCATGGCAGCACTGGCGTTTTGACTGGCATTGAGATTATACAGTCCTTGAGCAGACTCATTTTCTACTGCAGTCACACTCAATTTGTTCAGGCATTGGTTAATAAAATCAGTCTTTCCTGCCATTTGCCTCTTCAACCTTACAATAGATTAGCACAGTCTCACCATTTATTTTAAAATATTTTATTACCTTGATAAAGTTCTAATACATTCTTATTGGATTTAACATTTCTCATTAAATTTAACCCTAGAAATTACTAATTATTTTTTAATTTACTAAATGTCTAACAGGGTTTCCTAGCAACTCGAGTGAAGCAGGGTATTCTCTCTGAGCTCAGCAGTCCCAAGGGGTACATGGAGTCCAGGCTCCTCATAGCAACTGAATTCAGACCTTTTTTTTTTTGAGTTTAAGAGTAAATAAAGCAGGTAGATCCCAAAGTCTAGAGCCTGAGACTCCAAAGTGGGGCAGGATTAACCTTCACCTAGTTCTGGTTCTTTGATACCAGACCTGGTTGAAAGAAGAAGAAGGAGAAAGGAAAGCAGGATATTCACCAGGAGGGGAAGAACAACTGAGGGTTAGAAAGTCAGATTTCATAAAACACCTCTTAAAAAAAAAAAAGGAAAAGCAGGGATGATGAGAAAAGTAGTTAAAACCTCAGTTTGTACAACCACCTAATAGAATAAACTAAAAGCCTGAGAAAGAAGACAAGCTTAAGAAAAGAAAGTAGCCAGTCATGTTTGAGATAATAAAGGCAGGAAGGAAGTTTTCGGACTGGACAATAAAAGATTAATTCCAGATTCACTAGGCCTTGTGAATACTGTTGAGAAAAGACTGGGATGACTGTTTTCCCTATTACTTGTTAATTCACACTTTATTCCTATTTGGTTGAAACAAAGTGACAAAATGTGAATTATGAATGAAAGGTTAGGCTATAGAAGAATGGAATATAGAAGCTTAGATAAGGAAAGTCTAGGAGATGGTCTAGTTGAACAGATCTTGCTACGGAATTCAAGGGAAGAAACACATAGCTCTAGCCTCTGGTTACTGTGGAAAGTGCATCCTTCGTTGGGAACTGAGGGTTGAGTTTGTAGCCTGTTTGGTGAGGGCCTAGTTTCACAAGAACCTATGCTGAGAGCTGATCTGGAAGTGGTAAAATCACTGAACCACTGGATGAAGCAAGGCAACTTGGTATTATAAAATATGCAGCAGACTTAGAGTTTAAAAATGTTAGGTTCCCATAGTTAAAAACATGGCAATTGAGTCAGGCCGCCAGGGTTAAAATCTCATTCCTCCACTTACCCACTGTGTAGCTTTGAGGAAGTTACTTAACCTCTCTGAGACTCATTTTCTTTATCTGTATAATGGAAATGATAATAGTACCTACACATACGATTATTGTGAGGATTACTATATTAAGGCATGCAAAGCATTTTAGAACAATTCCTGGTACATAAAAAATGCTTAGAAAAATTTGGCTATTCTACATTGGACTCCATGAAAAGATTGTTAAGTGACTTAGTGCAAGTCACTTTCTATTTCTGGGCTTTAGTTTCTTCATGTACAAAATGGGATAGTAAAATCTACCTTTTAATATAGGGTTAAATGAGACAGTAATTTTCAAGTGCCTACATAATCCTTGACACATCAAATGCTCATTAAATGATATTTTTTGTCTTTTGTGCTATGCTATGTCAAGGAAATTCCATAAACGTCACTGATATAGTTGACAGATTTTGAACTATCTCCTGTGGATACACTCAGCTGATCCAAGCCAGCAGAGAAGGCAGGGTACAAAAGCCACAGTCTAGTGAGGGGCACTCTGCTCAATCCCTTGGTGGTATGACGGTAGAAGAGAAGCCTCTGTCTAAGGATGTCCTAAAAGTTTTGATTCAAATGCCGGGGTGAAAAATTTAGTTCTTAGGCAATTTTGATGTAATTTAACCTCAGATTTTAGGGGTTAAAGCTACAGAAGATTGGAGATGAACCTAGACAAGTAAATGGCAGAAGTTAAAAAGGAAAATGAACCCTGTTAAGAGTGAACTAGAGGAAGTGGCACACTGAGAGGCAAGTAACAGAGGAAGAAGGAGGGAGGGAGAAAAAGGAAGGAAAGCCAGTTAGTCAGGTGGCAATCATGCTTAGAAGGTTCTTAGCAAGTATCTCCTTGCTTATGGTGGGAAATCAAATACAAATGGGGAGTTTCAGTTAAAGAAAGAACAGTGAGATAATCTTCAGGAGTGCCAGTCTCTAACAGACCGGTCAAGGTCCCCTCTCCTTACATGACTAGACTTAGTTCAGTTAAGCCCAGCTGCTGGTGAGAGAAACAGCTGTGGCCCCTTGCTGTCATCCTAGATCAACGGGCCTAGGTGATTTCGCCCAAGTCACCTAATGCATGTGACTAAAATTTTCTCATCTTTAAATATAAGTGAGAATTGCTGCCAGGGTAAGGAAAATTGGCCAGCTTCTGAAATTTCTAGTCTGATTAGTTGGAGTCAATTTACATTAGGAATACTGGAATTTCTTAGATTCCAAATTATTACAGTTTATCCTATGGTAGTCAATGAGCATAATCTGAAACATTATAGCTATCAGATTTGGCTAACCATATGGATTCCAGCCTTGGGCACACAAAAAAATTTATATTTCATCTCTCAGACTGCATTTCTAGGACATCTGGAATATAACCACAAGGGAATATTTTCATCTAAAGAATGGTAAATAGAATAGCTAAATGATGTAGCACAGAGTCATCACAGGAAAGGCCAGGTCCATGGTTCTGCAGAAGAAGCAGTAACTAATTTGCTTTCTCATTACCATTTCATTATATGTTTCTGGTTCAGTCTACAGACTGCTATGTGGTTTACATTCAGCTTTCATTCTCTCAAAATACTTGCAAACACCTTTCTATGTGGACAAATAGTAACTGTACTAGAGGGGGCAAGGATTTAATAATATGGGTAACTGTTGAAACATGGTGTTGTATACTTGAAACTTATATAAGATTGTGTATCAATGATACTTCAATAAAAAAAATACTTATAAGACCATCCTCCTTGGCTAAACAAAGAGCTCCTTAAAGTAGAGACCATGTCTTTTTTTTTTTAATCTCTGTATCCCACTGCTTAGTTCAACATTAGGCCCTGAATTTAATAAAGACTTGTTGAATGAACAAGCATACAAGTGAATAGATGCTTAGAAGCATGTTCTGTTAAATTGTGGTCAGATTTCTGTCTAAACCCCTCCAGTGGAGGATAATCACCTCCTCCTTGTGGGAGTATTTACGTAATCACAGAACAGCTAGGCTTTATGAGAAACTTCAACGAAAGCTTTTGCTTTGTTGATCTTTCCAGGCTAAGGTCAGCAAATAGGATGTTCAGCATGGCTGAAGATAAGTAGAGTACAGTGTCAAGAAGAACCTGGAGAGGAAGCTCGCTAAAATCTTCAATGTCATGAAAAGCCCAGTTTTTGAGCTACTATAGCTCTCCTGTTACCTCTGCTTCTGACTGTCCCCTATAGCTTCACTAACTCTATCCGAGCTTAACTGAAACAAGACCAGAAATGCTCAAAAGACAAGATACTAAAGAAAATCAAAATAGTAATAAAAGCAACAAAACCAAACCCAAACCCTACTTTATTAACAGGATGCATAAAAGACTGGTTTGGCTGGCACAATTCAGGACATGCTCAAAACCAAAGGCTCCACCTCCTTTTCCTCTTGGAGACCTTTGGTTTATCCCCTTTCTACTCCATGGGAGAAGCTGACAGGAACATCACTCATATTACCCCAGGCAGATCCAAGCTGGGAGTGGTGCTGTCTCATTCTGATACAATTCGGAGTGTAGAACCAGTGATTTCTCATCAATATGATGAAGGTAAAATTGGTCATGTTTGAACTGCTAGATATCACTTACAGTGCTTCTCACTCATGAACCCTTCCTTGGGGTAGGAGAGGAAAGGCTGGGACAGTTATAATAAAGACCATCAATTAGAAACAAAATGCCATTCATACAAAATTGGATCTAATAGTAAGTCCAGGGGATGCTAAAGAAGGAATTTAATTCTAAAGATTCAAAACTTAATCCCTTTGTTTATGGTTGCCTAAACATTTAGCACATACAAAAAAAGTCCCAAATATTACACAGACATACTTACACTAAAAAATTATTCATTGTTCATTAAAATTTAAATTTAACTGGGAATCATGAATTTTATCTGGCAACCCTGAATCCATTACTGAGGTACAGAAAAGTTCCTACAAATTAGGTCATTTCTTGAAATTTTCTAAAGAAATAGAATTCTAGAAACTGACTCTAAAAACTTTAGATATATTTTATTCTAAGTAACTTTATTGAGATATAATACATACACCATACAATTCACCATTTAAAATAAAATGTACAATGCAATAGTTTTTAGTATGTACACAGAGTTGTACAACATACATGTCTACTTTTGTGTTTAAAAGTGGTAGTGTATAGGATTCTGTTACTAAGTCTCTGATTAACTTCCTGCTTTACATGCCACAATATCTATGTCCGCCTCCTTTCTGTTATTTCTCTTTCTTCCTTTTTCTCTTTTTCTGTCCTTTCCTTTTAGTTTCTCCAACTTACTTTCCCTTTGTGAGTACACTTTTTATTAATGATTTTTCAAATAATCCGAAGTAATACATATATTTAACTGTAAAAGATCCAAAACCAGAAATATGAAGACAAAAATATAAAGTTTCATTTTCCATGGCTTCTACTCCTTTTCTGTTTCCCAAGGAAACAACTGTTAACAGACTGGTGTATATCTTTTGGATCTCTTCCTTTTCAGGGTGTTTCCATACAAATATATACCTAGATACAAACACCTGTATATGTTTTTTAAAAAATAAATGAGATCCTACAATATGTATTGCTCTATAAATTGCTTTTTTTCTTTTCACACTATGAATTGAAGATAATTTCATGTCAATAATACAAGTGTACCTTTTAAACGTATTGTCTGGTATATTTAACTACCTATCAATACTTGTTAATACTTTTTATTGTTGTGCTATTGTGCTGGTGTTGATGACAATGATAACATTTGTAGATGTGTATAACTAGTAAAGGAAAGGGAAAGGAGAAGTATACTAAATGAGACAGGCTTGCACAGGACAGAGGGAGCTCTAAAGACTCTGCACTAGGCAGATAATTTAGTGGAATCACAAAACATATATGTAACAGTTCAAGATAGGATATAAATAAAGATATAAATTCATTTTGAATTGTACAGACCCAAGAGAATTGAAATCATATGTCCACACAAAAAGTTGTATGTGAATGTGTATAGCGGCACAGCGCATAATAGCCAGAAAGTGGGAACAACCCAAATGTCTATTTAACTGATGAATGGATAAACAATTATGGTATATCCATATAGCAATGGTGTTCTGCCTTAAAAAGAAATGAAATAATGATACATGCCACAACATGGGTGAGTCAGGAAAACATTAAGTGAAAGAAGCCAGTCACAAAAGGTCAGACATTATGTGATTCTATTTATGTCATGTCCAGAATAGGCAGTAGGAAGATAGAGAGTAGAAAGATATAGAAAGTAGATTAGTGGTTGCCAGGGGATGGGGGAGGAGGGAATTGGGAATGACTACTAATGGGTATGGGGTTTCTTTTAGGAGTGATGAAAATACTCTAAAATTAAATTATGGTCATGATTGCACAATTCTGTGAATATACTAAAAATTACTGAATTGTATGCTTTAAAAGGATGGATTTTATGGCATGTGAATTATATCTCAGTAGGCTATTATTTTTTTAAAAACTGAAAAAACCAAGCGCTATTGGGATTCAAGATGGGAAAAATAATGGTTGGAAAGGATGTGGGGTAGCTACTATTGTTGAAGGCTTCCTGGAGAAGGACTTGCACTAAACCTAAAAGATGAATATAGGTTCAATATAGATGCAGGGAATCTAGATCTAGGCAGGAAGAAGAACTTAAAAAGGTTTGGCACTGAGGCTAGAAAAGGGGATTGATCAATGGTATAGTAGGCAGGAAGAGTCTGAAAGGGGAAGGAAACAAAACTATAAAGTCAGGCCTTTAGTGTTAGACTATTTACCTTAAATATAATCTAGCAGCTGACAAGGAATCTCAAAAAGATTTTGAGCAGCAAAAAATGTGATAAAACTGGAATTTCAGAAAGATTAAATATGACATTTATAGAGGAACAGATTGAAAACATAAAGACCACTTAAAAGATTGCTGCAATAGTCAACAGTTGAAATGATGAGATCCTGAACTAAGAAAGCGGTGGAAACAGAAAGGACAGGGTAGACAGGCAAGATGCTGGAACCAGTTAATGTTCACTCTATATAGTGTAAGTTTTATAACCAGAAAAGGTGGGTAACCTAAACATGGGCACAGGTACCTGCCAAAGTACTAGGCTTGCCACTGTTACTTTGTCAACTCAAGCCAATAGGGCCAACACCATTAATGAACCAGTATTAACTGCTCACTGCTCAAAGCAGCACAAACAGTAACTCTAGTGCAATAGGTAGGCCTAGCCTATCTGAAGGGATTTAAGCCAGGAGAACTGGTTTCAATTGCTTTTCATTGGTAAAACTTGACCTTTGAAATGACTCATATTTATAAATATTCAAGTTCTTAATTAACTTCCTGAACAAAAAAGCATAAACGCTTATACATTATTTTTTACACACTAAGTACCAAATGTTCATCATTTGCAAGACACTGTCCTAAGTGCTTTAAAAATATTCCCTCATTTTTTACTCCTCACAACATCCTTATGAGGTAGCATTACTGTTAGCTCCATTTTATAGATGAGAGACTGTAGCATAGAGAAATTAAGAGATTTGCTCAAGATAACATAGTAAGAGGTGTAGCTAGGATTCAAAACTAGAGAGTATGTCTCCAGAATCTGTGCTCTTAATTAACCACTATGCCTCTGATATGATCTTCATAGGACTTATTGTAGACAAGATGTTTCTCTGTGCTATTGCTTAATTAAAGGTTGTCCCTCACTAAACCATAATCTCCATAAGAGCAGAGATTCTCTCTAGTTTTGTAGCCACTGTATTGCCAGTATGTAGCACAGTCGTTGGCATTCATTTGGTAATCAATAAATATTTGTTGAATAATTATATCAGTCTTTATTGATGATTACTGCATTTTTCATTTGCCTTAAGCTTATTACTGCCTAAAGTATTCTGTTCCCATATTTTCTGTTTATAAGAAGATGCAGGAGAAATTGGTCAGTTAGCCGGTTTTCCTCAGACACCTCTCCTCTATCAGTTCTGAGAGTAAGAGAGGACTCTGTGCTTTTCCTCCCTGACATCCTCTTTCTGGAACTAGGGCCTATGCTCTTGGAATGGGCTCTCTCTAGGAATCAGAAAACCGTACCATGATAGAAAGCAAAGGAGGTATAGTTTGGCCTTAAATCAGTGACCTAATTTCTTTCCCTGCCCTTCGCCATTCCTGAAAAGGAAGCTTAAATATAGAACTACATTCTGGCTTGCCTTTTAAAAACTTATGTCGGGGTGAATGGATTAAAGATGGCGGCATGAGAGGTGAGACAGAGGCTTCCTCCTAAAACCGCATATAATATGAAAATAAAGCTACTACAACTACTCTTGAAAGAGCAACGGGAAAGAGGACGGCAACAAACTGCATACACCTGGAGACAAGAGCAGCCCTCACCGAAAAGGGTAATGTACTAAAGCTGTGGTCCTGCGGGATCCAAGCCCTTCCCCCACCCCAGCTCACCGGCAGGAGGAACAGGAATGGAGCAGTGGGGGAGTGGAGAACTGGGGCTGCTGAATACCTAACTCTGGAGATCTGCTCTGGGAGCACAACCTACATTTCATGGTGCTTGCATGATACTCTTGTAATTAGGGGGTTGGAAAGCTTAGACAGGCAGAATTCCTGGAGAGACTAAGATTCCAGCTGCTTGTGAAAGCAGGGATCCATACCCAGCTGCTCTGGGACAAAAGAAATGCAGGCAGTCTGAGAGACTTCCTAACAAAGAAGCCCTTAGCAAGAGGGCTAATAAAGGGGCAAGGATTGCACAGAGCTTACTGCTCAGGAGAAAGGACAGGTAGACAAAATTGTCCGGGTGTACTCTGCCCAGCAGATTGGGAGTTTTCACGATCTTCAGGTGCGCCAGCTCCCTGGCTGCCTCGACAGCTCCAAGAACCCCTTCTGTGACAGGCAGACTAGTGCACCTTTCTCCTGGCCAGCCCCACCAGGCTTGCAAACCGGGAAACCCTTCCCTGGTGTTAGGCCAGCCAGAGGGAATATCTGTCTACAGCAACTAAAAACGCAAAGCACAGAGGCTTATACCTGTGTGCTCAGCCCACTGGTTCAGGCAGCGGAGACAGGCATAGCAGCCAGGAACAAGGAAACAGTCCTTTCCTCCCCCGAGGCACCAATACCACTCCCCTACAATCCCAGACATTGCTTCAGGGGCCTAGCAGCTCCAGAGAGTGGAACTTCTGGGCACTAGAGGGTGCCATACACAAATATGAAATGCCAAAGGAACCTGGTCCAGAGTAAAATTATGAATACAACTCCTGAGAAAGATTTAAATGATATGCACCTCATGACTCTCCCTGAAAGGGAGTTCAAAATAAAAATCATGAACATGCTCATGGAGGTACGGAAAGATATTCAAGAACTCAGGAATGAATTCCGGTCAGAGATCCAATCATTGAAGAACACAATGGATGGTATTAAAAGCAGATTGGATATGGTGGAGGAGACAATAAATGAAATAGAAACTAGAGAAGAGGAATACAAAGAAGCTGAGGCACTGAGAGAAAAAAGAATGTCTAAAAATGAAAGAATTTTGAGAGAACTGTGTGACCAATCCAAACGGAACAATATTCACATTATAGGGATACCAGAAAAAGAAGAGAGAGAAAAAGGGATAGAGAGTGTCTTTGAGGAGGTGACTGCTGAAAAATTCCCCAATCTGGGGAAGGAGATAGTCTCTCAGGCCATGGAGGTGTGCAGATCTCCCAACACAAGGAACCCAAGGAAGACAGCAGCAAGACATATAGTAATTAAAATGGCAAAGATCAAGGATAAGGACAGACTATTAAAAGCAGCCAGAGAGAGAAATAAGATTACATACAAAGGAAAACCCATCAGGCTATCATCAGACTTCTCAGCAGAAATCTTACAGGCCATAAGGGAGGGGCATGACGTATTTAATGCAATGAAGCAAAGGGCCTTGAACCACGATTACTTTATTCGGCAAGATTATCATTTAAATTTGAAAGAGGGATTAAACAATTCCCAGATAAGCAAAAGCTGAAAGAATTTGCCTCCCACAAACCATCCATACAGTGTATTTTGGAGGGACTGCTATAGATGGAAGTGTTCCTACGGTTTAATAGCTGTCACCAGAGGTAATAAAACCACAGTAAAGAAAATAGAACAGCTAATTACTAAGAAAATGCAAAATTAAATGAATTATCCCCAAAGGCAATCAAGGGATAGACAAACAATACAGAATATGATACCTAATACATAAAGACTGGAGGAGGAAGAAAAAGGAGGAAGGAAACAAACAAACAAAAAAAGAACCTTTAGATTGTGTTTGTAATAGTATACTAAGTGAGGTGTTAGACTTTTAGATAGTAGGGAAGTTAACCTTAAACATTTCATAACCACGAATCTGAAGCCTGCAATGCCAATAAGTACATACCTATCCATAATCACCCTAAATGTAAATGGACTGAATGCACCAGTCAAAAGACATACAGTCACTGAATGGATAAAAAAACAAGACCAATCTATATGCTGCCTTCAAGAGACTCACTTTAAACCCAAAGACATACACACACTAAAAGTGAAGGGATGGAAAAAGATATTTCATGCAAAGAAGGAGAAAAAAGCAGGTGTTGCAGTACTTGTATCAGACAAAATAGACTTCAAAACGAAGAAAGGAGCAAGAGATAAAGAAGGACATTACATAATGATAAAGGGGTCAGTCCAAGAAGAAGATATAACCATTATAAATATATGTGCACCCAACACAGGAGTGCCAGCATATGTGAAACAAATACTAACAGAATTAAAGGAGGAAATAGACAGCAATGCATTCATTTTAGGAGACTTCAACACACCACTCACTCCAAAGGACAGATCAACCACACAGAAAATAAGTAAAGACACAGAGGCACTGAACAACACACTAGAACAGATGGACCTAACAGACATCGACAGAACTCTACACCCAAAAGCAGCAGGATACACATTCTTCTCAAGTGCACATGGAACATTTTCCAGAATAGACCACATTCTAGGCCACAAAAAGAACCTTAGTAAATTCAAAAATATTGAAATCCTACCAACCAACTTCTCAGATCACGAAGGTATAAAACTAGAAATAAATTTTAGAAAGAAATCAAAAAGGCTCACAAATACATGGAGACTTAACAACATTCTCCTAATTAATCAATGGGTAAACGACCAAATCAAAACAGAAATCAAAGAATATATGGAGACTAATGACAACAACAACACAAAGCCACAACTTCTGTGGGACGCAGAAAAGGCAGTTCTAAGAGGAAAGTATATTGCAATCCAGGCCTATTTAAAGAAGGAAGAACAATCCCAAATGAACAGTCTAAAGACACAATTACTGAAATTGGAAAAAGAACAAAGGAGGCCCAAAGTCACCAGAAGGAGGGATATAATAAAGATCAGAGAAGAAATAAATAAAATTGAAATAATAAAACAATAGAAAAAAATCAATGAAACGAAGAGCTGGTTCTTTGAAAAAATAAACAAAATAGATAAACCCCTAGCCAGACTCATTAAGAGAAAAAGAGAATCTACACACATAAACAGAATCAGAAATGAATAAGGAAAAATAACAATGGACCCCACAGAAATACAAAGAATTATAAGAGAAGATTATGAGAATCTATATGCTAACAAGCTGGAAAACCTAGAAGAATAGGACAACTTCTTAGAAAAATACAATCTTCCAAGACTGATCAAGCAAGAAACAGAAAAACTAAACCAACCAATCACCAACAACGAAATTGAAGTGGTAATCAAAAAACTACCCAAGAACAAAACCCCCGAACCAGATGGATTCACCTCTGAATTCTACCAGACATATAGAGAAGAAATAACACCCATTCTCCTTAAAGTTTTCCAAAAAATAGAGAGGAGGGAATACTTCCAAACTTATTCTATGAAGCCAGCATCACTCTAATACCAAAACCGGGCAAAGACCTCACCAAAAAAGAAAATTACAGACCAATATCCCTGATGAACGTAGATGCAAAAATACTCAACAAAATATTAGCAAACTAAATTCAAAAATACATCAAGAGGATCATACACCATGATCAAGTGGGATTCATCCCAGGGATGCAAGGATGGTACAACACTCGGAAATCCATCAACATCATCCACCACATCAACAAAAAGAAGAACAAAAACCACATGATCATCTCCATAGATGCTGAAAAAGCATTTGACAAAATTCAGCATCCATTCATGATTAAAACTCTCAACAAAATGGGTATAGATGGCAAGTGCCTCCACATCTTAAAGGCCATATATGACAAACTCACAGCTAACATCATACTTAACAGCGAGAAGCTGAAAGCTTTTCATCTAAAATCGGGAACAAGACAGGGATGCCGACTCTCTCCACTGTTATTCAACATAGTACTGGAGGTCCTGGCCATGGCAATCAGACAAAACAAAGACATACAAGTCATCCAGAGTGGTAAACAAGAAGTCAAATTGTCACTGTTTACAGATGACAGGATACTATACATAAAAAACCCTAAAGACTCCACTCTAAAACTACTAGAACTAATATCTGAATTCAGCAGTTGCAGGATACAAAATGAACACATAGAAATCTGTTGCTTTCCTATACACTAATGATGAACTAACAGAAAGAGAAATCAGAAAAATAATTCCATTCACAATTGCATCAAAAAGAATAAAATACCTAGGAATAAACTTAACAAAGGAAGTAAAAGACCTGTACTCTGAAAACTACAAGATACCCCTAACAGAAATTAAAGAGGACACTAACAAATGGAAACTCATCCCATGCTCTTGGCTAGGTAGAATAAATATTGTCAAAATGGCTATACTACCTAAAGCAATCTACAGATTCAATGCAATCCCTATCAAACTGCCAACAGCTTTCTTCAATGAACTGGAACAAATAATTCTAAAATTCATATGGAACCACAAAAGACCCCGAATAGCCAAAGTAATCCTGAGAAGGAGGCATAAAACAGGGGGAATTACGCTCCCTGACTTCAAGCTCTACTACAAAGCCACAGTAATCAAGACAATTTGGTATTGGCACAAAAACAGACCCACACACCAGTGGAACAGAATAGAAAATCCAAACATTAACACAAACACCTACAGTCAATTAATATTTGATAAAGGAGCCTTGGATGTACAATGGGAAGATGACAGCCTCTTCAGCAGCTGGTGTTGGAAAAACTGGATAGCTACATGTAAGAGAATGAAACTGGACTACTGTCTAGCCCCATACACAAAGGTAAACTCAAGGTGGATCAAAGACCTGAATGTAAGTCATGAAACCATAAAACTCTTAGAAAAAAACATACGCAAAAATCTCTTGGACATAAACATGAGCGACTTCTTCATGAACATATCTCCCCGGGCAAGGGTAACAGAAGCAAAAATGAACAAGTGTGACTATATCAAGCTGAAAAGCTTCTGTACAGCAAAGGACACCATCAGTAGAACAAAAAGACACCCTACAGTATGGGAGAATATATTCATAAATGATGTATGCGATAAGGGGTTGACATCCAAAATATATAAAGAACTCACGCAACTTAACAAACAAAGCAAATAATGCAATTAAGAAATGGGCAGAGGATCTGAACACACACTTCTCCAAAGAAGAAATTCAGATGGCCAACAGGCACATGAAAAGATGCTCCACATCGCTAATCGTCGGAGAAATGCAGATTAAAACCACAATGAGATATCACATCGCACCAGTGAGGACAGCCAACATCCAAAACACAAACAACAACAAATGTTGGCGAGGATGTGGAGAAAAGGGAACCCTCCTACACTGCTGGGGGGAATGCAAATTAGTTCAACCATTGTGGGAAGCAGTATGGAGGTTCCTCAAAAAACTCAAAATAGAAATACCATTTGACCCAGGAATTCCACTCCTAGGAATTTACCCTAAGACTGCAGCAGCCCAGGTTGAAAAAGACATGCACCCCTATGTTTATCGCAGCACTCTTTACAATAGCCAAGAAATGGAAGCAGCCTAAGTGTCCATCAGTAGATGAATGGATAAAGAAGAAGTGGTACATATACACAATGGAATATTATTCAGCCATAAGAATAAATAAATAAATAAATCCTACCATTTAAATCCTACCATTTGCAACAACATGGATGGAGTTAGAGGGTATTATGCTCAGTGAAATAAGCCAAGCCGAAAAAGACAAATATCAAATGATTTCACTCATATGTGGAATATAAGAACAAAGAAAAAAACTGAAGGAACAAAACAGCAGCAGACTCACAGAACCCAAGAACGGACTAATAGTTACCAAAGGGAAAGGGACTGGGGAAGATGGGTGGGAAGGGAGGGATAAGTGGGAAAAGGGGGCATTACGATTAGCAGACGTAATGTTCGGGGGGGGGCACGGGGAGGGCTGCACAACTCAGAGAATATAAGTAGTGACTCTATAGCATCTCAGTACGCTGATGGACAGTGACTGTAATGGGGTTGGTGGGGGGCACCTGACGACAGGGGTAGTTTAATAACCATAATATTGCACATGCAATTGTAGATTAATGATACCAAAATAAATTTAAGTAAAAAAAAACTTATATCAGAAAATATGTTTTTTCATATCAGGCAGTTTCATTCTGAAAGATGGCTTGGGTGTGAGCATCTCAGCTCCCTTTCATACTTTGGTTCACTAAAGGCAAGCATGGAAGTGGGATGGAAATCCTCCCTTACAACATATTCAAATCCAGTGGCTCTGTCCACACAAAGGGTTGAGAGGACTTCATCCGCATCATCCACTTCGTTTCACAGTGACCATTCCTCTTTGGCAGGAGGTGGGTGTGAAAGATGTGGAGAGGAAATGGAATACGTGCTTTGTTGGTAAACTTCCAAGTAAAAGTAGAAAATAAAAGTACACAAGATGAGAGACTGTAATTACTCAAATGAGAATTCTCAAATGACAAAACAGTGGAGCTTGTACTTGTTAAGTATGAAGTATTTACTTCTGCAAAGTATATTTCACTTCGTGATCAATTGTTTGGCTGTTTGGCAGATTGTGCAGTTTATCTGTCCTGTGCATGCGTGTGCATGTGCACACACAGACACACACATACTCTTTTTAGAGACAGTAATAATGACATACAGACTTAGATATCTTTTACTGAGTTCACCAACCTCCACTTTGTCTGTCCTCACATTGGCTTTCAAGCAGAGACATTGCAGAGTAGTACCAGAAAAATTCCATTGGATTTCTGTAAAGGAAACACAAACATTGAAAATAATAATTTCTCATGCCACTTCCTTTCACTTAAACGCGTGCTTAAGAAACTTGGAACCTGATCCCTGGAATCCAAAATAATCTACCTCTAAAATATGTATGCTAAATTTTAGAATTCATTTCATATATCTTTTTTTTTCCATATTTTATTTTTTTATTTTCCTACCATTAATGTACAATTACATGAACAACATTATACTTACGAGACTCCCCCGTTATCAAGTCCCCACCCCATACTTCATTACAGTCACTGTCCATCAGCATAGTAAGATGCTATACAGCCACTACTTGTCTTCTCTGGTTATACTGCCTTCCCTGTGCTCACCCACCCTACATTATACTTGCTAATTATATTGCCCCGTTTTCCCCCTTATCCCTCCCTTCCCACCCATCCTCCCCAGTCCCTTTTCCTTTGGTAACTGTTAGTCCGTTCTTGGGTTCTGTGAGTCTGCTGCTGTTTTGCTCCTTTAGTTTTTGCTTTGTTCTTATACTCCACATATGAGTGAAATCATTTGATACTTGTCTTTCTCCACCTGGCTTATTTCACTGAGCATAATACCCTCTAGCTCCATCCATGTTGTTGCAAATGGTAGGATTTGTTTTCTTCTTATGGCTGAATAGTATTCCACTGTGTATATGTACCACATCTTCTTTATCCATTCATCTACTGATGGACACTTAGGTTGATTCCATTTCTTGGCTATTGTAAATAGCGATGTGATAAACATAGGGGTGCATATGTCTTTTTCAAACTGGGCTGCTGCATTCTTAGGGAAAATTCCCGGGAGTGGAATTCCTGGGTCAAATGGGATTTCTATTCTGAGTGTTTGAGGAACCTCCATACTGCTTTCCACAATTGTTGTACTATTTACATTCCCACCAGCAGTGTAGGAGGGTTCCCCTTTCTCCGCATCCTCGCCAACATTTGTTGTTGTTTGTATTTTGGATGGCGGCCATCCTAACTGGTGTGACGTGATAGCTCATTGTGGATTTAATTTGCATTTCTCTGACGAATAGTGATGTGGAGCATCTTTTCATGTGCCTGTTGGCCATCTGAATTTCTTCTTTGGAGAAGTGTCTGTTTAGCTTCTCTGCCCATTTTTTTTATATAATTTATTTTGGTATCATTAATCTACAATTACATGGGCAATATTATGGTTATTAAACTACCCCTTCATCTGGTCCCCCCCACCAACTTCCTCACCGTCACTGTCCATCAGCATAGTGAGATGCTATAGAATCACTACTTTTCTTCTCTGAGTTGTACAGCCCTCCCCGTGCCCCCCCCAACATTATATCTGCTAATCGTAATGCCCCTTTTACCCTCTTATCCCTCCCTTCCCACCCATCTTCCCAGTCCCTTTCCCTTTGGTAACTATTAGTCTGTTCTTCGGTTCTGTGAGTCTGCTGTTGTTTTGTTCCTTTAGTTCTTTTCTTTGTTCTTATACTCCACATATGAGTGAAATTATTTGATACTTGTCTTTTTTCGCTTGGCTTATTTCACTGAGCATAATACCCTCTAGCTCCATCCATGTTGTTGCAAATGGTAGGATTTGTTTTCTTCTTATGGCTGAATAATATTCCATTGTGTATATGTACCACCTCTTCTTTATCCATTCATCTACTGATGGACACTTAGGCTGCTTCCATTTCTTGGCTATTGTGAATAGTGCTGCGAAAAACATAGGGGTGCATGTCTTTTTCAAACTGGGTTGCTGCAGTCTTAGGGTAAATTCCTAGGAGTGGAATTCCTGGGTCAAATGGTATTTCTATTTTGAGTTTTTTGAGGAACCTCCATACTGCTTTCCACAATGGTTGAACTAATTTGCATTCCCACCAGCAGTGTAGGAGAGTTACCTTTTCTCCACATCCTCGCCAACGTTTGTTGTTGTTTGTGTTTTGGATGTTGGCCATCCTCACTGGTGTGAGGTGATATCTCATTTTGGTTTTAATCTGCATTTCTCTGATAAGTAGTGATGAGGAGCATCTTTTCATGTACCTGTTGTCCATCTGAATTTCTTCTTTAGAGAAGTGTCTATTCATGTCCTCTGCCCATTTCTTAATTGGATTATTTACTTTTTGTTTGTTAAGGTGCATGAGTTTTTTAAATATTTTGGATGTCAACCCCTTATCAGATGCATCACTTATGAATATATTTTCCCATATTGTAGGATGTCTTTTTGTTCTACTGATGGTGTCCTTTGCTGTACAGAAGCTTTTCAGCTTGATATAGTCCCACTTGTTCATTTTTGCTTTTGTTTCCCTTGCCCGAGGAGATATGTTCATGAAGAAGTCTCTCATGTTTATGTCCAAGACATTTTTGCCTATGTTTTTTCTAAGAGTTTTATGGTTTCATGATTTACATTCAGGTCTTTGATCCACCTTGAGTTTACCTTTGTGTATGGGGCTAGACAGTAGTCCAGTTTCATTCTCTTACATGTAGCTGTCCAGTTTTTCCAACATCAGCTGCTGAAGAGGCTGTCATCTCCCCATTGTATACCCAAGGCTCCTTTATCAAATTTTAATTGACTGTATATGTTTGGGTTAATGTTTGGATTTTCTATTCTGTTCCACTGGTGTGTGGGTCTGTTTTTGTGCCAATACCAAATTGTCTTGATTACTGTAGCTTTGTAGTAGAGCTTGAAGTCAGGGAACGTGATTCCCCCTGTTTTATTCCTACTCCTCAGGATTGCTTTGGCTATTCAGGGTCTTTCGTGGTTCCATATGAATTTTAGAATTATTTGTTCAAGTTCATTGAAGAAAGCTGTTGGTAGTTTGATAGTGATTGTGTGGAATCTGTAGATTGCTTTAGGTAGTATACTCATTTTGACAATATTTATTCTTCCTAGCCAAGAGCATGGGATGCATTTCCATTTGTTAGTGTCCTCTTTAATTTCTCTTAGGAGTGTCTTGTAGTTTTCAGGGTATAGGTCTTTCACTTCCTTGGTTAGGTTTATTCCTAGGTATTTTATTCTTTTTGATGCAATTGTGAATGGAATTGGTTTTCTGATCTTCCTTTCTGTTAGTTCATCATTAGTGTATAGGAAAGCAACAGATTTCTGTGTGTTCATTTTTTATCCTGCAACTTTGCTGAATTCAGATATTAGTTCTAGTAGTTTTGGAGTGGAGTCCTTAGGGTTTTTTATGTACAGTATCATGTCATCTGCAAATAGTGACAATTTGACTTCTTCTTTACCAATCTGGATGCCTTGTATATCTTTGTTTTGTCTGATTGCCGTGGCCAGGACCTCCAGTACTATGTTTAATAACAGTGGGGAGAGTGGGCATCCCTGTCTTGTTCCCGATCTTAGATGAAAAGTTTTCAGCTTCTCGCTCTTAAGTATGATGTTAGCTGTGGGTTTGTCATATATGGCCTTTATGATGTTGAGGTACTTGCCCTCTACACCCCATTTTGTTGAGAGTTTTAATCATGAATGGATGCTGAATTTTGTCAAATGCTTTTTTTTTTCAGCATCTATGGAGATGATCATGTGGTTTTTGTTCTTCTTTTTGTTGATGTGATGGATGATGTTGATGGATTTTCGAATGTTGTACCATCCTTGCATCCCTGGGATGAATCCCACTTGATCATGGTGTAAGTTCCTCTTGATTTAGTTTTGAATTCAGTTTGCTAATGTTTTGTTGAATATTTTTGCATTTCGTTCATCAGGGATATTGGTCTGTAATTTTCTTTTTCGGTGAGTTCTTTGCCCGGTTTTGGTATTACAGTGATGCTGGCTTCATAGAATGAGTTTGGAGGTATTCCCTCCTCTTCTATTTTTTGGAAAACTTTAAGGAGAATGGGTGTTATTTCTTCTCTATATGTCTGGTAGAATTCAGAGGTGAATCCATCTGGTCCGGGGGTTTTATTCTTGGGTAGTTTTTTGATAACCGCTTCAATTTCATTGCTGGTGATTGGTCTGTTTAGTTTTCCTGTTTCTTACTTGGTCAGTCTTGGGAGGTTGTATTTTTCTAAGAAGTTGTCCATTTCTTCTCTGTTTTCCAGCTTATTAGCATGTAGATTCTCATAATCTTCTCTTATAATTCTTTGTATTTCTGTGGGGTCCATCATTATTTTTCCTTTCTCATTTCTGATTCTGTTTATGTGTGTAGATTCTCTTGTTCTCTTAATGAGTGTGACTAGGGGTTTATCTATTTTATTTTTTCAAAGAACCAGCTCTTGGTTTCATTGATTTTTTCTATTGTTTTATTCTTCTCAATTTTATTTATTTCTTCTCTGATCTTTATTATGTCCCTCCTTCTGGTGACTTTGGGCCTCCTTTGTTCTTCTTTTTCCAATTTCAATAATTGTGTCTTTAGACTGTTCATTTGGGAATGCTCTTCCTTCTATAAATAGGCCTGGATTGCAATATACTTTCATCTTAGAACTGCCTTTGCTGCGTCCCACAGAAGTTGTGGCTTTGTGTTGTTGTTGTCATTAGTCTCCATATATTCTTTGATTTCTGTTTTGATTTGGTCATTAACGCATTGATTAATTAGGAGAATGTTGTTAAGTTTCCATGTATTTGTGAGCCTTTTTGATTTCTTTCTAAAATATATTTCTAGTTTTATACCTTTGTGATCTGAGAAGTTGGTTGGTAGGATTTCAGTATTTTTAAATTTACTGAGGTTCTTTTTGTGGCCTAGTATATGGTCCATTCTGAAAAATGTTCCATGTGCACTTGAGAAGAATGTGTATCCTGGTGCTTTTGGGTGTAGAGTTCTGTCGATATCTGTTAGGTCCATCTGTTCTAGTGTGTTGTTCAGTGCCGCTGTGTCTTTATTTATTCTCTGTCTGGTTGATCTGTCCTTTGGAGTGAGTGGTGTGTTGAAGTTTCCTAAAATGAATGCATTGCTGTCTATTTCCTCCTTTAATTCTGTTAGTGTTTGTTTCACATATGCTGGCGCTCCTGTGTTGGGTGCACATATATTTATAATGGTTATATCTTCTTCTTGGACTGACCCCTTTATCATTATGTAATGTTCTTCTTTATCTCTTGCTACTTTCTTCGTTTTGAAGTCTATTTTGTCTGATACAAGTACTGCAACACCTGCTTTTTTCTCTTTGTTGTTTGCATGAAATATCTTTTTCCATCCCTTCACTAGTCTGTGTATATCATTGGGTTTGAGGTGAGTCTCTTTTAAACAGCATATAGATGGGTCTTGCTTTTTTATCCACTCTGTTACTCTGTGTCTTTTGATTGGTGCATTCAGTCCATTTACATTTAGGGTGATTATTGATAGATATGTACTTATTGCCATTGCTGGCTTTAGATTCGTGGTTACCAAAGGTTCAAGGGTTGCTTCTTTACTATCTAACAATCTAACTTAACTTTCTTGTTAAGTTATTGTGAACATCGTCTGATATTTCTTTATCTCTCCCTTCTTATTCTTCCTCCTCCATTCTTTATATATTAGGTGTTTCATTCTTTGCCTTTAGTTAGTATTTGAATGGTATGCTTTCTTTGCTATGATTTTATTTTCTCTGGTGACATCTTTTTAGCCTTAGGGGTGCTACCCTCCAGAGCAGTCCGTTTAAGATATCCTGTAGTGGTGGTTTATGAGAGACAAACTCTCTCAACTTTCGTTTGTCTGGAAATTGTCTAGTCCCTCCGTCATATTTAAATGATAATCGTGCTGGATACAATATTCTTGGTTCGAGGCCCTTCTGTTTCATTACGTTAAATATATCATTCCATTCTCTTCGGCCTGTAAGGTTTCTATTGAGAAGTCTGATGATAATCTAATGGATTTTCCTTTGTAGGTGATCTTTTTTCTCTCTCTAGCTGCCTTTAATACTCTGTCCTTATCTTTGACCTTTGCCATCATAATTATTATGTGTCTTGGTGTTGTCTTCCTTGGGTCCCTTGTGTTGGGAGATCTGTGGGCTTCAGTGGACTGCGAGACTATTTCCTTCCCCAGCGTGGGAAAGTTTTCAGCAATTATTTCTTCAAAGACACTTTCTATCCCTTTTTCTCTCTCTTCTGCCCCTGGTACTCCTATAATGCAACTATTGCTCTGTTTGGATTGGTCACACAGTTCTCTTAATATTCTTTCATTCCTAGAGATCCTTTTATCTCTCTCTGCCTCAGGTTCTCTGTATTCTTGTTCTCTGATTTCTATTCCATTAATAGTCTCTTGCATCTCATCCAGTCCACTGTTAAGCCCGTTGATCACTTTTCTGATTTCTGCATTGTGTTTCCTCACTTCCTTCACTTCCTCCCTCAGCTCCTGCGCATTTCTCTGTGGATCCGTCAGCATGGTTATGACTTTTATTCTGAATTCTTTTTCAGGAAGACTGTGCATTTCTATCACTTCAGGCTCCCTCTCTGGGTTAGTCTGGACCATATTGCTCTGTCTTTTCATGGCTATAGATGTGGTCACTGGTAGATGCCACGTATGTCAGCTGGGCTCTTTAAGACTTTAAAAAGGAAAAAAAAAGAGAAAGAAAGAAAGAAAGAAAAAGAAAATAAAGAAAAGAAAAAAGAAAGAGAAGAAAAAACAAAAAACAAAAAAAACCACCCACTGGGATTGGATTCTGTGGGGATGCTGTAGGTGTCGCTGTCGCCCCACTATTCCGCAGCCGTGGCCATGCCACACTGCAGGGCCCTTCATAGCTGTGGCCGGGGTGGGAACGAATGGGAGGCTGTTGATCTCTGTGGGAAGTCTAAGTGCGGTCACCCTTTCCCAGTCACCAGCTGAGGGTTCCCAAACTCCCCAGGACTCCCATCTTGCTGGGCTGAGTGTGCCAGGTGATCTGGCCCCTCCCCTGGGCTCCTGTCTCTTTAAGACCACTGAAAAATGCGCCTGCTTTTCTTTTTTTTTTTCCTTCGCAGGAGCCGGCTGGAAGCACTATGGAGCATTCCCCGCTCAGATCCTGCACCCTCTGTCTCTCCAATCTCCGCTACACCGCACAATGTGTGTCAGCGCTCCCCACGCAGATCACTGGGGCTGGTTACTTCACAGGCCTGTGCTTCCACTCCCTCCCAGCTCTGAATCCTCTCCTCCCGCCGGTGCGCTGGGGTGGGGGAGTGCTCATGTCATGCCGGGTCACGGCTCCACATCTTACCTGCCTCACGGGGTCCTGAGTTCTCTCGGGGGTAACTTCACGCTGTGCGCTTTCCTGTGTATTCTAGTCTCTCTTTTAGGAATAGTTGTATTTGCTGTATTTTCGTAGATATATATCGTTTTGGGAGGAGATTTATGCTACCCTGCTCACACCGCCATCTTCCAGACGTCCCCTCTGCCCATTTTTTAATTGGCTTATTTGCTTTTTGTTTGTTGAGGTGCATGAACTCTTTATATAATTTGGATGTCAATCCCTTATCGGATATGTCATTTATGAATATATTCTCCCATACTGTAGGATGTCTTTTTGTTCTATTGATGATATCCTTTGCTTTATGGAAGCTTTTGTTTGATATAGTCCCACTTGTTCATGTTTGCTTTTGTTTCCCTTGCCCGAGGAGATATATTCATGAAGAAGTTGCTCATGATTATCACTAAGAGATTTTTGCCCATATTTTCTTCCAAGAGTTTTATGGTTTCATGACTTACATTCAGGTATTTGATCCATTTTGAGTTTACTTTGGTGTATGGGGTTAGACAGTAATCCAGTTTCATTCTCTTACATGTAGCTGTCCAGTTTTGCCAATACCAGCTGTTAAAGAGCTGTCATTTCCCCATTGTATATCCATGGCTCCTTTATTGTATATTAATTGACCATATATGCTTGGGTTTATATTTGGGCTCTATTCTGGTCCACTGGTCTGTGGGTCTGTTCTTGTGCCAGTACCAAATTGTCTTGATTACTGTGGCTTTGTAGTAGAGCTTGAAATCAGGGACCTTAATTTTCCCTGCTTTATTCTTCCTTCTCAGGATTGCTTTGGCTATTTGGGGTCTTTTATGGTTCCATATGAAATTTAGAACTATTTGCCCTAGTTCATTGAAGAATGCTGTAGGTATTTTGATAGGAATTGAATTGAATCTGTAGATTGCTTTAGGCAGGATGGCCATTTTGACAATATTTATTCTTCCTAGCCAAGAGCATGGGATGAATTTCCATTTATTAGTGTCCTCTTCAATTTCTCTTAAGAGTGTCTTGTAGTTTTCAGGTTATAGGTCTTTCACTTCCCTGGTTTGGTTTATTTCTAGGTATTTTATTTGTTTGTGTGCTATTGTGAATGGAATTGTTTTCCTGATTTCTCTTTCTGTTAGCTCATCATTAGTGAATAGGAAAGCAACAGATTTCTGTGTGTTAATTTTGTATCCTGCAACTTTGCTGAATTCAGATATTAGTTCTAGTAGTTTTGGGGTGGAATCTTTAGGGTTTTTTATGTACAATATTATGTCATCTGCAAATAGTGACAATTTGACTTCTTCTTTATCAATCTGGATGCCTTGTATATCTTTGTTTTGTCTGATTGCCGTGGCTAGGACCTCCAGTACTATGTTGAATAACAGTGGAGAGAGTGGGCATCCCTGTCTTGTTCCCGATCTTAGATGAAAAACTTTCAGCTTCTCGCTGTTAAGTATGATGTTAGCTGTGGGTTTGTCATATATAGCCTTTATGATGTTGAGGTACTTGCCATCTATACCCATTTTGTTGAGAGTTTTAATCATGAATGGATGCTGAATTTTGTCAAATGCTTTCTCAGCATCTATGGAGATGATCATGTGGTTTTTGTTCTTCTTTTTGTTGATGTGGTGGATGATGTTGATGGATTTTCGAATGTTGTACCATCCTTGCATCCCTGGGATGAATCCCAGTTGATCATGATGGAAGATCTTTTTGATGTATTTTTGAATTTGGTTTGCTAATATTTTGTTAAATATTTTGCATCTATGTTCATCAGGGATATTGGTGTGTAATTTTCTTTTTTTTTGTGGTGTCTTTGCCTGGTTTTGGTATTAAGAGTGATATTGGCCTCATAGAATGAGTTTGGGAGTATTTCCTCCTCTTCTCCTTTTTGGAAAACTTTAAGGAGGATGGGTATTAGGTCTTCACAAAATGTATGATAAAATTCAGCAGTGAAACCATCTGGTCCAGGCGTTTTGTTCTTAGGTACTTTTTTGATTACCAATTCAATTTCTTTGCTGGTAATTGGCCTATTCAGATTTTCTGTTTCTTTCAGAGTCAGCCTTGGAAGGTTGTATTTTTCTAGAAAGGTGTCCATTTCTTCTAGGTTATCCAGTTTGTTAGCATATAATTTTTCATAGTATTCTCATAATTTTTTGTATTTCTTCAGTATCCATAGTGATTTTTCCTTTCTCATTTCTAATTCTGTTATGTATGTAGACTCTCTTTTTTTCTTGATAATTCTGGCTATGAGTTTACCTATTTTGTTTATTTTCTCAAAGAACCAGCTCCTGCTTTCATGGATTCATTCTATTGTTTTATTCTTCTCAATTTTATTTATTTGTGCTTTAATCTTTATTATGTCCCTCCTTCTACTGACTTTGGGCCTCATTTTTTTTTCCTTTTCTAGTTTCATTAATTGTGAGTTTAGAGTGTTCATTTGGGATTGTTCTTCTTTCCTGAGGTAGGCCGGTATTGCAATATATTTCCTTCTGAGCACGGCCTTTGCTGCATCCCAGAGATTTTGTGTTGTTGAATTATTGTTGTCATTTGTCTCCATATATTGCTTGATCTCTGTTTTCATTTGGTCTTTGATTCATTGATTATTTAGGAGCATGTTATTAAGCCTCCATGTGTTTGTGGGCTTTTTCATTTTGTTTGTGTAATTTATTTCTAGTTTCATACATTTGTGATCTGAGAAGCTGGTTGGAACAATTTCAATCTTTTTTAATTTAATGAGGTTCTTTCTGTGGCGTAATATATGATCTATTCTAGAAAATGTTCCATGTGCACTTGAGAATAATGTGTAACCTGTTGCTTTTGGATGGAGTGTTCTGTAGATGTCTGTTAGGTCCATCTGTTCTAATATGTTGTTCAGTGCCTCTGTCTCTTTACTTATTTTCTGTCTGGTTGATCTGTCCTTTGGAGTGAGTGTTGTGTTGAAGTCTCCTAAAATGAATGCATTGGATTCTATTTCTCCCTTTAATTCTGTTAGTAATTGTTTCACATATGTAGGTGATCCTGTGTTGGGTGCATACATATTTTTCATAGTTATATCCTCTTGTTGGACTGACCCTTTTATCATTATGTAATGTCCTTCTTTGTCTCTTGTGACTTGTTTTAAAGACTATTTTGTCTGATACAAGTACTGCAACTCCTGCTGTTTTGTCACTATTAGTTGTATGAAATGTCTTTTTCCATCCCTTTTCTTTCAGACTGTGTATGTCTTTGGGTTTGAGGTGAGACTCTTATAGGCAGCATATAGATGTGTCTTGTTTTTTATCCATTCAGTAACTCTATGTCTTTTGATTAGTGCATTCAGACCATTTACATTTAGGGTGATTATCGATAGGTATGTACTTATTGCCATTGCAGGCTTTAGATTCATGGTTACCAAAGGTTCAAAGGCAATTCCCTTACTATCTAACAGTCTAATTTAACTCACTTCCTATACTATTACAAACACAACCTAAAGGTTCTTTTTTTTCCCTCCTTTTTCTTCCTCCTCCGTTCTTTGTATGTTATGAATCATATTCTGTACTATTTGTCTTCCCTTGGGTGACATCTATTTAGCTTTAGGAATACTTCTATCTATGGGAGTCCCTCCAAATGCACTGCAGAGGTGGTTTGTGCGAGGTAAATTCTCTCAGCTTTTGCTTATCTGAACATTGTTTAATTCCCTCCTTCAAATTTAAATGATAACCTTGCCAGGTTGAGTATTCTTGGTTCAAGGCCCTTCTGCTTCATTGCATTAAATATATCATGCTGCTCCCTTCTGGCCTGTAAGGTTTCTGTTGAGAAGTCTCATGATAGCCTGATGGGTTTTCCTTTGAATGTGATCTTTTTTTCTCTCTCTAGCTGCTTTTAAAAGTCTGTCTTTACCCTTGATCTTTGCCATTTTAATTATATGTCTTGATGTTGTTTTCCTTGGGTCCCTTGTGTTGGGAGATCTGTGCACCTCCTTGGCTTGAGAGACTATCTCTTTCCCCAGATTGGGGAAGTTTTCAGCAATTACTTCCTCAATGACACTTTCTATCCATTTTTCTCTCTTCTTCTTCTTCTGGTACCCCTATAATGCAAATATTCTTCCATTTGGATTGGTCACACAGTTCTCTCAATATTCTTTCATTCTTAGATTCTTTTTTCTCTCTGTGCCTCAGCTTCCTTGTATTCACCTTCTCTAATTTCAATTCCATTTACCATCTCTTCTACTACATCTAATCTGCTTTTAAATCCCTCCATTGCATGTTTCATTTCAGATATAGAATTTCTTAATGATTGAATCTTCAACTTAAATTCGTCCCTGAGTTCTTGAATATTTTTCTGTACCTCCATAAACATGTTTATGATTTTTATTTTGAACTCTCTTTCAGGAAGATTGGTGAGTTCAGTTTCAGTTGACCCTTTTTCTGGAGTTTGTGAGATTTTGGTCTGAACCAGGTTGTTTTGATGTTTCATTTTTCTATGTGGTGCCCTCTAGTGCCTAGAAGCTCCAGTCTGTGGAGCTACTCAACCCCTAGAGCGAGGTTGGGTGTCATTGGGGCACAGCACTGGTGCCTTGGGGGCAGAAAGATCTGTTTCCTGATTCTCATCTGTGGTGCCTGTCTCCAGTATCACATCCAGTCAGCCCAGCACAGAGGTGTAAGCCTCTTTGCCAGGTGTCTCTAGCTGATGTAGGCCAGGCCTCCCTGTGGCTGACCTGATGCCAGCGCAGTGACTGTCGGTTTGTGAGCCAAGTGCTGGCAGTCCAGGAGGAAAGTGCAGCAGGTTGCATATCACAGTGGGGGGCCTCGGCGCTGAGCAGCCAGCCAGGGGGATGGAGCGCCTGAAGCTCTTCAAAGTTCCCAACCTGCTGGGCAGAGTGCACTCAGACAGCCTTGTCCAGCTCTCCCTTCTCTCGCGCAGCAAGCTCCATGCAACACCCGCCCCTTCAGCAGCCCTCTTGCTGCTATGAAGCCTCTCAGACCGCCTGCCTTTCCTTTGTCACAGAGCGGCCGGATGTGGATCCCATCCTCCACGAATGGCCGGAATGTCATTGTCTCAGGTACTCCGCCTGTCCCAGCTCCTCAACCTCCAGAGCACCACACAGAGTATGTTTCTGCTCACAAAGAAGATCTACAAGGCTAGGTGTTCAGTAGTGTCAGGCTTCCACCCCCTCCCTGCTCTGTGTCTTTTTCTCCCACCTGTGAGCTAGGGTGGGGGAAGGGTTTGTGTCCCGCTGGATCAAGGCTTTCGTATGCTACCCTGTTTCGTGAGGTCTGCTCTGTTTGTGGTGTCTGTATATAGTCTGGTTCAGCCTTTTTTCCTGTTGCTGTTTTAGGGTTAGTTAGTATTAATTAAATACATTTTCGTACTACTTGTGGTTTGGGGAGGAGTTCTCTGTCTCACCTCTCATGCCGCCATCTTGAATCCTCCACTTCATACATCTTTATCATATTTATTTTCAAAGCTTAGCAAACAGATTTCACTTTCAATCAAACAAGTCTAAGCTGATGACTACAATCTGTCAGAAAACATACCTGAAACTTGAAAACAAGCAACAGGTGTTCTTTCATTTATTTATTTATTAATGTATCATTGATATACACTCTTATGAAGGTTTCACATGAAAACAGTGTGGTTACTACATTCATCCATATCATTAAGTACCCCCCCATACCCACTTGAAGTCACTGTTCATCAGTGTAGTAAGATGCCACAGAGTCACTTCTTATCTTCTCTGTGCTACACTGTTTCCCATGACCCCTCCCCCAACACCATGTGTAATAATCATAATAAACAGGTCATCTTTTAGTGCATTTTCTGGGCTTACACCTTTGGTTAGTTTCCAGTCCTATTGACTGGACTATTCTGGACTTCTACAACAAGTTATCTTGTAGATTTTTATCCAACAGAGATAAAAATGTTTTATGTCTGATAGAAAAGATAACTCTAAGAGTTATAACTTACATACTTTAGGATTTTCAGTTTGTGTGTAATTCAGAAACTTTAACATTTCTTTAATAAATTGCCTGTAAATACTTAACCCCTGAATTTTGATATGAACTGGTCTTAATTTCTTATTGGTTCCCTCATTAATTAATGAGCTAAATAAAATCTTTGACAGCTGTTCATTTTATATGAGTCCTTTTTTTTTAACCTTCTGAACATTATACTTTATCAAACTCCATGAATTTGCTATACAGAAGGACCCCTTTTCCCTTCTTTTTTCTCTTCACTCTTAACCCAATCCAGAAAGGGCCAGTTAAAGTATGTTTATTGTAATCAATTTCTTTCAAGTCTCTTAAGTCATTAAGTAGGATACAACAAGACTAGAAAACTTTATAGGTATTTTAATCTTAATCATCCCAAACAAGATTAGATGGGGAAAAATTTCATAATCTTGAGGGAACTGTAAAGTCCCAGTAAAAAGGTGTTTCCAGCCAAGGGATGTTCAGCTGTCAGAAAAAAAACAATAACCAGGACGACTGTGATCACTTTGAAATGAATGCATCTTTCAGTTATGCACTCAGTGAGTAATAATACAATTCATACTTCAATAATCTGGGCAGAGTTGCAACAAATAACTTTAAGAGCCAGAGAGTTAATAGTAGTTAGATGTAGAACAATAGGGAATGAAATGCTGGGTATTATTGCAAATTGATGAGTGCATGCTTCCTATAAAAACATACTAATGAAGAAAATGAAATATTGTTCAGGCCAAACAAATTCACTTGTGCTTGTTGGCTACAACTTTTGTCTCCAACTTAATGTCTGTTTCTTCTATCAACAGAATCTGTGTTCTCTTAACTTTTAGCAGTTCAAATATCTATATTCTCTAGTCACCGGGTCCCACTCTCAGTTGCCTACACCCCCACAGTAGGCTTGGGATTCTACTGCTTCTGAGAAAGGAAAGCCAAGGATGGGATGTCCTGAAATTCTGGATTCTTTCCAACCCCTGCAGGGCTATCAGCAGCTTTGAGAGGGTAGTCTGGCCAAATCCACACAAGCAGCAGAGCTTGGAATGTAAAATAGTTATAAGGCACTTAACAGCCAGCCAGGAGCCTGAGTAATGACTGTTCAGCTAGAATCAGGCACTCGCCTCATCTCGTGACGCTCTCTGCACACACATCATGTTACATAGCAGCCAACTGGAAAGTACATTTAAGCTGTTAAACTCAGGAGGAGTGGAAGCATGTGAAGGCAGTAAGGAAGAATGGAATGTGAGAGGAAAAAGGGAAGTGATCTAGCTAAAAAACCAATGAGGAGCCAGAGAACTGGGTTTTTTTTTTCAAAATCTACTACTAATTAATGATGATATGATTTGGGCAATTATTAACTACTTCATGCCTCAAATTTCTTCTAAAATGAGACTGATTTTTTGTTTTTAAGAAACAAGAAATAAATTAGGCAGATACATGGAGAAAGACCGTCCAAGGAATATATTTGTCAGAGAGAGGGTTAGGGGTAATTATATATTACAAAATAAGTACAGTATTAGTATCCATTATGATGCTGAGAAGAAGAGCTGTGAGAGGGTTAAATTAAATAATATATGAAAATGTCTGCTGGAGTGCTTGACACAAAACAATCAATAAATGGCAATGTTTTAACATTTTAATATATATGCCCACCATATTGATAAAAAATCTTAAATCTAATAATACTGTGTTACAGAGAAAGAGGAACCACTGAAACACATACTGTTAGTGGTATTAAAAATTGTCTAATAAAGTTGATGGAGCATTTACCCTCTAACCTAGCTAGTCCATTTTATAATATGTACTCTAGGGAAACTCTCATAATATATCATATACAAGGGTGTAGAGTAGCACTGCTCATAACAGCAAAACTAGAAACTAACCAAATGACTATTAATGACAGAAGAGAGAAATAATTCTAGGGTATGTTCATACAATGGAAAGCTACATAGCAGTGAAAATGAGAGACCTACTGTTATACACCTTAACATTGTTAAATCTCAGGAATATTATAGGGAAAAAAACAAATTGCAAAAGAATCTGTACAGTATTATGCCATTTACATAAAGTTAAAATCATTTAACTATCATTAGAGATATATATTTTCAAGATAAACATAAAAAGGGAAGCAAGGGAATGAAAAATTCAAAAGTCAGGACATGGTTATAGGAACTAAAGCTCTTTTATTTAGACATGAGAATCTATAGATAGAAATAACAGGTTCCACACACCTTGGAGCTGATAATCTCCAAGCTGCCTAAGACCCTGAAGTGAATCACATAACACAGAAATGAAGATGACCTTACTGAAACTTGGGGCTGGGGGTGGAGTACAGATCTACTGGTCTATTAGTCGATAGTCTTTCAATTAGTATCACACTGCAAACCAACTTCAAGTTCCCCAAGCCACAGCTGTGATCCTGTGCTGCCAGCATCCTGCATCCTTTCATATTTACTTATTTAAATATAAAAAAACTGATCAATTTACTAAGTACAAAGTTTTGGAGGAAGTCTTTAAGTTTATATTTACCTTATCTCAAAACCACATAAACTATAACAAACCCAATGAAGTCTAGCAGTGGTATATGTGAGGCATAGCCAGTGACTTAGTTCTGGAATATCACAGGCTGCCTGCATATAAGTCATAATCAGGTCTTGATGAACAAATCTTTCTTCCAGATATTAGAGCTCTTTACCAACAAACTCCCGACTGACTTGAATGCTTTTGAAATCTAAGTAAGGACTCTCACCCAGAAGCAGGCTTGCCCATCATCCCGTGACTAAAATAAGAGCTACATTTCCCCAAAACTGTTGTGTAAAATCATATAAGCTTCCACTCTATTCCATTAAGGTTTGCAGAGTTAGCTATTATAGCCAATGCTCAAATCCCCAGTTACTCCAGAAATTAAGGTTCCCCTATCCCAATTCCTACCACATGAATCCCAGCAAAGCTAAGTTTTTTTTTTAATGCAACAGAAGCACATATACAAAAAAAAAGAGTCTTACTCTGAAATGCTTTTAAGAGGCACAGCCTGAAAACCTCCAACACTCCACACAACATCTTTCTTTTCTGTTATGTTCCCTGCCACATCCCCTCCTTATTTCAACTAGAACTTGTTTCTGACAGGAAAACACTCCAGGAAATCAAGGATGTTCTAAACTTAGGAACTTTAAAACTCTGGGAGGGATGGGAGGATGTTTAAAACCTACTAGTCTATGATGCCATTTAGATGACTAGCCCTCCTTCAGTTTCCTATTTCTTAATGGATTCCCAGTTTTTGGGAACTTGCCAGATTCCTTGGCTGTGGATTTTTATCCTGTTTTCTCTAAATAGGGAAAATGAAGTGAGTCTCAAAACACTCACAACCTGCTTCTTCCAAAGGTGATCATGGACCCTAATAACTTTTCATTTAACTTGGATTTGGTTTCATGTGTTTAAAGCAAAGAGTTGAAGATCAAAATAAACTTCAAACACAAAATAGTATTTAGGAGTAGAAAGAAACCTACAAAACATTATAGTTCTTAGCTACTGCTTCTATTTTCAACTCAGTCCTCCTCAGGAGTTATCTGCTCAGTCTATAAAACAGGATTTGTAAAGCAACTGAGTGCTATGAAAACCCCTCTTCTGTCTAGAGCTTTAAACTGGGTCTGAACAAACACTGGAGTCCACACAATCTCTTTCTGGTGCTTGTAATTCTGCAGTCTCACAAAGTAAGTACCTTATTAGGTTGCATAATATTGATGCTTTGGGAGGGTTTAGTTTCTCTTTCTTTTAGTCTATAAAAATAAGTCAGTGTTTACTAAGTTAGTCTTCACTGTTTTGTACATATCGGTAGTTAACCAATGTCTCTTGAATGGAATCTTAGAAACCAAGTGTTATGTTCTCTTTTAAATTCTGTTTGTTTTAAAATTGAAGATGAGAGTGAGAAAGAGCACAGTGATGGGGAGTTTGGAAACCCTCTGTTCTATTCTCAGCTGGATTCCTGACTATTTGTATCTAAAGCAAAAGACTCTTTCCTTCAGTTTTCTAGCTTTTCTCATCTAAAATAAAAGGCAATAGCTGTCATTTCCTTTCTTAAAAAAACAATGTAAAGTAGATGTTTCCAAATGGCAGAGTAGGAAGGTTTCTCAAGGCCTGAGATAGGGTTAAGGGTAGAGGAGATCAAGGAGGAGAAAGAGGAGAATACTTCCCCTCCCTCAATTTGAATTACTCTGCTTTTATCTGGGGTTTCCCTTTATTCTAAATTGAAAGAGTTTCCCTTGCTAAAAGTTGGAAAATCATCTGGATACTTATAAAGAAAGTGCTTATTTGAATAAGCTGAAATGCACATTTGTAGGTGGAACTCAACTCTAGCTAGGCCAGGCACAGTTCAAACTGCTTAAAGAGCCTCTGTAGATGTACTCAACCCTGGCATTGTTATGGCCTTGGCATAAATTCCCAACAACAGCTGGAACTACTGTGAACTATTTGAAGACATTTTGCTTCCCCTCATGGTTCATTAAGATACTCAGTTTTCTCCTTCCTTGTTTTCATAACAATTCATTTTCCTGGTTTTTCTCCCACTACCTCTTTGACTGCTTTGCAGAGTGATGTTAACAGGGCTAGGCTGACTCTAACTAAAACCCTGGAGCTAAAACTTATCAAATGTGCGCCCTTGAGCTAATAAGATAATCACTCTGAGCTTCAGTTTCCTAGCTCTCAAGTGAAGATAATCCAACATTGGGTGAAAGGATTATAAAAACTGTATCAGGTATTTTCTATAGTGCTTTGGGTATGATAGTGCTAGTCCCCAAAGCATTGTTCTTACCCTGTTTTCCGTGTTATGACATCTTATCCTCTTATGGTATTTCTACCCCTAGATTGTGAAACTGTCTTTAATCCAGACTCATGCTGTTGGACATTTCCTCTTAGGTGCTCACTAGTATCTCAGGAGAAACATGTTCTAAAATGACATTTCTCATCTTAGCTGATTTTAACGTATCTGCTCCTCTGCCCTACTAATCTGTAACTTGTCCATGAAATCTAAAAGCCACTTTCAGTTCTTCCTCTAATTAGCTGTCAGGTCCTATATATGCCATCTGAGGGTCTCTTGAAGCTATTACCTCCTTTCTAATCCCCCTAATATCACCTCAGATTCTTTATACTTTCTGAATTCAATACCCTGTTTTTGGCTTCTAATTTTTTTTTTTTTGCAGCTTAAATTTATTTTATTTTATTTTAATTTTGTTATCATTAATCTACAATTATATGTGCAACATTATGGTTACTAGAATCCCCACATCATCAAGTACCCACCACATACCCCATTACAGTCACTGTCCATCAGCGTAGTGAGATGCTATAGAATCACTACTTGTCTTCTTTAAGTTATACAGCCCTCCCCGTGCCCCCCCTACATTATGTCTGCTAATCGTAGTGCCCTTTTTTCCCCCTTGTCCCTCCCTTCCACCCATCCTCCCCAGTCCCTTTCCCTTTGGTAACTGTTAGTTCATTCTTGGGCTCTGTGACCCTGCTGCTGTTTTGTTCCTTCAGTTCTTTTCTTTGTTCTTACATACTCCACATATGAGTGAAATCACCTGATACTTGTCTTTTTCTGCCTGGCTTATTTCACTGAGCATAATACCCTCTAGCTCCATCCATGTTGTTGCAAATGGTAGGATTTGTTTTCTTCTTATGGCTGAATAATATTCCATTGTGTATATGTACCACATCTTCTTTATCCATTCATCTACTGATGGACACTTAGGTTGCTTCCATTTCTTGGCTATTGCAAATAGTGCTGAGATAAACATAGGGGTGCATATGTCTTTTTCAAACTGGGCTGCTGCATTCTTAGGGTAAATTCCTAGGAGTGGGATTCCTGGGTCAAATGGTATTTCTATTTTGAGTTTTTTGAGAAACCTCCATGTTGCTTGTTGGCCATCTGAATTTCTTCTTTGGAGAAGTTTCTGTTCAGATCCTCTGCCCATTTTTTAATTGGCATATTTGCTTTTTGTTGAAGTGCGTGAGCTATTTATACATTTTGGATGTCAACCCCTTATCAGATATGTCATTTATGAATATATTCTCCCATACTGTAGGGTGTCTTTTTGTTCTACTGATGGTGTCCTTTGCCGTACAGAAGCTTTTTAGTTTGATATAGTCCCACTTGTTCATTTTTGCTTTTGTTTCCCTTGCCCAGGGAGATATGTTCATGAAGAAGTTGCTCATGTTTATGTCCAAGAGATTTTTGCCTATGTTTTTTTCTAAGAGTTTTATGGTTTCATGACTTACATTCAGGTATTTGATCCATTTTGAGTTTACTTTTGTGTATGGGGTTAGACAGTAATCCAGTTTCATTCTCTTACATGTAGCTGTCCAGTTTTGCCAACACCAGCTGTTGAAGAGGCTGTCATTTCCCCATTGTATATCCATGGCTCCTTTATCATATATAAATTGACCATATATGCCTGGGTTTATATCTGCACTCTCTATTCTGGTCCACTGGTCTATGGGTCTGTTCTTGTGCCAGTACCAAATTGTCTTGATTACTGTGGCTTTGTAGTAGAGCTTGAAGTCAGGGAGCGTAATTCCCCCCGCTTTATTCTTCCTCCTCAGGATTGCTTTGGCTATTCGAGGTCTTTTGTGGTTCCATATGAATTTTAGAACTCTTTGCTCTAGTTCATTGAAGAATGCTGTAGGTATTTTGATAGGAATTGAATTGAATCTGTAGATTGCTTTAGGCAGGATGGCCATTTTGACAATATTTATTCTTCCTAGCCAAGAACATGGGATGAATTTCCATTTATTAGTGTCCTCTTTAATTTTTCTTAGGAGTGTCTTGTAGTTTTCAGGGTATAGGTCTTTCACTTCCTTTGTTAGTTTTATTCCTAGGTATTTTATTCTTTTTGATGCAATTGTGAATGGAATTGTTTTCCTGATTTTTCTTTCTGTTAGCTTATCATTAGTGTATAGGAAAACAACAGATTTCTGTGTATTAATTTTGTATCCTGCAACTTTGCTAAATTCAGATATTAATTCTAGTAGTATTGGAGTGGGTTCTTCAGGATTTTTTATGTACAATATCATGTCATCTGCAAATAGTGACAATTTGACTTCTTCTTTACCAATCTGGATGCCTTGTATTTCTTTGTTTTGTCTGATTGCCATGGCTAGGACCTCCAGTACTATATTGAATAACAGTGGGGAGAGTGGGCATTCCTGTCTTGTTCCTGATCTTACATGAAAAGCTTTCAGCTTCTCACTGTTAAGTATGATGTTGGCTGTGGGTTTGTCATATATGGCCTTTATTATGTTGAGGTACTTGCCCCCTATATCCATTTTGTTAAGAGTTTTTATCATGAATGGATGTTGAATTTTGTCGAATGCTTTTCAGCATCTATGGAGGTGATCAAGTGGTTTTTGTTCTTTTTGTTGATGTGGTGGATGATGTTAATGGATTTTCGAATGTTGTACCATTCTTGCACCCTGAAATGAATCCCATTTGATCATGGTGTATGATTCTCTTGATGTATTTTTGAATTCAGTTTGCTAATATTTTGTTGAGTATTTTTGCATCTGTGTTCATCAGGGATATTGGTCTGTGACTTTCTTTTTTGGTGGGGTCTTTGCCTGGTTTTGATATTAGAGTGATGTTGGCTTCATAGAATGAGTTTGGAAGTATTCCCTCCTCTTCTATTTTTTGGAAAACTTTAAAGAGAATGGGTATTATGTCTTCTCTATATGTCTGATAAAAATCAGCGGTGAATCCATCTGGTCCGGGGGTTTTGTTCTTGGGTAGTTTTTTATTACTGATTCAATTTCGCTGCTGGTAATTGGTCTATTTAGATTTTCTGTTTCTTGCTTGGTGAGTCTTGGAAGGTTGTATTTTTCTAAGAAGTTGTCCATTTCTTCTAGGTTATACAGTTTGTTAGCATAAAGATTTTCATAGTATTCTCTCAAATTCTTTGTATTTCTGTGGTGTCCGTTGTGATTTTTCCTTTCTCATTTCTGATTCTGTTTATGTGTGTAGATTCTCTTTTTCTCTTAATAAGTCTGGCTAGGGGTTTATCTATTTTGTTTTGGCTTCTAATTTTTATAAACTGTCCACTGCTGCCCCAAAACAGAACACTGATCATTCTTACCAGCTTAAAAACCTTCAATGGCTTCAGTGGTTTATTGAATCAAGTCAAGATATTATCAACTATGCATTGAAGATGCTCTACTTTGATCTCAAACTATTCTTTCACCTTTTCTTCCACTATTTACCTTTATTCAAACTGGCCTTTGTACAGTTCTCCCTAAATGTATTCCATGCTTTCCTGCATCTACAGCCCTGCTCAGATTCATTCTGAGGGTAATGCCCTGCTTGGTATCAGTCAAAACTCTTCAAAGGCTATTTTACAAAGGCCAGCTCAAATCTCACAAATTTCTCAATGAAGTTTCTCTGATCCCCTGATCCAGAAACAGACTTTTTCCCCTCCAACTCCCATATCACTTCATTAGTATTATTCTCCCTAAAACTAATTATTCTCTCCTTTGTATTATTATTATTTAAAAATTTTTATCTTCTGTCAGATTGGTAAGTGTGATCGTATCTAATTAATTTCTGTGCCCTCTAAAGCCCTAGCCCAGGACCTTCCTTCTAAGAAGGGGAGTAGTAAAAAAAAAAAAAAAAATGAATTGGAAAAAAGAATGAATAACAGCAGAAGGTAAAGTTATTAAGAATATTAGTCCAAATAAAACCTTTCTGAAAAATACATGTTATGTCTCTTGTTGATACTTCATCAAGACAAAATATAAAGAATGTAGTGATGTTTAAAATTAGCTGTGGGATCTGTACATCTCTCAATTAAAATCAATCCAAAGATACATTCCCCCAAAGTGCCCTACTTCATTAGCAACAAATGTGGCAGCCGTGAAGTGGGGAGTGTCTGTGATTACCATAATCCCAAATCCTAAAGTGTGAGGGATTTCCTGGGCCCCGCTTGTCACCTCTCTGCCAGTGGTCTATGCTCCACTACTCTCCTTCACAGAAGATGGCAGAACATTGCTATTGCTACCAGGTCAACAAGCTGTGGGAGTTTAAGTCACTCCAGTATGAGGCTCCCTGTCTCCATATGTCCCCAGGAAACTGTGGCTCTGAGACTAAACTGGGAACATCCCTGAATCACAGTGCCAACTGGAGTTGTCAAGTGGTTTTATCACAGCATATGGGGTTTTATTGGCTTAAAGGGAGTCACAGAGGGACCAGGCTAAACTAAATTAAACTAGACCCAAGCAAAAAGAATCCCTTTCAGAATTGCTTTCCATTCTCACCAGGAATGTCTGGGCTGGGAGCCATTCTGGAATGCCTCTCAGGGTCACTCTGATTCTGGAAATTACAGAATTTTACAATTGGAAAGGCACCTGGAAACATCTAGTCCATCCTCCCACCCACAGCAGTCATTCCCCATATTTAGCAACCCTGGCTGCCTTGCTTAAATTTTTCCAGTGAAGAAGTCATTGTCTCTCAAAATGGCCTCCATATTTTTAGATGGCTCTATTTATAAATTCCTTTATTCATTACATTTCTCTTGACTCCTATAAACCCTGGAGGCAAGCAAGAGCCAACAAAGGGCCTGCTGAAGTTCCTTCTTTATCTCTTCCCAGCTAGTGAGCACTGAGAGGAACAAGCACCCAGCTCCTGAGTATGCCACTGTACATAGTGCCCTCCAGCCGTCATGTAGCAATGTGGCCACTGCACTAGGTGCTGTGCCCTGGGGTCCTTAGCTTTAATAGTGGGCTGATCCATCTACCTGCTACTACCTGAGCAGCAGCCAAAAAAATGAATTATGAGCACTTGTTTTGTTTACTTGTTTCTTAGCACAAATCTAAAACATCTCAGCTTTGCTGCTTACCCTGATCCTTAAATGCACTCCACTCCAATCATATCCAATCTCAAACTCTTTCAGTGATTTCAGTTCTCCTATTTATCTCTCAGAGATTTCCAATAACCTTACTGACATTCATTCAACATATTTCAATTCCAGTCCAACAATTCCAAATCACGTGCTAGCCCACTTGGTTGGGCCCAGACAAAAGCCATCTAAATCAAGAGTAACAGTTCTGCTTACTGTCATTCTGACAACAGACTGAGCGCGAAGACACAATTATTCATTCATACAGGCCTCCTCAGCAACTGCAATCCCACCGAGACTCCTGGCGCTCCCTGAATCCAGTAACTCAGGACTTCTTCTGAGTCATGCTTAGTGGCCAGGTGTATGGTTGCTTTCAGGAAGTTGTGTGGTGCTTAACAGGAAAACTACTGGATACAAAAAAGGCAAATATAGTAGAATTTAGGAACCAGATTTTAAGTGTACCTACCCATGCCCTTGAAAGAAAATTAACAAGAATCAATTAATGAATGTTCAACCATCTATGGAAATATTCCCTGAAGTAATTGGCTTAACAGATGACTTATAAATGTGCTGATAAAAGTATAGCCTAAGTAAACCTCAGCTTGGGACTTAGCATTCCTCTCTCGAAAGGAAGGCATAAAGTTAAAATAGAACTACTCTAAGAGAAGCTCCACTCTTTAAAACTAACATGTTGGTCATGAGAGAGTGAAGAAATGACAGTTTTATAACAGAAAATACTAAAATATTTATCACCAGGTCAACCACTGCCTAGGGAAAAGTTTCTCTGATTATAATGCCTATCAGAGTTATTTGGACAGAAACAACATTTTATCGGACTATCAGAATACCATATCTTAATGTAAATACCACATAAAAATATCTAGTTCTCTTCGTTGTAATTCTGGGATCTCTAATTTGGTCTTCTGGGTAGAGCTGGCTACTAGAAGGCAATGCTCTGGGCATTATTAGATTTCCCATGGTAAACTTCTAACTTAGCTGTCTTGTTGACAAATTATTTTTTCCAGAAAGAAGAGAATGAATTGATTCCCTGAGACCTAGTCACTCCTAGGACAAGCTATAAATTGAATTTCTGAATTTATAAACCTTGGATTGGTAATCACCACATTGAAATATAGATACGAGAGGCCCCACCTTAGCAGTCTGTTGTCTCAGTCTCGCTCCCTCACCTCTTTACAATACTGTATTTTATAAAATTCAATGACTAGAGATTCATGAGACCTAATATTTCAACTCAAACCTGTTAAGACTACTCTGAGTCTTATCTGCACATGAGAAGATAGGACAAGGTTAAGTTCCACTGCCCTTTCTAGTCTTATTTCACGGGTCTAGAAATTATTAGAAATAGGATTTCAGTAAGGTACCTAGTTACAAAATAAATTTACAACCACCCTTTCTAGATACTTATATTAACTAGTTAGAAAAAAAATGGAACAAGTACCATTTAAGTAGCAATAGAATTTAAAATATTTAGGAAAGCTTAACAATACATGTATAGATCTATATGAAAAGACACTGAGGGCCACAGAAAAAGACCTGACTTAACAGAGAAATATCATGTTCCGGATAGGGAGACTCAGCACTGTGAAACTATAAATTATCTCCCATATTAATCTACAAATTTAATGCAATCAAAATCAGTGGAGTTTTTAAAAGCTTGAATAAATAATGAAAAAATGTATCTGTAAAGAGAGCACTCACACTAACTCTTCCCATCAGGGTTTCCTACAGGAGGTGGAATTTCATGAGTCCTTTCAATAAAGGAAACACCTATATACTTTTTGAGGGCAAAACCCCCCCATAACTTATGTTACTTTAATATACAACCAAGCCTAGCATATATACATAGTACTGTAAACCTGGCATTCTCAGATTTAATATTTATATAACTTTAACTTTCATGAGCAACTTTGAAAGCTCACAGTACAGAGTGATTTTACTGAAGCATAAATCTGACTTGGATGCTCTGTGAAGTTGCGGTACAGCAGTCATTAAGGTAGTGGGTGAGCCTAGTTGACTGCCTAGAATTTACATTTCAAACACCTTTTTTTTTGGTCTACTTGCTATCATTTACATAATTTTCATGTAAGGTCCAGCGGTTACTTATCTTTTCAGTAACTTAAAATTTTCTTTATCCAATTATACTTTAGTCTATGGGAAAAATTATATATTATAAAGATATTCACAAACTTAGTGATACCTGACAATCTCATTCATTAGTGGACACACACGTGCACGTGCGTACACACACACACACACACAGTGGCCCCAGAGAGAGGAGGAGCAGGACAAGTTCAAAGTGAGAACAAAAGTGGCTAGGGATGAACTGAATGGTGAAGAACCAAGAATAAAGTACAGATTGGGGGAGATGAAAGGAGACTGCTTTCATCTTGCTGAAGTTTAAATGAAGTGAGTAAGATTTATACAGAGGCTATTAAATTCATTTAACAAATGTGTCTAACATTATCTTAAGGGCCAGGATCATCAATATCCCTATCATTGCCTTGAATATAAGTCAGTATCTAGTAGGGGAGACATTTAAATAAACAATTGCCATACAGTGTAGCGGGTAGTAGGATAGAGGTAAGGACAGGATATTGTGGAAGTGCAAAAAAGGAGTATCTAAACCAGATTGTGAGGCTCACATAAGGTTTCTTGGAGTAGATCCTAAGCTTAGTCTTAAAGCGTAAATATAAGTTAGCTTAATTATTATTTCTCAACATTTTCTTGCTTGGATCTCTCCAAGGCCAAACAGTTTCCTTAGTACTTGGCTCTCTCGAAGGGATGACTGAGAGACTAAAAAAACCCCAAAACTTTCTTTAAAAGTATATTTGGTCTTACCAACATATAGATTTAAATTTTTTGCGGTTGTATGATGCATTGAACCTCATTTTATTGTTTTAAACCTGTGAGGTCTTTCATTTTAGCAGGAAAATAATTAATTCCCTATAAAAATAACAAATGGAGTAAATATTCCTTAACTGTTACACTTTTCTCCCCTGCCTCTCTTCATGTCACACTCTCATGAACCCTCTTCATTTTTTATACAGTACACTTTGCACAGCTCTTTGTATCTGATCATCAGGGCTAGACTGACCAGTCAGTGGTTTTTTTCATTAAACCCCTTAGGTGTCTGAACTATGAATAAACTACAGATCACTGTAGCTTGATGACTTTGTTTTTCTTTAGCACAAAACTGTAAGATGACAGAGAATCTCATCATTGCATTTGTTTAGCTTTGACTGGTTATAAAAATCATCTCATTAACATGATCATCTCAATAGATGCTGAAAAATCATTCAACAAAATTCAATATCCATTCATGACAAAAACTCTCAACAAACTGGGTATAGAGGGTAAGTACCTCAACATAATAAAGGCCATATATGACAAACTCATAGACAACATCTTACTTAACAGCAAAAAGCTGAAAGCTTTTCCTCTAAGATCGGGAACAAGACAAGGATGCCCACTCTTACCACTTTCATTCAACAAAACACTGGAGGTCCTAGCCATGGCAATCAGACAACAAAAAGGCATCCACATTGGTAAGAAAGAAGTTAAACTGCCACTGTTTGCATATGACATGTTGTACATAGAAAAGCCTAAATAATCCACCAAAAAACTACTAGAACAAATAACTGAATTCAGCAAAGTTGCAGGATGCAAAATTAATACACAGAAATCTGTTGCATTCCTATACACTAACGATGAACTAGCAGAAAGAGAAACCAGGAAAACAACTCCATTTACAATTGCACCCAGAAGAATAATATATCTAGGAATAAACCTAACCAAGGAGGTGAAAGACCCATACCCTGAAAACTACAAGACACTCATGAGAGAAATTAAAGAAGATTCCAATAAATGGAAACACATCCCGTGCACGTGAATAGGAAGAATTAATATTGTCAAAATGGCCATCCTGCCTAAAGCAATCTACAGATTCAATGCAATTCCTATCAAAATACCAAAAGCATTCTTCAACCAACTAGAACAAATAGTTAATTCATATGGAACCACAAAAGACCCCTAATAGCCAAAGCAATCCTGAGAAGGAAGAATAAAGCTGGCAGGATTATTTCAAGCTCTACTACAAAGCCACAGTAATCAAGAAAATTTGGTACTGGCACAAGAACAGACCCATAGATCAATGGAACAGAATAGAGAGCTCAGATATAAACCACACATATATGGCTACTTAATATACAATAAAGGAGTCATGGATATACAATGGGGAAGACACAGCCTCTTCAATAACTGGTCTTGGCAAAACTGGACACTTACATGCAAGAGAATGAAACTGGATTATTATCTAACTCCATACACAAATGTAAACTCGAAATGGACCAAAGACCTGAATGTAAGTCATGAAACCATAAAAATCATAGAAGAAAACATGGGCAAAAATCCCTTGAGTATAAACATAAGCAACTTTTTCCTGAACACATCTCCTCGGGCAAGGAAACAAAAGCAAGAATGAACAAATGGGACTACACCAAACTAAAAGGCTTCTGTAAAGCAAAGGACACAATCAGTAGAACAAAAAGGCATCCTACAGTATGGGAGAATATATTTGTAAACAACTCATCTGATAAGGGGTTAACATCCAAAATATATAAAGAACTCACATGCCTCAACACCCAAAAAGCAAATAACTCTATTACAAAATGGGCGGAGGATCTGAACAGACACTTCTCTAAAAAAATTCAGACGGTCAACAGGCACATGAAAAGAGGCTCCACATCACTAATTATCAGGGAAATGCAAATTAAAAGCACAATGAGATACAACTTCACACCAGTTAGGATGGCCAACATCCAAAAAACAAGGAACAAATGCAGGCGAGGATGAGGAGAAATGGGAACCCTCTTACACTATTGGTGGGAATGTAAATTAGTTCAAACATTGTGGAAAGCATTGTGTTCTTTCAAAAAACTAAAAATAGAAATACCATTTCATCTAAAATGGTTAAAATAAAGGTATTGATTAGAAGGTAAATTTTGTTACCTGAAAAATATCACTTATTATCCAATGCCATTTATGTAGTTTTGCCCTTTTGCAATCCCACTCTTAACTCTGTTAATCTATAAACTGGAAGGACAATATTTTCTTTCCCTTTGCCTCTCTTCCAAAAAGCCTAGAGACTAAGGGCTCTATGCATGGTGAAAATTAAATTACCCTCTCTTTATGCAAAGGTAAGAGGCCAGGAGATCTCTCAAGTAACTTTTTTTTTTTTTACACAGAGTACATGAATATATTTTCATTTTTAAAAATTCACACAAGCAGAATTAAAACATTTTAGTCCATTTTCACAAAATCCAGCACTGCATCCCATTCCCTTCTCCAAAGGTAATCATTGTTAATGATTTGGTATTTTTCTTTCCAAATGTTTTTCAATTCATTTGCACATATTTATACAAATACAGTACATAGTTTTGTTTTCCACAAATGGGATCATATGTGAATATTATTTTGTAATTTACTTCCTTAATAATATGTCTTGGAAGCCTATCCATGAAAGTAAAAATAAATCCACTTAGTTCTAAATTATAGATACAATTTATTTAACCATTTCCTTACTGGTGGGCTGTTTGAGTTTTTAGTTGTTATGAAGAATGCTGCAGTGAACATCCATCTACATGTGTTTTTTTCATCTTAAAAAAAAAACCTGTGTTTCTGGAGTTTAGACACCTGTAAGGAGAATTGCTAGACTCAAAGTCTGTGTGTCTTTTGTTTCTATGGGTGACCCCAAATTACCCTCCTAGGAAATAGTACCAAAAGGATAAGAGTATTCACCACCATTGAGTAGTACCATACTTTGTTATTTTGCCAATCTGATGAGCAAAAAATCCTTATCTCTGTTTAAATTTGCATTTTCATGATGGCTAGTGAGGTTAAGCACATTTTAATGCTTGTCATTTTTATTACTTTTTGAATTGCCTTTTTATGACTTTTATCCATTTGTCTATTGCATCATTAATTTTTTCTTATTAATTTGTCAGAGTCCTTTATATATTCTAGATGTTAATCTCTTGGTTATATCTTTTTCCCAGTATGTCATTTGCATTTGCCTTTCTTTTGTTTAAAGTTGTACAGATGTTTGAAAAAAAAAATCAAGTTTGAAAAAAAAAGGTCACTTTCTTCATGCTCTAGGTATTTTTTCTTCTTTAAAAAGGACTTCCTTAACATTATAAAAATATTCAACCATATTTTTAATATTTTTTAAGTTTTATTTTTCATATTTAATTCTACCTGAAATATGTATGTGTGTGTCTGTGTGTGTAATTATAGATCCAATTTAATGTAGAGACAATTGTGCCAGTATAATTAATTTCAATATGAAGTGCTACCTTTACCCATATTAAATACCTCAGTGTCTTTATTCTTTCACTGATCTATTTCTATTTCTATACCAATACCACACTATTTTAATCATTACAACTTTGTTTTGATATCTAGGAGGGCAAATCTTTAAAAAATATTTTTTTTCTGCTCTTCTATTTTATCTTTCAGATGAATATTAAAATCAACTTGTCTAAAAATTCCTATGGGACTTTTAGATTGGATTCCTTTGATTTTTAGATTAATTGGAATGAGTGGACATATTTCAACATAAAAAATTTCCACCATTCATTCTATAGATACATATTATGCACCTAGGTATTATGCGCCAGTCATTGTTCTAGCATTTGACATACATCAGTGAACAAAACAAAAAATCTTATCCTTGTGGAATTTACATTTTGCAAGTAAAGGCATACCATAAACAGTAATATAACAGGTTAATTATAAATCATGTTGGGAAGTGACAAATGATGTGGAAAAAGGGAAAAAAGAATAGTAAGATAAAGGTGATCAGGAGTATGAGGGTGAGAAATGGTGTTTGGGTGATCAGGTAGGCCTTATGGAAAAGGTGAGATAGAGCAAAAACTTGAAGTGGAGAAGTAAGGAGTTAGTCCAAGGGCTACCAGGAGGAAGAGTGTAACAATCAGAAGAAGTAATGACGATAAAGACACTAAGGACAGCAAAAAGGCCAGAGTACCTGAACAACAAGGTGAGGAACAGAGAGGTAAGAGAGAGGAGGTCAAGTAGGATGGGGGCAGAGTACATAGGGTTTAAAAGGCTATTGTGAGCAATAGACTCACAGACACTGAGAAGTGACTGGTGGTTACCATGGGGGAGGAGTTGGAATGGGTGGTTGGGGAGGGTAAGGGGATAAAGGGACACAAAAATTCTCAATCATAATATAAGTTGGTCACAGGGATGGTAGTACAGCATGGAAAATATAGCCAATGATTCTGTAACATCTTCCTATGTTGACAGATAGTAACTGCACTAGTTAGTGTGAGGTTTTAATAATATGAGTATCTGTTGAACCACTGTGTTATGCACTTGAAACTGATATAAGATTGTATATCAGCTATACTTCAATTTTTTTAAAAAAGGCTATTGTGAAGACCTTGGCTTTTACTCTAATAGTTCCATCCAACAACATGCCCATGTTTCACCATTCATTCAGGCTATCTTTTTGCTCACCAATGAAGTCTTATAGTTTTCTTCATAAAGGTTTTATATATACTTCTTTCCATGCTTTTTCTTAGATATTTTAAGATTTTGTTGCAAATGTCAATGGAATCTTACTATCATATTTTCTAATTGGTAATTGTTATTGATTAATTGATTTTTATATACCGATGATACTATCTAGAGGTCCATTAATTTTCATGAGTAGGTTATCAACTTTACCCGCCCCCCACTCTACCTTGAATGGTTAACTGGTACCTAAATCTGCCCTGTGCTCTTAACAGCTCCCTTCCCATGCACTGGTACCTTAAAAGGCTCTTAAAATGTACTATAGTTTCAGGGTACCTTTCTAGACTTTGTGTTCAAAACCTGCTCCACTGCAACCATTAAGATGTCTACTATTAAAAAACAAAACAGAAAATAACAAATATTGGCAAAGATGTGAAGAAACTAGAACCCTTGTGCACTGTTAGTGGGAATGTAAAATGGTACAGCTATTATGGAAAACCATATGGTGATTGCTCAAAAAATTAAAAATAGAATTACCATACAATCCAACAATTCTACTTCTGGGTATACACCCAAAATAACTGAAAACAGGGACTTGAAGAGATATTTGTACGCTCATGTTCATGAGCATTATTCATAACAGCCAAGGAGCAGAAGCAACCTAAATGTCCATTGACAGAGAATGGATAAACAAAATGTGGTATATACATACAACAGAATATTATTCAGCCTTTAGAAGGAGGGAAATTATGACACATACTACAACACAGATGAACTTTGAGAACATTATGTTAAGTGAAATAAGATAGTCACAGAAAGATAAATACTATGTGGTTCCACTTTGATGAGGTACTAGAATAGTCAAATTCATAGAGACACAAAGAATGGCGACTGCCAGGGGCTGGGGGTGGGGAGAATGGGGAGTTAGTCCTTACTGGGTACAAATTTTCAGTTTTACAAGATAAAGAGAGTTCTGAAGTTGATGGTGGTGATGCTTACCCAGCAATTTGAATGTAGTTAATGTCACTGAACTGTATGCCTAAAATGGTTAAAATGGTAATGTTATGTATTTTACAATTCAAAAATTCTTTTAAAAGCCTGTTTCATCGCTAATTTTGTCTGCTTCCTGTTGCCAGTCTGATTCTGAGAGGCCCAGTTTAGTCTTCTGCCTAGTGCTTTGAGCTCAACCTTCTTAAATGACCTTTATCTACAATGTTTTGTGTGGGCCTATAACTCTTTGTGTCCCTCAACCTTCACCTTTATGCAGATTATGGCTCCCCTTTTCTGGAAGCTCTCTTGCTAGCCCACCTTTTTTTTTAAATCCAGTCTTGCTCCAAGACTCCCAGCTGAATCAATACTCACTTCTGAATAAAGATACGAGAAATATAGCACACAATTCTAGAATACAGACTATCTGTACTCCAGATATAACTCTGAATTTAATACTATTCCATATATATCAAAAGCTTGAGAAACAATATTTATGGATAATTGCTTAAAATACATACAGTTTATCCACTTCTTAAGATCAGTTTGCTTGGATTTGTTTCTCAGCCAAGTTTCAATAGATGAGCTCTAGAAACTCTGTGAACCTCCTGAATGGTCTATAAAAATTTGTACAGTTTTTCTGGGGAGAAGTCCTAAGCTTTTAAAAGATTTTCGATATGCTCTGTTATCAAAAAAAGAGTTAATAATGTTTCTCTATATACTCTAGAACTTGTTTTTACTTGAATTTAGATAGATAACCAAAGCCTTACCTCAACTGCATTGTTCTGTCCCAAGCTTTTACTGAAAAAATCTTTGGTATTACGCCAAAACCCTATATCAAAGGACATTAAAGGGAACAACCTCGACCTTAAAAATGTGTTTAGGGAACTACCACACACTTCCATAAAGACAAAGACAGCAAGAGAAAGATAGACATAGATCTCCCTGGACATATTAAGATCTTAAGATATTACAGATAGTATGTCTGTAAAGGCAGAAATATGTTGATGCCATCATGAGACAAGAATAGATTATGAAAAGGCTAAGCAGGCTGAAATTTCCTTTGGAAGAAGTAGGACGAACACCAACACTAAAGGTCCTTCTTCATAAACTCTAGCATGGGATTTGGACAGCCACCAATGTAGATATTAATGGTAATATTTGGATAAATGCATATAAAATCTTATACATTGAGTACACATAAATTTAAAGAAGGTTCGAAGTACAAAAATTAGCATATGAAAATTTTAACAACTCTCCCATCTCAATTTCTGGATAATTCTCTTTTATGTAATCATCACATTCTTCTATTTAGATAAAATCCATCTATCCATTATTCAAAGCCCAGCTTTAAAAATTATGAGAACAAACGTAGTTTAAGTGGAACTGAGTTTGTTTTGCTAAACCACAAACAACCTCCTTTCCTCCTCACACACACACATCTTCTGAAGGTCTCACAGCTCTTTTATTGCTTTTCAGATTCTTTAAAAGCATGTCCACAAAGAACTATGACAGAAGGCTTTCCCTTTGTTGGAGAGATCCCTCCCATACAATATTCAACAGTTATATGGCTGGAATTAGATGGAGAGTTTAGTTCCAGACATTGATAGAAAGTCCAGGCTTTCTCCAAAATAGCCACGGCAAAAAATGACTGACAATAATAAGACTAATTGTGATACTAAGGATGCAAAGTATATGGTCTGGGATTGGAGGAATGGGTTATTAAGTTAGGGATCTATAGAAAGGGAAACAAATTCAAGACCCTTTTGATCATCTTATATTAAGCTAACAAGGAAAAAAGAGGGAAGGACGTCAGGAGGAAAGCAGTGTTCGAATCATGATTCATCTTACTACAATATTAATAATCCCAATTAAATCAGCCCAGAGAAAACCTCTGTTGACTACTCCTATGTCCCCTTTAAAGTTCACTGATGAGAAACACTCCTTACCTTCAGCTTTTGCTAGACACTTCCACCATGGCTATCACAGCAGACCTTTGCCTTTCTGTTTTAAACACCTTCAGAATAAATCAGTCACTCGTCTGCCTCAATTCTTTAGGTAGATTATCCCTCTTATTGCCCTTTAAAGAACACTCAAACACGTAACCTCAAACGTGAATTAATACCATCAGTGGTTACAACCAAAGACTTTCTACAATAACCTCAAGTTCAACTTTATAATACTTTTCCTCCCACCTTTGTAGCAATAACAGTCTCAAGCCAGGTCAGAGGGAAGTCAAGTCAGAGTCCCGCACTAACAAGCTTCTTGGTGGGCTTCAGTTCACTCCAAATGCTCTGAGAACACAAGTGGTCAGTTTCCTGGCTTTGTGAGTGGAACGTGGTATAGTATAGTACTAAGCAAATAACATTACTGATTGTTAATCTTTGGGTATCTCAGCAGATATGAGCTGAGCACTTACCTGAAATAAAAGGTTTTATGTATTTCATCTCAGGGAACCACCACCTAAGATTAAAACAAAAACTCCTTGTCAGTCCAGGCCCTGCTGATAAAATACCTACCATTTATCCAAATTTACCTACCACTTATCAGGAAGTATCCTGGACACTTTACTTGTGCTTTACATAGGTCATTTTATTTAATTTTCACTAACACTTGGGCCTAGAAAAAGGGTATTATTCTGTTTTACAAATGAAAAGCCTGAGGCTTAGGTAGGTTAAGTGGCTTGCTCAGGGTCACAGAGAGTGGTAGAGTCACAGAGGCAAAAATTTGAATCCCTGCTTGCCTGACTGCTCTTGACCACAATTTTGTATCATTTCTCTCACAGACCTGGATCCAGATAGAGAGATGATAGTAAAGTGGGTTTCTGGGGCAGTAACTGAGAACTGTGGACAAACACCATGTTTCAGAAGAAGTATAATTTAAAATCTCAAAAGTCCAGATGCTCCTCTTTGGTAGATCTGGCACTGAGCTCAGGAGAAAATCCACTGTTCTACTATGCACATTTCAGTATTCTTATTTCCTTACTTTTGACCTAGAACCTCTTAGAGCACTCTTTCTCAAAAATATGGTCCATGGACCAATTGTTTCAAAGATATGAAAAGTCCTTGTGGCAAATATATACAGACAGCTGGCCTGACCCCTGCCCTGGTGGTACTGGATCAGAATCTCCAGGAAGGGAGGCAACAGGAAACCCAGGAAGTTCATTTCCCTACTGAATTTTAGACTACCCACTGCCTTGAGGCGAAGGAGCTAGGGTAATCAGAAGGAAATAAGTGGAAAGCTAGCCTCCGTAATTATCAGTCTGACATCGGGTCAGATTGGTGTAAAGCAAAAGGACAGAGTCTTGTGAGAAGACATAGGGTCATAACACTGTTTTGGAGCTGGAAAAGATCTTGAAATTGTCTATTCCGTGGTTTTCTAACAGTGCTCCATGAAGCCTTAGTTGTTCTAAAATGGAGTATGAGACAACAGGATTGGTAGTTGGAGCTTAAAGTCCCAGAGTGACTGCAGAAGCTCCACTGGTTTGTAGTTTGGTAACCTGGACTTCTGTGTAAGGTTAAACTTGAATAAACGGTTTTGCTGATTAAAAAAAAACACCTTGGTTGTACATTGGGGAGTTTTAAAAGAATCTTAAGGTTCAACATGCATTTCAGACCAGTTATATTTATTCAAATTAGTTCTAGGCATCAGCATTTTTTGGTACCAGGTGATTCCAATGTGCAGCCAAGGTTGAGAACCACTGCACCAACCATTGATCTGTGCTTCCTAATTTGAGACAAAAGAAGACTAAAGACCTGAAGAATTTAAATGAGATCAGGACTAGAACTAGCATCTCTTGACTTCTCACTCTACTCTGTTGTTCTCTCATCGCACTCCAGAATGAACCAATTATTCTGCTAAAGTATAGAGAATATGGATCAAAATTATTACACAACTTCACATAGGGCTCTCTGGGCTTTTAAAGAGCACTTCATATACACTCTTTCTAGATTCTTATAAAGAGACTGGGAAGTAGGCAGGGCAAAACTTATTAGAACTGTTTCAAAAATGAGAAAATCAGAGGTCAATTAAGTTGACTCAGTGGTATAGAGGTAGAGCCAGAATTAAAAATCTTTATCTTCTAATTTCTGGATTTAAGGAAATTAAATTTGGCAAGTGTTTACTGAGTGCCTAGTTTGTGTTAAGACATGGTCAAAGATGCAAGAATGAATAAGACAGAGTTCCGGGAAGATAGCGGCGTGAACAGAGCGGCAGAATTTTCCTCCCCAACATTATATTTATCCACGAAATCACAGCAAATACAACTATTCCTAAAAGAGAGACCAGAACACACAAGAAAGCACACATCGTGCAGCCACACTGGAGAGGACTCGGCAGCTGGCGAGGCGGTCATAAAGAGACCAGCTGACATACATGACAACTACCAACAACCAATTCTATAGCCATGAGAAGACAGAGGAATATGGTACAGACAAAGCTTCAGACACAGACAACCCCTGAGAGAGAACCTGAAGGAATGGACATGCACAGTCTTCCTGAAAAAGAATTCAGAATAACAGTCATAGCCATGCTGACGGATCTACAGAAAAATGTGCAAGAGCTGAGGGAGGAAATGAGGAAAGACTATGCAGAAATGAGACAAGCCATCGACGGGCTTAACAGCAGACTGGATGAAGTACAAGAGACTGTCAATGAAATACAAAACAGGGAACAGGAATACAAAGAAACTGAGGCAGAGAGAGATAAAAGGATCTCTAAGAATGAAAGAATATTAAGAGAACTCTGTGACCAATCCAAACGGAGCAATATTCACATTATAGGAGTACCAGAGGAAGAAGAGAGAGAAAAAGGGATAGAAAGAGTCTTTGAAGAAATAATGCTGAAAACTTTCCCACGCTGGGGAAGGAAATAGTCTCGCAGTCCACAGAAGCCCACATATCTCCCAACACAAGGGACCCAAGGAAGAAAACACCAAGACACATAATAATTAAGATGGCAAAGGTCAAAGATAAAAACAAAGTATTAAAGGCAGCTAGAGAGAGAAAAAAGATCACCTACAAAGGCAGACCCATCAGACTGTCATCAGACTTCTCAACAGAAACCTTACAGGCCAGAAGAGAATGGCATGATATATTTAATGTAATGAAACAGAAGGGCCTCGAACCAAGAATATTGTTTCCAGCACGATTATCATTTAAATATGATGGAGGGATTAAACAATTTCCAGACAAACAGATGTTGAGAGAGTTTGCCTCTCATAAACCACCACTACAGGATATCTTAAATGGACTGCTCTAGAGGGTAGCACCCCTAAGGCTAAAAAGATGTCACCAGAGAAAATAAAATCATAGCAAAGAAAGCAGACCATCCAAATACTAACTAAAGGCAAAGAATAAAACACCTAATATATAAAGAATGGAGGAGGAAGAATAAGAAGGGAGAGAAATAAAGAAACATCAGACTGTGTATACAATAATTTAACAAGAAAGTTAAGTTAAATTCTTAGATAGTAAAGAAGCAACCCTTGAACCTTTGGTAACCACGAATCTAAAGCCAGCAATGGCAATAAGTACATATCTATTAATAATCACCCTAAAGGTAAATGGACTGAATGCACCAATCAAAAGACACAGAGTAACAGAATGGATAAAAAAGCAAGACCCATCTATATGCTGCTTGCAAGAGACTCACCTCAAACCCAAAGATATACACAGACTAAAAGTGAAGGGATGGAAAAAGATATTTCATGCAAACAACAAAGAGAAAAAAGCAGGTGTTGCAGTACTTGTATCAGACAAAATAGACTTCAAAACGAAGAAAGTAGCAAGAAATAAAGAAGGACTTTACATAATGATAAAGGGGTCAGTCCAACAAGAAGATAGAACCATTATAAATACATATGCACCCAACACAGGAGCGTCAGCATATGTGAAACAAATACTAACAGAATTTAGGGAGGAAATGGACAGCAATGCAATTATTTTGGGCGACTTTAAAACACCACTCACTTCAAAGGATAGATCAACCAGGCAGAGGATAAGTAAAGACACAGCGGCACTGAACAACACACTAGAACAGATGGACCTAACAGATATCGACAGAACTCTGCACCCAAAAGCAGCAGGATACACATTCTTCTCAAGTGCACATGGAACATTTTCCAGAATAGACCACATACTAGGCTACAAAAAGAACCTCAGTAAATTCAAAAATTTTTAAATCCTACCAACCAACTTCTCAGATCACAAAGGTATAAAACTAGAAATAAATTTTATGAAGAAATCAAAAAGGCTCACAAATACATGGAGACTTAACAACATTCTCCTAATTAATCAATGGGTTAATGACCAAATCAAAACAGAAATCAAAGAATATATGGAGACTAATGACAACAACAATACAAAGCCACAACTTCTGTGGGACGCAGCAAAGGCAGTTCTAAGAGGAAAGTAGATTGCAATCCAGGCCTATTTAAAGAAGGAAGAACATTCCCAAATGAACAGTCTAAAGACACAATTATTGAAATTGGAAAAAGAAGAACAAATGAGGCCCAAAGTCACCAGAAGGAGGGACATAATAAAGATCAGAGAAGAAATAAATAAAATTGAGAAGAATAAAACAATAGAAAAAAATCAATGAAACCAAAAGCTGGTTCTTTGAAAAAATGAACAAAATAGATAAACCCCTAGCCAGACTCATTAAGAGGAAAAGAGAATCTACACACATAAACAGAATCAGAAATGAGAAAGGAAAAATAACGACGGACCCCACAGAAATACAAAGAATTATAAGAGAATATTACGAGCATCTATATGGTAACAAGCTGCAAAACCTAGAAGAAATGGACAACTTCTTAGAAAAATACAGCCTTCCAAGACTCACCAAGCAGGAAACAGAAAAACTAAACAGACCAATCACCAGCAACGAAATTGAATCGGTAATCAAAAAACTACCCAAGAACAAAACCCCCCGACCTCATGGATTCACCTCTGAATTCTACCAGACATATAGAGAAGAAATAACATCCATTCTCCTTAAAGTTTTCCAAAAAGTAGAAGAGGACGGAATACTTCCAAACTCTTTCTCTGAAGCAAGCATCACTCTAATACCAAAACCGGGCAAAGGCCTCACCAAAAAAGAAAATTACAGACCAATATCCCTGATGAACGTAGATGCAAAAATACTCAACAAAATATTAGCAAACCGAATTCAAAAATACATCAAGAGGATCATACACCATGATCAAGTGGGATTCATCCCAGGGATGCAAGGATGGTACAACATTCGAAAATCCATCAACATCATCCATCACATCAATAATAAGAAGAACAAAAACCACATGATCATCTCCATAGATGCTGAAAAAGCATTTGATAAAATTCAGCATCCATTCATGATTAAAACTCTCAACAGAGTGGGTATAGACGGCAAGTACCTCAAAATCATAAAGGTATACATGACAAACCCACAGCTAACATCATACTTAATAGCGAGAAACTGAAAGCTTTTCATCTAAGATCGAGAACAGGACAGGGCTGCCCACTCTCTCCACTGTTATTTAACATAGTACTGGAGGTCCTTGCCACAGCAGTCAGACAAAACAAAGATATACAAGGCATCCAGATTGGTAAAGAAGAAGTCAAATTGTCACGATTTGCAGATGATATGATACTGTACATAAAAAACCCTAAAGACTCCACTCCAAAACTACTAGAACTAATATCTGAATTCAGCAAAGTTGCAGGATACAAAATTAACACACAGAAATCTGTTGCTTTCCTATACACTAACGATGAACTAACAGAAAGAGAAATCAGAAAAACAATTCCATTCACAATTGCATCAAAAAGAATAAAATACCTAGGAATAAACCTAACCAAGGAAGTGAAAGACCTGTACTCTGAAAACTACAAGACACTCCTAGAAGAAATTAAAGAAGACACTAACAAATGGAAATGCATCCCATGCTCTTGGCTAAGAAGAATAAATATTGTCAAAATGGCTATACTACCTAAAGCAATCTACAGATTCAATGCAATCCCTATCAAACTACCAACAGCTTTCTTCAATGAACTGGAACAAATAATTCTAAAATTCATATGGAACCAGAAAAGACCCCAAATAGCCAAAGCAATACTGAGAAGGAGGAATTAAACAGGGGGAATTACGCTCCCTGACTTCAAGCTCTACTACAAAGCCACAGTAATCAAGACAATTTGGTACTGGCACAAAAACAGACCCACAGACCAGTGGAACAGAATAGAAAATCCAAACATTAACCCAAACATATACAGTCAATTAATATTTGATAAAGGAGCCTTGGATGTACAATGGGGAGATGACAGCCTCTTCAGCAGCTGGTGTTGGAAAAACTGGACAGCTACATATAAGAGAATGAAACTGGACTATTGTCTAGCCCCATACACAAAGGTAAACTCAAGGTGGATCAAAGACCTGAATGTAAGTCATGAAACCATAAAACTCTTAGAAAAAAACATACGCAAAAATCTCTTGGACATAAACATGAGCGACTTCTTCATGAACATATCCCCCCGGGCAAGGGAAACAAAACAAAAATGAACAAGTGGGACTATATCAAGTTGAAAAGCTTCCGTACAGCAAAGGACACCATCAGTAGAACAAAAAGACGTCCTACAGTATGGGAAAATATATTCATAAATGATGTATCTGATAAGGGGTTGACATCCAAAATATATAAAGAACTCACACACCTCGACAAACCAAAAGCAAATAATCCAATTAAGAAATGGGCACAGGACATGAATAGACACTTCTCTAAAGAAGAAATTCAGATGGCCAACAGGCACATGAAAAGATGCTCCACATCGCTAATCATCGGAGAAATTCAGATTAAAACCACAATGAGATATCACCTCACACCAGTGAGGATGGCCAACATCCAAGACACAAACAACAACAAATGTTGGCAAGGATGTGGGGAAAAGGGAACCCTTCTACACTGCTGGTGGGAATGCAAATTAGTTCAACCATTGTGGAAAGCAGTATGGAGGTTCTCAAAAAACTCAAAATAGAAATACCATTTGACCCAGGAATCCCACTCCTAGGAATTTACCCTAAGAATGCAGCAGCCGAGTTTCAAAAAGACAGATGGAGCTCTATGTTTATTGCAGCAGTATTTACAATAGCCAAGAAATGGAAGCAACCTAAGTGTCCGTCAGTAGATGAATGGATTAAGAAGATGTGGTACATATACACAATGGAATATTATTCCGCCATAAGAAGAAAACAAATCCTACCATTTCCAACAACATGGATGGAGCTAGAGGGTATTACGCTCAGTGAAATAAGTCATGCCGAAAAAGACAAATATCAAATGATTTCACTCATGTGGAGTATAAGAACAAAGGAAAGAACTGAAGGAACAAAACAGCAGCAGACTCACAGAACCCAAGAATGGACTAATAGTTACCAAAAGGAAAGAGACTGGGGAAGAAGGGTGGGAAGGGAGGGATAAGAGGGTAAAAGGGGCATTATGATTAGCAGACGTAAGGTGGGGGGGGGCACGGGGAGGGCTGTACAACTCAGAGAAGACAAGTAGTGATTCTCATCTCACTACACTGATGGACAGTGACTGTAATAGGGTTGTTGCGGGTGACCTGATGAAGGGGGTAGTTTAATCACCGTAATATTGCACAGGTAAATGTAGGTTAATGATACCAAAATAAATTGTAAAAAAAAAAAATTGATACAACTCTTAAAAAAAAAAGAATGAATAAGACATTATACATCTTCAATTAGGGTACAATCTTCTTAGACAGTGATAACTAAAATAGAATGTACTGCCTGGTTTATCTCTCAGACTAGCAGATGCTGAAAACCTTCCTTGAATAGCCTTGATAAGAAAGTTCAATTCTCTTCAAATCCAGCCTGTTGGTTCTGATTTATTCCCATGACTATAAATTCTAGGGTACCCATGGGATCTATCTAGCTACTGCATCACTTGGCAAGCCATGTACCTGAAAATTCCTTGACAGGGTAGAGAAGAGAGATGAAGGGTACAATTTCAGTAAGGTTCCTTTATACTCTCCAAAGCCAAGGACATGACTCAGCTGAAGACTGGGAGATTTCAAAAGAAAGGACTGGATGGGTAAGAAAGGGTATCGTAGAAATAATTATTTCCTTTTTCACAGCATTTAACTAAGTAGACAGTTTACAGTTCATGTTGAAGATAACTACTGCACACCAAAGGAGAAAATAACATGCAGGAAATAATCGTTTCTCTAATTTAGATTGGTGGAGGTCATAGAAGGACAAGAATGTTCAAAGACAACTTTTTCATAAGGAACTAATTAGACATTGCAAAACGTTACCATCCAGATTTTATTATATAAAATATAATAAGAGAACAAGGAATCCATATTTTATTTATGAACTGAAAAAAGATGGCCAGGAATAGTCTATCACAGTTGTTCTCAAACTTTAACATGCATCAGAATCACCTGGAAGGTTCGGCCCCATCCCCAGAGTTTCCGATTCAGCAGGTCTGTGGTGGAGCCCAAGAACTTACATTTCTTACAAATTCAGGCGATGCTGGTGCAGGTGGTTCAGGGCCCATACTTTGAGACCTGCTGGTTTATCATGAAGTCCCCAATATACTAGAAACACACACACAGACACACCTGTTGCAAATTATGACAATTTTGTTAACTCTCTATTATTAACTTTGGAAATAATACTATGCCCACCAACCTAATGACCAAAAATAAGACTAAATCAGTAAGAAGTGATGGCTACTCACCTAAGAAGACAATCCATTTAAAAGCACAAATGAATGAGTTTGTGAAATACATTTGGGTGTTTCATAGAGGCAACAAGTGAGGTACATTTAACAAGTAGGATACAAGACTGCCCTTTAAAAGCCTTTACTTATCTTGAAGCAGACAGGAATTTTGTTTCTTGTACTCAAGAGAACACCTTTGGACTTACCTGTACCTTACATGTTATGCAGGGCTCCAACCTCATTCCTCTTCTTGTCTCACTACTCACTTTCCATGTTTTTCTTTAACCATTTCTAGGGCCTCATTAACTATATATATTATCAGTGGCTAGTAACTTCGTTCCAATTAAGAAATTCCTTTGTGAATTTGATTAATATTAGAGGTTCTTTTTTCATAAAACAAAACTTACACATTTTCCATCTAATTCAAGATATTCAGAGATTCTCACCCAAGTTCACAGGTCCCAGGTTAAGAACTTATCCCATAATGCTAATGATTAAGAAATCTGTTATCTTCAGCCTGGAATTTTCCCCTGAGCTTCAGTACTGCATATCCAAATATCTGGTTAAAATCTGTATTTGGATATCATACAATTGCCTCACAATCTACATATATTGAGGAGTAACTGCTTAATAGGGATGGGGTTTCCTTTTGGGGTGATGAAAAAGTTCCAGCACTAGATAGTAGTAATGGTTGTACAACACTGTGAATATACTTAATGTCACAGAATTATACATATTAAAATGGTTAAAATGGAAATTTTACATGTGTATTTTACCACCAAAAACCCCTACATTTACAAAACTGAAATTACTTCCCTCACACACCCAAAATGTGTGTTCTTATATTTCCTGCCTCTGAACATGAGTTACTAGTCTTATCATTTACTTAGTTGCCCAAGCCAGAAACCTGAATCATCTTTGACAATTCTCTTTCATTCCCTAGCTTGTAATTAATCATGAAGTTTGGTACATTCTCCCTCATGATCTCCGAATAATCATCTACTTCTATCCCCAAAGCTTCTACCTAAGTTCAGACCACCATTATTAGTCTCATAGTCTCCAGTTTTGTACCTAACCACTATCTACCCCAATTCTATTTCAATCGACTCTTCTTCTTCTCTATCTAGTCAGAGTGATCTTTCTAAAATGCTTTTATTCCTTTATAATTTAATTTTAAAACCTAACAATGCCTTCAGGATGAAGTGTAAAGTCTTCTTTATGACCTGGCCTCTGCTTACTTATCTTTCACCATCCTCCTGCACAAGCCAACTGTCCAGTGGTATAAACTACCTGCAATTCCAAGAACACTGCCAATTTTTTTTTTTTCACTCCAAGGGCATATAGTACTCCAAATTCCTAGAACTCCATTTCCCTCTGTTTAGATATGGGTAAGTTCTACTGGGTAAGATTCAGTTTTCATCATCTTCCCAGGAAGCCTTTTCAGATGCCCCAAGGATATGTTCTTAGCATGAGCTCCCATAATACATTCTATGTTCACTCATATATTAACGTTTGTACCTTAAACTAAAATCACCTGTCTCCTTAAGAACACATTCTCATTGAGAGTAGGGACTCTCTCTATATCAATGCATCTCCAGTGCCTAAAACAGTATTTAGCATGTGGTATGTTCTGCATACATATATTTTTGAATGAATGAACAAGGGATACCCTAGTGAATGATAGGAACCCTGATGTCAGAAGTCACACAATCATGCAGAATTTTCCAAAGACTTCTTACCTTACTCCCATTAAAAGCCAAAGTTATTACAAGAGACCACAGGGTCCTACATGCTCTGACTTCATCTTCTACTATTCTCCCCTTCATTCACTTGGTTCCAGTCACACTCTGAGACCTTGACAGGAGAAGATATTTCAGGTAAAGTGCCATTTAGGCATGTGCACAAAGGAAGGAACTGAAATATACTTAGCATCCAGTATGTATCAGGCCCTGTGCTAGGCACTTTCATATGCCATATCACCGTATTCTCACAATCACACTGGGACAAAGGCACCACTTTCCCCACTTCACAGCTAAGGAGACTAAGCTTTAGAGTAGATTTTGAATTAAAACAGAGGGAACACTTTCTTGGGAAGGGTCTAGAATGGTGACTTTTCCTTCCTTAGATACCTTGTATTATCATTATTCTGTTTGTTGTTTCCTGCCCCACAACTTCCTCTGCCCTATTCTGGGAAGCTGACCTCTATGAACTACATCACCCAGACTACCTTGTCCCTGGGCTTCTGTTTGGGTTTTGCCAGTGGAAGGTACTAGAGCTGGAGACTGGAGGGCAGGAGGAGAGAAAGAGGTGAAGGCATTTATTTCTCTACTTCCTCTCTGCCGTAAGTTCTTATACTGGCTGCTTAGCTCTTACGGCCACAGCTCTTGTCAGCAGTCCCTCTTCCAGACTGCTCTAGCTAGTAACAACACTCCCTCCCTTTCCCTTCAGGCCTAGGAGTGCTACTGACTTTCCAATGTTGTTTCACCATTCCTTTTTAGTTGCTGTTAACACTGACGATACCTCTGTAAATGGTGCTTTTGGTTAAACTCTCTTCAGTTAAACCCTTTTGAATGCACCAGTTATTCTGTAAGGACTCTGAATGATACACTAAGAAAACTATAAATGGCACGTTCTCCTTTCACCCCCATTCATTGAATTTCCAATATCTACAACAGTCTCCCTTTCCTCTAATCCAAAGCTTCCCACCCTGGGTCTACCTGGTCTTCTAAGAAGTGTCTCTAAATACTCCATTACCTACAGAGCAACCTGTTGTTACCAGCACTGTGCTGAATCTAATGTGATGTAAGTACTCTGTTGTCCTACAGTTCTGTGACTGCTAGTTTTGTCAGTCTGACCATCCCAGCAGGGCAGTCAACTCTTTAGCGGTAGGAAATTTTAGCAATTAGAATCTCTAATGACAAACATTTTAGCTGGAAGGAACCTTAGAAGTTACCTTGTCTAACTTCCTTATTGTATAGACTGGGAAGTTCAGGTTCACACAGGGAAAATCTCACACAGATATACCAGTGGCAGACTTAAGTCCATAGTCTAGATTCTTCCGACTACTTCACCATGTGTGACACGGCACTGGGTACTTAGTAGGCACTCAATGTGCTGACGAATCATTCCTAAATTTATGCAGGGGGTTTTGTTTTGTTCAATGCTAGGCCCCATACCTAGGTGGGTAGAGTATGTGATCAGCCAGTATTGATTTTTGAACCTGGGATGCAAGACAAATTCCTTCTAAGTTAATCAGAACTCAGAGGATCATTTGTAGTAATAATCCTTTATACACCCAGAGAAAATGTAGAGCTTTCAAAGTGCTTTCATATTTAAATGAGCCCATTTGATTCCTCTGCGGTAGACAGGGAAGGAATTATTAGTCTACTTAAATGATGAAGGAAACAAAGTATCTGAGAAGTTAAAGCACAAGCTCCCTGATTAGTATGTAGCAGAGCTGAGACCAGTATTCATGTTTTTGACTCCACTTCAATACCATTTCCACATTTCATGTTGCTTCCTTCAGCTTTGCCACTCTGCTTCTAGGTGCAGGAGCGTCATTCAGGAAGCCAATCTGAATACTCATGACGAATAGGAAGGCCATATACTTTGTCTAAAAGAAGTGATTTTGCTTCTTCAAAAATTCACTATTCCCTAAAGAATCCACTCCAAAAATACTAGATCTAATATCTGAATTCAGCAAAGTTGCGGGATACAAAATTAATACACAGAAATCTGTTCCATTCCTATACACTAACGGTGAACTAGCAGAAAGAGAAATCAGGAAAACAATTCCACTCACAATCGCATCAAAAAGAATAAAATACCTAGGAATAAACCTAAGCAAGAAAGTGAAAGACCTATACCCTGAAAACTATAAGACACCCTTAAGAGAAATTAAAGAGGACACTAATAAATGGAAATTCATCCCATGCTCTTGGCTAGGAAGAATGAATATTGTCAAAATGGCTATCCTGCCTAAAGCAATCTACAGATTCAATGCAATCCCTATCAAAATACCAACAGCATTCTTCAATGAACTAGAGCAGGTAGTTCTAAAATTCATATGGAAGCACAAAAGACCCCGAATAGCCAAAGCAATCCGGAGAAGGAAGAATAAAGCGGGGGGAATTATGCTCCCTGACTTCAAGCTCTACTACAAAGCCACAGTAATCAAGACAATTTGGTACTGGCACAAGAACAGACCCATAGACCAGTGGAACAGAATAGAGAGTCCAGATATTAACCCAAGCATATATGGTCAATTAATATACAATAAAGGAGCCTTGGATATACAATGGGGAAATGACAGCCTCTTCAACAGCTGGTGTTGGCAAAACTGGACAGTTACATGTAAGAGAATGAAACTGGACTACTGTCTAACCCCACACACAAAAGTAAACTCAAAATGGATCAAAGACCTGAATGTAAGTCATGAAACCATAAAACTCTTAGAAAAAAACATAGGCAAAAATCTCTTGGACATAAACATGAGCAACTTCTTCATGAACCTATCTCCCTGAGCAAGGGAAACAAGAGCAAAAATGAACAAGTGGGACTGTATCAAACTAAAAACCTTCTGTACAGCAGAGGACACCATCAGTAAAACAAAAAGACATCCTACAGTATGGGAGAATATATTCATAAATGACATGTCAGATAAGGGGTTGACATCCAAAATGTATAAAGAGCTCATGCACTTCAACAAAAAACAAATAATCCAATTAAAAAATGGGCAGAGGATCTGAACAGAAACTTCTCCAAAGAAGAAATTCAGATGGCTAACAGCCACATGAAAAGATGCTCCACATCGCTAATCATCAGAGAAATGCAAATTAAAACCACATTGAGATACCATCTCACACCAGTTAGGATTGCCGCCATCCAGACAACAACAAATGTTGACGAGGATGTGGAGAAAGGGGAACTCTCCTACACTGCTGGTGGGAATGTAAACTAGTTCAACCATTGTGGAAAGTAGTATGGAGGTTCCTCAAAAAACTCAAAATAGAAATACCATTTGACCCAGGAATCCCACTCCTAGGAATTTACCCTAAGAATGCAGCAGCCCAGTTTCAAAAGACATATGCACCCCTATGTTTATCGCAGCACTTTTTACAATAGCCAAGAAATGGAAGCAACCTAAGTGTCCATCAGTAGATGAATGGATAAAGAAGATGTGGTACATATACACAATGGAATATTATTCCGCCATAAGAAGAAAACAAATCCTGCCATTTGCAACAACATGGATGGAGCTAGAGGGTATTATGCTCAGTGAAATAAGCCAGACGGAGGAGAAAGACAAGTATTAAATGACTTCACTTATCTGTGGAGTATAAGAACAAAGGAAAAACTGAAGGAACAAAACAGCAGCAGACTCACAGAACCCAAGAATGGACTAACAGTTACCAAAGGGAAAGGGAGTGGGGAGGATGTGTGGAAAGGGAGGGAGAAGGGAGGAAAAGGGGCATTACGATTAGCACATGTATTGCAGTGGCGGGGGACACAGGAAAGGCAGTATTTATAGAGAAGGCAAGTAATGATTCTATAGAATCTTACTACACTGATGGACAGTGACTGTAGTGAGGTATGTGGGGGGGGGCTTGATAATAGGGGGTCTAGTAACCATAATGTTGTTCAAGTGATTGTACATTCACGATACCAAAAAAAAAATTCACTGTTAAAGGTACTTCTATTCCACTTCTGTAATTACATACAGCCTTCAAAACCTGCCCCTCTCCTCGCACCCCCCTACTGTGAGGTCTGTTATTTTCTCAGAGAAGAGCGTTACCACCTATGTTTCTGGAGTAAAGGAGACAGCCTTTTGAAAATCACTTCCTGTAAAGATCAGAGCCAGGCCCTTTTATAACCAGGTGCTCAGAGAGAAACAACGCTTTGCCCTTGGCCTGACCCTACCAGAGAGGAGTTGGCACACTGGCTTACTTTAAGATCAAACATACCAGGGAGCTACCTACACATAATTTGATTGAATTCTCTTACCAAAAACACTTGGATACAGATTTCACCCTGAGTTTTAGTCACTAAAATGATCTCCCATCCTAACCAGGGCATCACAGAAGCCAAAGACAACCTAAACACATAGTATCCAACTTCTTTGGATTTCAGTTGCCATTAGGAGCTCAAAGTATTGACTAAGAAAAGGCTCAAAATCCTACATCAGCGGTCACAAACTCAAATGTCTGTACCTCACAAACTCAAATGCCACTCAGGTGCCAGGCAAATAATGTAAAGTCCAGTGTAAGAAAGGAGTAACCGTGTAATGAACCACAGTAAACGAATTTAACATTTGCTTCTCAGCTTCAACCAACAGTTACTTTGTGGGAATGTGAGTTAACAGATCTTCCAATTAAAAAAAACTTTTTAAAAGGCTGAAAACCTATATTTTAAAACACCAAATCTGGTTTTAAAAAGTTAGCTACGAATTCAAACTTGTAAGCCTGTTGCAAGCCGTGAATAGTCAGCTAGAGTTTGACTTTTCCTTATGGAACGGATCTCCTGTGGGGTTTGGGACCGAATGATGGCAAAGTGCCACTTCCAAGTCAGATATGCTGTAAGATTCATGGCTTCATCTCAGAGAATCTGGATAGTGCTGGAAAAGTGGACAAAGTTCCTAAGTTAATAGGAACGTACCTTAGTTGGTGGTTTGGGGTATCTGCTTCATGAAGTAACTGGATGTGTGCCCCCTTGGGATGTATTTGCGGTGGAGATAAAGATCCCCTTTGCTAGGTATGTAGGCAAATACAGCTCTGGAGCGTCTAGGGCACCTGTGTACCCAGTATGTGGAGTGGGCAATAACCTCGGGAGCGCGGGGACAACAGTCTACAGTAAGGTGAGAGGACAGACAGGTATACAACTACACATAACTGTACGAACATCAGGTGCTATGGGGATACAGTTTCTCTGCATTGTTGGGGCAGAGAAAGCAATAACCTCTCCTCCGGCGCCACCTTGGGGCGCCTCTTGCTCACCATCGCTGGGCAGCCGTCGAGTCCAGCGACCTCCCATTTTAGCGCACTTTTCTGCGCAGGCGCTGCGAAGCCTCAGGGTCCTGCTCAGAGCAGAGCCCGCCCCTGGCCATGCCCATTCCCCAACACCGCCCCCTAGCCACTCCCTCTTCCCAGGAAGCCACCCCCACTCAGCTTCACCACGAGGCTCACAGCAGCAGGCCTGGCTTTTGAGTTACCTGAGCACCCTCTCTATGCTGGCCAATGGGGAACGGAGATGATATGCCCAGCCCGACTTTAGGAAGATCACAGGCTGATGAGGAAAAGCAAGAAAAGAATATTAAAACCACGTAGAGGGATATGGGAGAGGTCCAGGGTTGGTTGGGTCCTTAAGGCTGCCAGGTGTCCAGAGCCTAGAAGGCAGTGGAGAGGCTTCAGGGAATTCCAGCAAGGGGAAATGGAATGTGCAAAGGCACAGTAGGGTAGGAGTGTGCACAGTCTGTATGGAGCAAGTGCAAGGGAAGAGAATAGTTTAAGGTTTAGAATAGTGCGAGCTTTAGAATAGTTGCAGGATGGTTGTGGGGGTGGGGAAGCTGTCAGCAATGTGATGGGAGTGTCTTGTAAATTCAGCTTGAAGGCTGTAGCTTTAACATGAGAGAGACCTCCCAGAGTGTGTGAAGAGGGGAAGGGCGGAATGGAGGCAGGTGATTATCACAGTAATCCAGACCAGAAGAACTAAAAGTCACTACTCCACTTATACTAGGAACTGAGATGAGACAGTGGATTCAAGAGGTAAGTTTAAGGCAGAAATGATAGAAGGCAACTGGTTTGGGAGAGAAGAGGTAAGGAGGAGGAAGCTTAAAAATGTCTGGGCAACTGAACTGTAAGGAATTATTTAGCAAGCAAGTAGAAATGAAGAACTAGAAGGCTGGAATTAATTCCCTGCTGTGTACGTCCACTCAGTCCCCACCCTCAAGTTGTGATGGTACAGGCTGGGAGATAGGTGAGTACTTTCTTGCTTCAGCTTCTCTGATTCCCATGCCAGGAAGTCTCCTTTATCTTGTTCCCTCCCTTGGAGACTTTCTACTCCAGCTCTTCCTTCAATTTTCCCAAATGAAAGCCTAGTGATACACTCTTGGGCCTACTCCTCTGCCCTGTACCAACCCCTGGAGGCACATCTCTCTCTGAGTAGGACCTTACCATGTTCTCACAGCATGGACTAGTTTTCATTGGCAAATGTCATCTCTTGCTCTTTGGAACCTTTTGCAGTAAGCTGATGCCCTGGGTCCTATGTCTGTTCATTGGATTGGTGGTCTCAGGTCAAGGCCAAGAGGCTAGCCCATCAGCTGCTTAGCTGTTTGATGCTTACCCAGAGCTGCTTTAGGCTCCATCATTTGTTGGGAGAGAGGGGTGGCAAAGGGCCACTGGTACAAAATCTACCATTATATAGGATAGTCATTTCTACAGCTTTCCATACTTTAGCAGAATTACCAGACCCCAAATGCTGCTGTAAGGTAATTTATTACAGACTCACCAAAATTTCCTGTAACAATGGCACATACAATAATTAACAATAGCAAAGGTGCTTAGTTCCTTGCTTCATGTAATGGCCAGTACAGCTGTAGACATCCAGAGTCCTCAGGAGGTTCAGGAGGCTGCTACAGAGGATATCCAACGACCATGTCACAGCTCTGAGCAATGGCCTGGAAGGTCCATATGAGCCCCTGGAAGTTTGTCTCTGACCTCCCAGGAAGTGTTGAGGGCCTCCACCTCCACCCAGCCTGTACAGAGGGATCACAGTCCAAGCTCCTTCTGCAGGCCTGCACATCTATGAGGGGAAAGGCAGCGGACCTTGATCAAATGGAGTGATATCAAGGGCTAGATTCTTGCTGAAAGGCAGAGGACAACCAGAAGGCAGTGGCTATAGATAAGGACTTTCTAGACTGGTTTCTACAGTTTTTGGCTTTGTTCAGGGCCTATCCAGGTAGAAAATACAGCCTCCTCTCCTGGATCCTTCAACTAGCCCTCAGGTACAAACACGTAAGAACAGCCTCTCACGTCCAGAGCATCATACTCCTTCCTACAGGAATGACGTAGGGGGAATCCTGGGCCAGTGGATCCTGGTGCTTGGGTTCCAAAGAATATTTTGCTCAGGTCTCTGAAGTACTATGCGAACCTCATTCAACACATGACAGATATAATCTGAGGGAAGGGACTAGCACAGCTAATTGCTGGAAGCTACACTATTCAGTTTCAAAACTTTCTAATTGGAGCCACACAAAACCAGTGGTTCTTGCTCAAGGGATAGTCTGAATTCTATTCTGTATGCTTGTGCTCTGGACATACTCCAATCCAGACTACAGGGATTGTTCATAGCAGCAGGCTCAATTGACTACTTACCTGTCCAGGCCTCCTAAACTTGTTCTTCTAATGACTGACATATGGGTCTAACTGGATAAAGTATGGTTTGGAGAGGGGTGGAGAGGGATAGAGATGAGGTGTGGGGTGGAGGGTGTCTACCAAATATGACTGACACTCTCAGAAATGCCTGTCCCTCTCTCTTTATGGACAATCTCCCTATGCAGTAACCCCCATAGCCTAGCAACTAGCACCACAAACCTGCTGGTCAGGAACTTGTGACCCTTTCTGTAAAAAGTCATATCCTCACCAGCTCAAATTTTTCCTTAAATTTTCTCGAATGAAGGAGTCAGTCTCTTGACTATGAGGACCCTAAGCCTGCTACATAGTAACTCCCACTGATTCTGATTAGCAGAATTGGTGCCATCTGATTGGCACTGGAGCCTGGGTGCTCAGCTCCCCTCCTCCATGGAACGAGACTCCGATTTGAGCTTCACAAACTCTCGGGCCACCTCATCATTGCTCCTCTGAGACAGAATCCGGAGAATGGTCATGCCTGTCTCATCCATGTGGATCTTCCGGCCCAAAGGGCACCAGCAGGCACAGCTGCCCTTGGCTGCCACACCCCTCAGAGGCATCACAGCCAGCCCCAGAATTCGATCCTCCCGGGCAAAGCAGTAATCTTTCACGCATATTTGCAACTCATAGGCTTCTGGCCCCTCTTCATTTCCTAGGAGGCTGTGAGTACAGGATGGGTGGAAGGCAGGAGACCAGAACTGAGAGTCTTCAACTGAATTCACTGCAACCACTTACCCAACCCATCCCTCTTCTCCCCTCTCAAGTATTACCCCCTAGATCACCCCATCCCAGAGTCCTGCAGGTCCCCTACCCCATGACTTACAAGTGAAATGTCTCATTGTACTTGGGGGCCCAGTTGTTGCTTTTTGACTTGGTTGTGAACTTCCTTTTCTTATCACTTTGGTGTGGGCCAACCATGGTCACTTCCACAAAGGGCCGGAACATACCAGCGGTCTGCCACTTGAGCTCATTGGCGGCCACCACTGCCCGAACAAGGGAGACCTGTGAGGGATCCCACCAAGCATTCCCAGTTCTTGAGCCCCAGGTGGCATTCCCCTTGGGGGAAGGCTAAGCTGGAGGCCTGGGATAGCAGCCCCTACCCAGGACTGATGAGGTCACTGGGCAAGAAAAAGTGAGACCCGTTAGTCCATGCCACTCACCTTTCACTGTGACCTTGTGCTCTCCAGTTCCTGGATGTGTAAACAAGTCTACCTGAACAGAGACTTCTCCCACAGGATCATCCACACCAGACCCTGAGGGATAGATGGACAGATGATCCTTCACTGGAGAGCTTTCAGGCCTAATTATTCCAGGTAAAACTGAGGAGCTAAGAGATTACCATCCTGTACCCTAAATCAAGAAGCAATCACCCATTGGGAAGCAAGCAATGGGAGAAGGGAAATGGGATAAAGAATGAGGCTGTGTATTAAAATACAAGTCAGGCTGACATCTGAGGTGAAACTTCTTCCAACAATTTCTCAGGGGAATCAGGAATTTCTCAGGTTCACCAAACCTCTCCTATCTCTAGGCTAAAGAATATTTCGCTGAAAGATACTGGGAAGGACACTGCTGCCACCCTTTATCTTTGGGAGCTGTGTCCACTCCATGGTGTCTCAATGGAACAATGTCATTTCCTTCTAGCCAAAGACATCACCCTCTCACCCTGAATTCCTGGAGGCCTCTACTTGGGAGGCTGCCTTGCTCATACTTTGTTCTACTCAAACCTGGACCTCTTCCCAGATGGCTCTCCAATACCAATATCTGGCCAATTTGCGGGACACCCTCAGCAGAGGCCTCAGTCTATTTTGAGAAAACACTAGTACCCTGTACTCCAGATAAAATGTCTTTGTCCCAAGGTGGAGGGGTTGGGGAATTCTGAGGACAGAATATTGTTAACCACACCTTGGTATATACTGCTCATCTCTGAGACCTGGGATAGAGCTTCTAAACTTTTACACCTCGTTCCCCCACCCCCAGCATAGGCAGCCCATTCTAATTCACAGGCAGTATTAACCCATGTTAGATTTCCATGTGCAAGGTGCATAACGTACCCTTTTCCGGTCGAATGTCCTCATTAGCAGTAAACCTAATACCTTTCCCATCGTGCACTGAGTGAGGACAGGCAAGTCAAGAGGCAGCAGCAGCAGGACAGAGAAAGAACGAGTTAGAGGCCTAAGGAGTGAACAGCCACTCGGAGCAGCCCTGCATGTATTCTGAGGGAGTACAGAGACGGGGCAGAGATGGAGATGGGTACGTCAAAGAGCTGCGGTCAGTGCCTGTATGCTCCAAATTAGATTTCATGGCTCAAAATCAACCAAATCATGGGCAGCAGCTGTGTAACAGAGAAAAGGTATCTGAGACCAGTGGGGCAGGAAAAAGAAAGGTCGTAGGCTCTAATTTCCTACGCCCTTAAATGATAAAGCAATAGGTAGAAAACATTACACACACATTCACACACACACACACACACACTTTTGGTTCCTCCTGCAGTCCTCACCCACTGCTCTTGCCTCATACGTGCCCATTCCAGCCTCTCCTCATCTTTCTGTCTAGCTTAAAGCTCAATGTTTCCAACCTTTCTGGATTAACTCTGATTCCTCCTTGATGCTGTTACAGGCCTTTATATGTATAAGCTCTGTAAAGGTTCTCCCTGTTCCCTTGAGCAAGGCTTCTCACTTGTTGCTCTCTCTTCTTCCCACCCTGAACTTATCAGAACAGGTGTGGACAATAGGGCAGTACTATAGGTCCCTTGCATATTTTTACCTTCCATCAGCTTCAATCTAACTGCTTATATCCCTCTTCCCCTCCAGGTCGGCTCTGTGCTCCAGATACACAGCTCAGTAAGGCCCAGGCCTTCCCACTCCCGCCATGAGGTCCACTTGCTCAGTCAGCATACCCAGGTTTCCCTGGACAGGCAACAATAAGTGTTCCTGATGGTCCTTCCTGGGAGGGCCCTGCTCCAGGGTCAGGGTCAGAATTTCAGTAAGAGCTGTGTCTATGGAGATGTGTTTTGTTATAGATAGGCCTGCCTGGAGGGAAGGAGGGGTTCTAAGGACTGAAAGTCGTGGGTAGAAAACCAGATGCCTGGGTCCCTTGTACATTATTAGGATCACCCATGAGGCTAGAGCCTCAGCTATGCAGAGCCCTGCAATACACATCCTCTCTTCAACTGTTCCCATTGTTTGTCTCTCTTAGTCTTCTCCTTGTCCACACTGGAGAATCTCCCCAGGACAACTTCTAAGGCTCCCAAAGCTATGAGTCTTCATGAGTATCTCAATACTCATTCTCAAGGCTTCCTCACATATTTTCCCCACCAGACGGGGTACACTTCTTGAGCTTGATAAACATACACTGGCCAGGTAGTACCTGGGGAAAGAAACCTCAGGCACATTTCCCAAATCTCTGTGATTCTCCTTTCTGGTGTGCACATAGGTTGGGGCTAAGAATCAGGGTCCCTCAAGAAATCCTGACGTGTGACTTTGATAGGCTTTCTGAAGAAGTACCTAGATCCTCCCTAAGAGTTGGAATGTACCAACTCTGTAGGGGCAGAGATGTAGCAGGGAAGGGAGGTGGGGACCCAAAGCTCTTAGGTCTTACCCTGAGTAGTTTGTGAGCGTACAAAGGTCTTGATGAGTGTGTCTGTGGTCTGTGTATACAGAGACAGGGCATAGCGTAAGGACTGCAGATCTGGGCTCTTCTCCAGGAAAGCTTTCTTCAGCCCATTGCCTCCTGCATGAAAGTATTGCTGAAAGACAGAAGAATACCTGCTACTGCTTTACCCCCTTACAGAGAGGCAGCACCCCATACTGTCCTCAGGGAAATCACATCTGAGCAGAGGCTCAATGAAAATGCCAGAAGAGGATGTTGAGGACAATAAATCATTCAAAAAACAAGATTAGGTGTACACACAGAGCCAGAGTCACAGTCTCAGGTGAAGAGTATTATTTGGGTATCTGGCAGGAACTGTAGGGAAGGTCATGGTCCAGGATGCAGTGTTTGAAGGATTGATCTAACTAGACAAAGATATGGGATAGAAGCATTTCAGGCAAAGAGAGAGTACCCAGAAGTGCTCTCTTACCCCTCTGAGCCCTTAGAGAAATTTACACCTATGACATACCTCTCCCAAGTGCCCTGAATCACAGTTCATGTGTACCTGCTTATTACTGCCTGACCAGATGAACTGCGTCCTGAAGCTAGGAACTATAACTGACTCTTTCTGTATCCTTCACAGTGCATAGTACATGTCTGGTACCTACGATGCCTGATTGAATGAATGAATGGGTAGTAGAAAAAAATCATCTGAAAACCCAAATTAATGTATACATAAGTGGAAGAGGAAATGTCATCCATACCTGGGATATTAGGATCTGGAAGATTAATCCCAAAGAAAAATATAGTTGATCCTTGAACAACACAGGGGTTTGGAACAAAAAATCTGTATATAACTTTTGACTGCCCCAAAACTTAACTACTAGTAACTTACTGTTAACTGAAGCTTTACTGATAACAAACAGTTGATTAACAAAATTGTGTTTTTATATGTATTTACATTTCTCTCAACTGCAAATGGCACCATGTATGGTCTATAAATGTGTGCTTAAGTCTTGATATGTTTTAAATTTTTGTAACAGACTTGTGTATACTTTATGGTAGTAAATGATAAAACAGACTAGTAGCTACCTATATTTTATGAATTAATGACATACCTTTTTCTTAGACTTTTCAATATTTCTAGGCTATGTAGTTCATCTGTAAGTTTTTTTGAACTGTCACAAATCTCCAAAAAAAATTTCCAATATATTTACTGCAAAAAATCTGTGTATAAGGGCACCCATGCAGTTCTAACCCATGTTGTTTAAGGACAATGGTATTCAGGAATGGCAATGAGGACCTAAGTGAACTGAACTATCCTCAGAACTCAGGAATAAGTGCTCTGGGTCTGTGGTAAGTCACTTGAGACTATACATGAGGTGCCTTTTTGGTTGCTCCCAAGCAGGAATATGAACAGCAGAGAAATAAAGACATAAAATTCACTCTCTTCTGGACATGGGGGGGCAAAAGCCTGAAGGACACCAAGTCTCGCAGAGCGGACACCAGGGCCAAGAGGGTGTGCTATGACTGGAGGAGGGGTAGGTCTCCACCTTGATGGTGTCCAGAGCGAGGTCAAGGATGGCACATTGCTTTGGAGTAAGATTTCGTGTTTCCTCTCGCACCATGTGGTCCTGGAAACCCAGAGAAATCAATAGCATCAGGACAGCTCAGGGCTGTCATGAAAGTCTTGTCCCCACCTGCTAGCTCACAGCTTACATCTTCCTCTCCTTCCCCTCCTCTTCAGACTCCAAAGCTCAAATTTCCTTCCTCCCAGCAACCCTCTTGCCCTGGCCTCCAAAGGACCTCACACGTCCAGAGTACCTTGAGTTTGGAAAGATGGCTCAACTCCTTGGCAGCAGTGAAGATCAGCTGGGTGCCCTGGGCATAGAGGGGATCAGTCAAAAGTGGAGGACTCCAAACTTGATCAGGAAGCATGTAGTAAGGTACGCATGGAGATGGTAAGGGAAGTGTCCTTACCGTCTGGTCAGTTAGTGGAGGCAGAACAATCATCCTTTCCACTGTGTTCATTACCACCCGCCAGAGCTCCTTCAGTACACGCTTCAGGACCGTCTTCTCACACACAGTGGCAAAGAGTGTGAGGCTGCAGGCCCAGGCAACAGGTAAGGCTGGGGTGAGAGTTCAAGAGACCCCCCTGCCCAAGAAGCTCCACTATTTGATTGCCTCTGCCTTGCTTGTCCCACAGGACAGCCCTGGGTGCTGTACTCACTTGCCATCCAGGAAGTCCATGAGAGGCCGGAGGACACTGTCTGCATCCTGAGCCACTGAGGCCCTGGCATTGGGGGATGCATTCCCTGGGCCCCGCACCTGGCCCAGGATGTCAGCCATTTGTCGAACACACTCATCAATCCGCACCTGGAAACTACACACGTGCCCACAGTGCAGCCCTCCTCTCCCCACACACATTGTCCCTGGAGCAGCACCAGCTATTTGGTCCCACTCCAGCACACTTGCGATGCAGCTCCAGCAGGGACAGTCCCGGGATGGAAGGCGGGCATACAGCTGCAGCTGGATGGGTAGATATGGGCCAGGGGCTTGGGAATTGGCCTGGGACCACACCTGGCCTTAAGGATTGTGTGTTTTGGGGCACTGACCTGTTTCCAAACACCATACTGAGCTCATCCAGAACTGTGTTCAGTTTCACCTGCAGCTCCTTCAGACTGTCTGCAGCTTCAGGGTCCAACTGTATCCACAGGAAGCAGGCTTGGCAAAGCTGGTTTTCTTACACTTTTCTCCTTTCCTGTGGCCCCCACCCCTCCCTCCTAGACCTTTACTCCAATGCCTTCTCAAATCCCTAAGCTCCAACCAGCCCAGACCCCAACTAACCTTCTGGCCTATACCTAGTCAGGAGAGGATGCAGTTCTGTGGCCCAGGAGCTCAGAAACAAAGGGAAAATACAGCAACTCCACACTCTAAGACCTACCTCCTTGCCTCCCATGGCCTCAAACATTTTCTCCAGCTGGACCCTCAGTTGCTGCATGTTGTTCATCAGGATGCATGGCTTTGGGGACAGATGGAACTGCTGAGTCTTGTTTTCTTTCAGCACAGGACTCATCAGCCCAGGGTCTCTCCCCCTTTCACACTGCTCCAGAAGCCACAGGGAATTTACAGTACATATAATATATATATGTCTCCCTAAGCACTCAGATTAGGAACCAAATTCAGACAATTCTCCTTGAATGAGGACTAGAAGAAAATGTTTCTGTTTTTAAGTTGGGTGGTAGACCTCAGGTGTTCATGGTATTATTATCCTTTACAACTCTTTAAATGTCTTAACTTTGTTTTTTTATTTAAAACAAAAGACTAAGTGAAGGCCTAGCTTAGTATAGGATAATGTATCAAATGGAGGCTCAGAGGCACTCCTGGTCAAGTTCTTATTATTTTGTGGCATAATCTCAAGCAAAGCCCTGCTGGGAGTCAGAAGTCAGGAGCACTATCCCCACCCTCCACTCTGAGGATAGCCTTTGAGGCAAAAAGGATTCAAATATCTTCCACCCCCTTTTCTAAGCTCCCAGGGCCTGACTCTCACCATTTTTTCCTTTGTACAATAATCTGGGAAGTTCTGTGATAGGATATCTGCATACTGCATCAGCACCTTCCCAATGGTCTGAGAAGAGAGGAGAAAAGGTAAGGAAAGGAGTGGGAACACTGAGCTCTCCCCCTGGGGATCTTGCCTGAGGTCACACCTCTCTTCCAGAACAACAGGAAGATAGTGGGAATCTCACAGTAAGGGGCAAAGCTCCCTCTCAACCCCAGAACAACACTGAGATAAACCCACTTATCTGCCTCAGACATAAGCAAAGAAGAATGGGATTAAGCCCAGTCTTCTCCTGAAGACCACTACAGAGAGGGGTTGAGCTCATGCTTGTGACCAGGCTGTAAGAGTGGTGGTAGCAAAGGGAAGGGAAAAGGGGGGTCACGGTCACCTTAGCAAATCTTCTCATGTAGTGGGCAAGGATGCTGGGGTCTGGGCACTCCAGCTTTCGGATGATCTCAAAACTCTGGTTGAGCTGTGTGAAGACGTCCACCACAGAGCAGGAAAAGAGCGCATGCTCTGATGTCTGCTGGAACTAAGGAAGGCCACACACTGGGTCACCATCTTCAGTCGTTACATTTTTCTAGGTTTGTAGAGTTCAAAAGGGCTCTCTGTCCAGCAGGGTCAGTGGCCCTCAAAAGCCCTCCTAATGGACTCCACAGGGCAGAGACAGTCATCCTGCCTAAAGCCCAGGGACTTTTGCTGATAACTTATTGCTGGGAGACCTGAACTGACTGACCCCTGTGCAGCTCAATCCTCCAACTTACTCCATCCTTCTTATCTCGTTGCAGAGCCCCACGCAGGAATTCCAGGGACACATCCTCATTCTCATCCAGCCATTGTAGGACAAACTGCTCAAACCACCTGCAGTCAGACAGAAGGAATGGGGTTGGAATAGTGGTTGGCATATGCCATGTGACTGACAGCTCCCTGAGGCTGAGGTCTTCTGGAAAGTAGGGCATGGGTTGATGTGTTTCTTTCTCTACAGCAGACTCCAGAACAGCCAGTCTCAAGATGGGCTTGCTGAATGGAATTGAGGACAATGGTCCCACCCACCCCCTCAACTGTAGGACCCCTCTTCCTTTCCCTTTATAGCGCCCACATAATGACTCACGTGGGGTACTCAGGCACCTGCCCCTGGAGGGCAGGCAGATCCTGCACGTATTCATTGTGGAGCCACTTCACCTTGAAGTGCAGGTTCATGTAGTCAGCACTCTTACACAGCCGGTCTTTCTCATGCTCTAGTGTAGGGAAGGAGGCTAGGTCAGGTCCTGGCTGCAGAGGCCACAGTTCCTGAGCTTTTTCAAGGTGGCAGATCCAGTCAGGTGGCTCTGTCAGATGTCTTAGAACAAATATGACTCCCAACCACCTCCTCACAACCATCTCCCCTAAGGAGTACTCTACACTCTAAGAGCCTGGCCCAAATCTTCCTTCAGAGCCTAAGCTAGACTCCCACATAAAGCCTATAGTCAGTCCTCTTGCCCTCGCTTTTGGAAGTGCCAAGTGAGGTGCTGGCCTCTGGTGAAGAAGAGGAGAAAGGGATGTGGGTACTAATGTTGATTAGTGGGCAGACTGCCAAGAACTAGAGAAGGGTGATGGTTTTCCAAGGCTTTTTTAATGCTAGTAGCAGGGTCATTCCCTCAGATGGTCTTAAATGCAGAGATGAGCAGTTGTACATGGCATGAATGGGTCAATGATTATACAGAAATGGGGAAATCAAAGTGGGCCCAAGCCGAGAGAATGAGCAGTTGAATAGTGTAACAGAATACTGAGATAAACTGAAGGGCCTCAGAGGAGATCTGAGACACTGAAAAAATGAACTCTCAAAGAAGTATATAAATAATAGTTTGGAAACCATGGAAACACAGCAGTATGAAAAGGCCATCATGCTGCAGAAAATGAGATGACTATCGACTTTTTTTTGGTATCATTAATATAAAATCACATGGGCAACACTGTAGTTGCTAGAGTCCCCCCATTATCAAATCTCCACCACACACATCATTACAGTAACTGTCCATCAGCCTAGTAAGATACTATAGAATCACTACTTGTCTTCTCTGTGCTATACTGCCATCCCCATGCACCCCCCTACATTATGTGTGCTAATCATAATACCCCTTATTCCCCTCCTCCCTACCTTCCCACCCACCATCCACTCCAGTCTCTTTCCTTTTAGCAACTGTTAGTCCATTCTTGGGTTCGGAGTCTGCTGTTTTGTTTCTTTAGTTTTAGCTTTCTTCTGATGCTCCACAGATGAGTGAAATCATTTGGTACTTGTCTTTCTCTGCCTGGCTTATTTCACTGAGCATAATACCCTCTAACTCCATCCATGTTCTTGCAAATGGTAGGATTTGTTTTCTTCTTATGGCTGAATAATATTCCATTGTGTATATGTACCACCTCTTCTTTATCCATTCATTTACTGATGGACACTTAGGTTGCTTCCATTTCTTGGCTATTGTAAATAGTGCTGCAATAAACATAGGGGTGCATCTGTCTTTTTGAAACTGGGCTGCTGCATTCTTAGGGTAAATTCCTAGGAGTGGGATTCCTGGGTCAAATGGTATTTCTATTTTGAGTTTTTTGAGAACCTCCATACTACTTTCCACAATGGTTGAACTAATTTGCATTCCCACCAGCAGTGTAGGAGGGTTCCCTTTTCTCCACATCCTCGCGAACATTTGTTGTTGTTTGTGTTTTGGATGTTGGCCATCCTCACTCGTGTGAGGTGATATCTCATTGTGGTTTTAATCTGCATTTCTCTGATGACCAGCGATGTCATCTTTCCATGTGCCTGTTGGCCATCTGAATTTCTTCTTTAGAGAAGTGTCTATTCATGTCCTCTGCCCATTTCTTAATTGGATTAATTGCTTTTTGTTTGTTAAGGTGCGTGAGTTCTTTATATATTTTGGATTTCAACCCCTTATCAGATATATCATTTATGAATACATTTTCCCATACTGTAGGATGTCTTTTTGTTCTACTGATGGTGTCCTTTGCTGTACAGAAGCTTTTCCGCTTGATATAGTCCCACTTGTTCATTTTTGCTTTTGTTTCCCTTGCCCGGGGGTATATGTTCATGAAGAAGTCGCTCATGTTTATGTCCAAGAGATTTTTGCCTATGTATTTTCTAAGAGTTTTATGGTTTCATGACTTATATTCAGGTCTTTGATCCACCTTGAGTTTACCTTTGTGTATGGGGCTAGACAGTAGTCCAGTTTCATTCTCTTACATGTAGCTGTCCAGTTTTTGAAATAACAGCTGCTGAAGAGGATGTCATCTCCCCATTGTATATCCAAGGCTCCTTTATCAAATATTAATTGACTGTATATGTTTGGGTTAATGTTTGGATTTTCTATTCTGTTCCACTGGTCTGTGGGTCTGTTTTTGTGCCAGTACGAAATTGTCTTGATTACTGTGGCTTTGTAGTAGAGCTTGAAGTCAGGGAGTGTAATTCCCCGTTTGATTCTTCCTTCTTAGAATTGCTTTGGCTATTCGGGGTCTTTTCTGGTTCCATATGAATTTTTGAGTTATTTGTTCCAGTTCATTGAAGAAAGCTGTTGGTACTTTGATAGGGATTGTGTTGAATCTGTAGATTGCTTTAGGTAGTATAGCCATTTTGACAATATTTATTCTTCCTAGCCAGGAGCATGGAATGCATTTCCATTTGTTACTGTCTTCTTTAATTTCTCCTAGGAGTGTCTTGTAGTTTTCAGAGTACAGGTCTTTCACTTCCTTTGTTAGGTTTATTCCTAGGTATTTTATTCTTTTTGATACAATTGTGAATGGAATTGTTTTTCTGATTTCTCTTTCTGTTAGCTCATCATTAGTGTATAGGAAAGCAACCGATTTCTGTGTGTTAATTTTGTATCCTGCAACTTTGCTGAATTCAGATATTAGTTCTAGTAGTTTTGGAGTGGAGTCTTTAGAGTTTTTTATGTACAGTATCATGTCATCTTCAAATAGTGACAATTTGACTTCCTCTTTACCAGTCTGGATGCCTTGTATATCTTTGTTTTGTCTGATTGCCGTGGCTAGGATCTCCAGTACTATGTTGAATAACAGTGGAGAGAGTGGGCATCCCTGTCTTGTTCCTGATCTTACATGAAAAGCTTTCAGCTTCTCGCTGTTAAGTATAATGTTAGCTGTGAGTTTGTCATATATAGCCTTTATGATGTTGAGGTACTTGCCATCTAAACCCATTCTGTTGAGTTTTAATCATGAATGGATGCTGAATTTTGTCAAATGCTTTTTCAGCATCTATGGAGATGATCATGTGGTTTTTCTTCTTTTTGTTGATGTGGTGGATGATGTTGATGGATTTTCGAATGTTGTACCATCCTTGCATCCCTGGGATGAATCCCACTGGATCATGATGGATGATCTTTTTGATGTATTTTTGAATTCGGTTTGCTAATATTTTGTTGAGTATTTTTGCATCTATGTTCATCAGGGATATTGATCTGTAATTTTCTTTTTTTGTGGTGTCTTTGCCTGGTTTTGGTATTAGAGTGATGTTCGCCTTGTAGAATGAGTTTGGGAGTATTCCCTCCTCTTCTACTTTTTGGAAAACTTTAAGGAGGACAGGTATTAGGTCTTCACTAAATGCCTGATAAAATTCAGCGATGAAGCCATCTGGTCCAGGGGTTTTGTTCTTCAGTAGTTTCTCAATTACTGATTAAATTTCCTTGCTGGTAATTGGTCTATTCAGATTTTCTGTTTCTTCCTGGATCAGCCTTGGAAGGTTGTATTTTTCTAGAAAGATGTCCATTTCTTCTAGGTTATCCAGTTTGTTACCATATCATTTTTCATAGTATTCTCTCATAATTCTTTTTATTTCTGTGGTGTCCATAGTGATTTTTTCTTTCTCGTTTCTGATTCTGTTTATGTGTGTAGACTCTCTTTTTTTTCTTGTTAAGTCTGGCTAGGGGTTTATCTATTTTGTTTATTTTCTCGAAGAAACTGCTCCTGCTTTCATTGATTCTTTCTATCATTTTATTCTTCTCAATTTTATTTATTTATGCTCTAATCTTTATTATGTCTCTCCTTCTACTGACTTAGGGCCTCATTTGTTCTTCTTTTTCTCATTCCGTTAACTGTGAGTTTAGACTGTTCATTTGGGATTGTTCTTCTTTCCTGAGGTAGGCCTGTATTGCAATACACTTCTGTCTCAGCACAGCCTTTGCTGCAACCCACAGATTTTGTGGTGTTGAATTATTGTTGTCACTTGTCTCCATATATTGCTTGATCTCTGTTTTTATTTGATCATTGATCCATTGATTATTTAGGAGCATGTTATTAAGCCTCCATGTGTTTGTGGGCTTTTTGTTTTCTTTGTGTCATTTATTTCTAGTTTCATACCTTTGTGAACTGAGAAGCTGGTTAGTACAATTTCAATGTTCTTGAATTTACTGAGGTTCTTTTTGTGGCCTAGTATATGATCTATTCTTGAAAATGTTCCATGTGCACTTGAGAAGAATGTATCCTGTTGCTTTTGGATGGAGTGTTCTGTAGATGTCTGTTAGGTCCATCTGTTCTAATACGTTGTTCAGTGCCTCTGTCTCCTTACTTATTTTCTGTCTGGTGATGTGTCCTTTGGAGTGAGTGGTGTGTTGAAGTCTCCTAAAATGAATGCATTGCATTCTATTGGCCCCTTTAATTCTGTTAGTATTTGTTTCACATATGTAGGTGCTCCTGTTTTGGGTACACAGATATTTTTAATAGCTATATCCTCTTGTTAGACTGACCCTTTTATCATTATGTAACGTCCTTCTTTGTCTCGTTTCTTTCTTTGTTTTGAAGTCTATTTTTTCTGATACAAACACTGCAACTCCTGCATTTTTCTCCCTATTAGTTGCATGAAATATTTCTTCCATCCCTTTACTTTCAGTCTGTGTATGTCTTTGAAGTGAGTCTCTTATAGACAGCAGATAAATGGGTCTTGTTTTTTTATCCATTCAGTAACTCTATGTCTTTTGATTGGTGCATTCAGACCATTTACATTTACAGTGATTATTGATAGGTATGTACTTATTGCCATTGCAGGCTACAGATTCGTGGTCACCAAAGGTTCAAGGGTAATTCCCTTATTATCTAACAGTCTAATTTAACTCACTTAGTATGGTATTACAAACAACATAAAGGTTTTATTTTTTCCTTTTTCTTCCTCCTCCATTCTTTATATATTATTTATCATATTCTGTACTCTTTGTCTATCCTTTGATTGACTTTTGGGATAGTTGATTTTGCATCTGCTTAGTAATTAATTGTTCTACTTTGATGTGGTTCTATTTCTCCTGGTGACAGCTATTTAGCCTTAATATTACTTCCATCTATAGGAGTCCCTCCAAAATGCACTGTAGAGGTGGTTTGTGGGAGGTGAATTCTCTCAGTTTTTGCTTATCTGAAAATTAATTCCTCCTTCAAATTTAAATGATAACCTTGCTGGGTAAAATATTTTTGGTTCGAGGCCCTTCTCTTTCATTGCATTAAATATATCATGCCACTCCCTCTGGCCTGTAAGGTTTCTGTTGAGAAGTCTGATGATAGCCTGATGGGTTTTCCTTTGTATGTGATCTTTTTTCTCTCTCTAGCTGCTTTTAAAAGTCTGTCCTTATCCTTGACCTTTGCCATTTTAATTATTACATGTCTTAGTGTTGTCTTCCTTGGGTCCCTTGTGTTGGGGGATCTGTGCACCTCCATGGCCTGAGAGACTATCTCCTTCCCCAGATTGGGGAAGTTTCAGCAATTACTTCCTCAATGACACTTTCTATCCCTTTTTCTCTCTTCTTCTTCTTCTGGTACCCCTATAGTGCGAATATTGTTCCGTTTGGATTGGTCACACAGTTCTCTCAATATTTTTTCATTCTTAGAGATCCTTTTTTCTCTCTGTGCCTCAGCTTCTTTGTATTACTCTTCTCTAATTTCTATTCCATTTACCATCTCTTCTAGTACACCTAATCTGCTTTGAAATAACTCCACTGTATGTTTGATTTCAGATATGGAATTTCTTAATGATTGAATCTCTGTCTTAAATTTGTCCCTGAGTTCTTGAATATTTTTCTCTACCTCCATGAGAATTTTTATGATTTTTATTTTGAACTCTCTTTCAGGAAGGTGGTGAGTTCAGTTTCATTTGGTCCTTTTTCTGGGGTTTGTGAGATTTTGGTCTGAAGCAAGTTCCTTTGATGTTACATATTTCTACGTGGTACCCTCTAGGGCTCAGAAGGTCTAGTCTCTGGAGCTGCTCAGCCCCTGGAGTGAGGTCGTGGGTCGCAGGGGAACAGCACTGGTGCCTGGGAGGAAAAAAGAGTTGTTTCCTGCCTCCTGGCTGCAGTGCCTGTCTCCACTCTCAGAGCCACTTGGCAGAGCACACAGGTGTAACCCTCTGTGCTTTGCATCTATAGCTGTTGCAGGCAGGGCCTCCCTCTGGCTGGCCTGAAGCCAAGGCAGTGACTGCCGGTTTTGGAGCCAGGTGCTGGCAGACCAGGAGGAAAGTGCTGCAGGCTGTGTATCACAGTGGGGGGCTTTGGAGCTGTGTAGACAGCCAGGGGGATGGAGCACCTGAAGCTCCTGAAAGTTCCCAACCTGCTGAGCAGAGCACACCCAGACAATCTTGTCTACCTATCCCTTCTCCCGCGCAGCAAGCTCCGTGCCAACCCCGCCACTTCAGCAGCTCTTTCACTCCTAGGCATCCTCTCAGAGTGTCTGCCTTTCCTTTGTCCCAGAGCGGCGGATGTCGATCCTTGTCCTCCACAAACAGCTGGAATCTCAGTCTATCAAGTATTGCGTCTGACTTAGCTTTCCAACCGTACTAATCTCCAGAGCACCATGCAGTGTAGGTTTGTGCTCACAAAGCAAATCTCCAGGGCTGAGTGTTCAGCAGTCCCAGGCTTCCACTCTCTCCCGGCTCTGTTTCTCTTCCTCCCACCGGGGAGCTGGGGTGGGGGAAAGGCTTGGGTCCCGCCAGATCAAGGCTTTGGTATGTTAGTGTTTCATGAGGTCGCCTCTGTTCTCCAGGTGTTGGCAGTCTGGTGCAGCCTTCTTTCCTGCTGCTCTTTTAGGGTTAGCTGTATTAACTATATTTTCGTATTAGGTGGTTTGGGGAGGAATTCTCTGTCTCACCTTTCATGCCACCATCTTGAATCAATCTTTGACTACAGACTTTCAAGGTCATCTAGCTGAATCTCCAGGGCCTTCTGGGAAATTTAGGACAAAGATCACCACAGCCTTCTCAGGGAGTCTGGACACTGGCCATACCCACAAGTTCTCCTCATTCCCCATTCTTTATAGATGAAGCATTAATTTGAATAAAAGCCAATTGTGTGCTTACATATAACATAATGGAAAAAGCAGGCAAATGGAGGAGGCTATTGAGCAGTAAGAAAGGAAGGCCAGTGTGCCTGAGAAATCTATTGCTCAACTTTGAGTTGCCATGAGTTACGCTCCTCCATGTCAAGGCAGAACATCAAGTCTGGGGCAGCTGGCCCTTGTGAATTAGTACAGCAGACACTCAAGGAGGAATTGGGAACCCAGGATTCAGTCTCAGAGGGCTCCCAGTCCCAGGAATTTCATCTCCTGGCACTGCAGGCAGCACCATTTCAACCTAAAGTTGCATTTGCAGTCCCTTACAGGAAGCAGTAAGCAAGAGAAGAGGCAAAAGGTGTAAGACCAGAGATTAAGGGACAACAACCAAAAGTTCTTACCATCCAGAAAGAGGACTTTTCATATACGAATGACAGTGGATGCTTGTGACAGAACAGACACACCAATAAGCAATAAAAAGAGTGAAAAGGCCAGGGACATCAGCGAGACCCTCTCAGGGCTTGTCCCTCTTCTTCTACCCCACACACTCCTATCTTAAACGAGGCTAAGAACCTAGAACCATAAAAAGGCACCACCAGGAGGGCCCTCCTGCCTCTTGTGCAGCAACCCACTGGAGTACTGCTTCCTCACCCCAGAGCTCCCTACTTTCCTCTAGGGACCTTCACATCACTGCATTTACATATAACTCTCACTTTCTCTGTCAGTCTA
>JAQQAC010002172.1:36881439-36970085 GCA_029783875.1 Phataginus tricuspis | reverse complement strand
CAATCATGTATCTAAACCTTCTCCTGCCCCTGACTTCCACATGCCTCCCTCCATTCATCTTTCAACCTTAGAGAGTGATTTCAACTATCTAGCTTGCTGATCTCCGGCCCAAATTTCTGGTTCTGGTAATGTCTATATAAGGCTTTGACGGACATCTCACTTTGACCAGGTTTAACTCTAGTTCCCATCTTTTGCCATCTTAGTATTTCCAGCTGAAATTGAACACAGTATACACACTAATTTCACCCTCTTATTCAATGCAGAACATTATCCTTAAGTTTTCCTTCTTCTTTATTCATATCCAGTTAAATCACCAGTACCTTTTAATTTCACCTCCAAAATTTCTCTGGAATCTATCCATTTCTTTATAGTCACAATGTTACCTGCCTAGGTCTCATTACAACCATCTCTAACCTGGATTACTAGTCTCCAAACTGGTCTTTCCTCTTCCAATCCATTTTCCATACTGCAGCCAGAGTGGTCTTTCTACATTATAAATCTGATCATGTTAATCCCTTGCCTAATATGGGATTGTTTTCCAGTGGTTCCCAACTGCCTCAGGATAGAGTCCAAGTCTAAACATGACTTACAATCTCCCTTGTCCTACTACTTTATCTTCATCTCTCATTTATTTCTTCGCCTACACTCTAAGTTGCTAGTCATCCTGAATATTGGTTCCAGTTGCTGAAGCATGCCATTTCTCTATAGACCTCAGGTTTCTGAATATACTGTATCCTCTGCCTAAAATTCTCTGTGTCTCCCTTTCCTGCCACTACTACTTTGCCTCCCCACGAACTAAGTTCTACCATCAGGTGTCAGTTTGTACATCACCTGTTCAGGAAGCTTTCCCAGGTCTGGGTTACATGGTTCTCCTCTCAGCACCCTATGCTTATTCCTTTTTCCTTTTAACTTTAAATTGTAATTTCCAATTTATATGTCCTTTGTCTATACTTGTCTGTGAGCTTCTCAAGGGTTGGGGCTAACTCATCTCATTGGGGTTCTGACAACTAGCAGAGTGCATGGCACAAAGAAAACACTCAAACACTTGATAAATGATGTGGAGATTTACTGAAAAGGGGCACAAAGAAACATTCTGTTCTATATTTTAATTGGGATGGTAGATACACAGGTGTGTTTATTTGTCAAAATATTAAAATGTACATAAAGTGTTTTTATTTTATTGTATATAAATTATACCTCAATGAAATTTACTTAAAAAATACTGGATGAATGACATTTTTGCAGTGTCAACACTATCTTTTTAACATCCAGGTCTCCAAACTCCTACCCTTCTCTTGCCCTACACATTCTGACAATAACTAAGTCCTGTTTCAACTTCCTTCCAATGTCTATCAAAGCTCATCTTCCCTCCCCATTCCTCTGCTATAACCCCAGCCCCATCTCCTCAGCCCTAAATTACATTATCTACACTCCCTGCTTCTAGTCTCTCCCTGTTCTAGCTGCCCCCATTTTCCACTGAGGTAAATAAAAGTACTACTTTGTTCACATCGCATCTTTGCTCATGCACCTATACTGGTTTTTTTACTGTCCTTAATAACTTAAGATTTTCAGTACTGAGTAAATGCCAGGCAGTATGCTTAGTATGTTACACATAATTCAGTTACTTCATCAGCTCAATGAAATCGATGCTATCATAACTCCCATTTTACAGGTGAGAAAATGGGAATGCATAAAAATTCAGTAACTTGGTCTACAAATACAAAGCTGAGTTTGAAAGCAAGTCAACATTAGTTCTCTTAAAGCAGTTTCCAACCCATTTGTGTTTGTTCTAAATGTTAACAGAACTCCCCTTTCAAAAGAAACCTCACCTAGAACCCCCATGTAAGACTGATAAAACTAGAGCTGACTTAAGTGGCACCAGGTAAAAGGCCTGGAGACCAGTCCCTCTTCCCTACCCCATTTTAGCTCCTGAGATACCTGTTTGAAAACCACTGCCCCACCTCACATAGAACCATAAAAACACACCACCAGGAGGGCCCTCCCTCTTCTTGTGCAGCAACCCACTGGAGAACTGCTCCCTCACCCCAGAGCTCCCTAACTACTTTCCTCTAGGGACCTTCACGTCACTGCATTTACATATAATTCTCACTTTCTCTGTCAGTCCATTATCTGTACATCTTATAGAACTGATTTGCTTTTCACAGCTATTTATCTTTCCCCCCCAAATCCACTGGACCTGGATTTTTTCAAGAACTGGGGCCATACTCCTTACTGGGATCACTGGGTGCCGCCTGGGGGAGAGGGACAGCTGACCTCCTCACCAGCCTGCCAGGCTAAGGTGTGTGCTACAGCCCCAAGCCTGACCCAGTGTGGGCTGGAGGCAGCCACTGCTCTGGGTGGAATCACAGAATGTGTATGTACAGGCCGTGGTTGTCTCAAATTTAACACAGATCTTCAAGGTTTCTTTTACCTCAAAACTCACTGTAAACCCCCAAAACTTGAAAGTCTGAGGGTTCCCCAATTCCCCTGCCACTTCACCTAAATAACAGACCCAGACTCTGCTTTGTACTTGCCCCAGACCACTCCCCCTCCTTTTAGGTCCACCTTCCCAGACTAACATATGCAAGCAGACAGGAAAGGCAGCTAAGTACATGAGCAGAGATGAGTACAAATAGGAAGGTCTGATACAGGTAGGGAGTATAGCTTTGTGGAACAAAGTGGGAAATGAATAAAAGAATAAGGTGAATAAACAAGACGAATAATAGTTGTATGTGACCCTGCTCTGTAGAAGTGAGGGAAGAAGTATCTTTCTGACTCTGTCACACCAATCCAGGACAGACTTCAAGGAAATCGAGGCCAGGCAGTCCCCAGTGTGAGAAACTAATCTTATCTATGTATTTAAAGTTCTAAGATTCTTTAAAACTCTAAAGATAGACACTCTCCAGAGAGTGGGCCACCTGACAACACCCAACACGGAAGGGTTGATCTCTGGACTGGGAAAGTCTTAAACAGGCACTTGATCTAAAGCTGAAATGAGCAACCTACATCCACACAGTCATATCCATTATTCTTCTGGCTGAAGCTTTGCCCACCCAAGGCCTCCTGAGGCCTATTGCCCACTATGCCTAGAATCCCTCTGGTCTCTCACTGGACTGTTCATCCATAACTTGGAGTTGTCTTGGAGAGGAAAGGGATAGATGTTTGGGCTAGGGGTCTGCAGCACACCCTTACCCTCCAGTGCATATTTCATGTCTTGGGCAAAGAACTGCCACATCACTTCTGCGCTGACTTTTCCCACATTCAACTCCTGAGGAAACCTGGATGATGGAAGAAGCCACAGTCAGAGAACAAGGCAAGAGCTATTTGATTTGACTGATTCCAAAGCTAATATGCCTAATTCTTGGAGGTCAACTAAAGAGAGGAGCCTAAGAACAGGGCTAGACTCAATCTGGAGAAAAGGGGCCTGGGGGCCAATGTAGGACAAATGGGGGCAGAGAATCTCCTCAGGAAATGTGAGCCCAGGGGAGAGGATGTCTAGAAGGCAGAATACTGAGGCCCAGAGATGAAGGATTAAGACTGGAAGGCAGGCCCAGACTAACTAAGATGGAGAAGAAAGGGCAAGGATGTGGGCATAAGAAGGCCCACTTTATTAACAGTGGACAGTCACATACACACATGGTCTCTGGATCCCCTGGGACTCCTATGGCAGCCATTCCCAGAGGCTTCTTACTCCAGGAAGGCTGGCTCAGTCTGGGCAGGGCCTCCCATTATGTTACCCACACAGATACAAGGGACAGAGGGATAGATGGACGGAGAGGAGGAAGAGATGGCACTGTAAACACATAGAGATAGGAAAGAAAGAGACTGTTAGACAGATGGACAAATCAGCCACAAACCAGAGAGGGCCACATTGGGTGATACTCACTGGTTCAGAACAAGTGTGTAGGAATTCTTATCTTCCTCAATGATTGACACAATGAGCGTGATGAGTTTAGGCCAGAAATCCAGATTCCGCATGCTAGGTCCTTGTTCCTCTGGAGGTAGTTCCTGCTTCTTGTTCCGGACAAGACAGTAATAGACAGTCAGAGTAGAATACGGAGAATGTCTCCAGTCTTCCTTTTTCTCTTTCCCTCCCCATGACACTTCCTCTAGAATCAGGTACCCTTCCTCTCCTAGAGCCTGTCTTCCAGAAGACCACCCCTGTTCTGTGATAGGGGTGACTGTTGGGAGGTCCCCGGATACAGAGTCCATCCCTGAGAACTTCTCTCCCAGCTCCAGGGCACTGATCTGCTAAGCTTGGTCAATCTAAGAAACACAGAGATGCACATCCCCCGTCTTCCTTCTCTTAGTAGCTATGGGGACAGTGACTCCTTGGTTGAGGTAGGTAGCCCCTCCTGTGTCACTAAGGAGATCTAGTTCCACGTGACCCCAACTGACAGACCTCCTGACACCTCCCCAACTCACCATACACATACATATATATCTCAGTTCTGAGAAGCTCCTTCAAGTTTTGCAGGAGCTATTGAACACACCTAGCATGCAGACTGGTCTAACCTTCAATGGGTTCCCTTCACCTCTGAATGTCATTGGGGGAAGAATTACATCTAAGAAGCTATTTGCCTACCTAGATAAGAAAAGGTCTTGAGAAGCCAAGAATACTCAGTGGGGATGGGGTAGTCTCCTCAATAACTGGTATTGAGAAAACTGGATTTCACATGAAGAACGAATTTTCACAAAAGAATGAAACAGGACCCCTATCTTACACCATACACAAAAATTAACTCAAAATGGATTAAGGACTTAAATATAAGACCTGGAACCATAAAACTCCTAGAAGAGAACAAGGAAAAAGCTCCTTGATGTCTGTTTTGGTGACATTTTTAGATATGACACCAAAAGCACAAACAACAAAAGCAAAAATCAACAAATGGTATTACATTAAACTAAAACGTTCTGCACAGCAAAAGAAACAATCAACAAAATGAAAAGGCAACCTACAGAATGGGAGAAAATATTTGAAAACCATGTATCTGATAAGGGTTTAATATCCAAAATACATAAGGAATTCATACAACTCAACAGCAAAAAAACATTTAAAAATGGGCAGAAGACTTTAATAGACATTTCTTCAAGGAAGACATATAAATATCCAACACATGCATGAAGAGGTGCTCAATACCACTAATCGTAAGGGAAATGCAAATCAGAACCATAATGAGATGTCAGCACATGTCTTAGAATAGATATTATCAAAAAGATAAGCGACAACAAATGTTGGCCAGGATATGAAATAAAGGGAACCCTGGTGTATTTTTGGTGGGAATGTAAACCGGTACAGCCACTATGGGAAACAGTAGGGAGGTCCCTCAAAAAATTAAAAAGAGAACTACCATATGATCCAGCAATCCCAATTCTAGATATAAACCCAGTGGAAATGAAATCACTATCTTCAAGAGATTATCTGTACCCCCATGTTTATTGCAGCATTATTCACAGTAGCCAAGACAAGGAAACAACCTACATGTCTATCAATGGGTAAAGGATAAAGAAAATATGGTATATAAACACAATGGATTGTTATTCAGCCATAAAAAAGAAGGAAATCCAGTCATTTGGGACAACATGGATGGACCTTGAGGGCATTTTGCTAAGCGAAATAAGTCAAAGCAAGAAATACTGAAGCATCTCATTTATATATGTAATCTAAACATGTTGAATTCATAGAAATGGAAAGTAGAATGATGGTTGCAAGGAGTTGATGGGTGGGGGAAAATGGGGAGACATTGGTCAACTGGTACTAACTTTCAGTTCTGAGATGAATAAATTTGAGGGATCTAAGGTACAGCATAGTGATTATAGTTAACAATATTGTATTATATATTTGAAAGATGCTATGAGAGTAGAGCTTTAAGGTTCTCACCATAATAACAATAAAATGATAATTATGTAAGGTGAAGGATGTGTTAACTAATTTTATTATGGTAAACATTTTGCAGTATATGTGTGTATCAAATCATCACATTGTACACCTTAAACTTACATAATGTTGTATGTCAATTATATCTCAATAAAGCTGGAGGGGGGGAAAGAAAGAAAAGGACTTGGTTGGGAAGAGGTAAAGTAATACAACAGTGGATCTCAGGGAAGGAGAAGTGACTCTACATTCAGAAACAAGACAGGACAAGTAGGGGTCACCAGAGAGAGGCTGGAATGGACATTTATCTTCCATTGGGACAAAGGCAAAGTCAGAACTGCCTAGAGGGACAGGGTTAGGGGATGCCACATGTCATCACAAAGTCTCCACAGTCTTTAATAAGCCTGCATTACTAGAAAGTTTCCAGAAACCAGGACAGAATCCACAGTGGATTTTTGCCTTCTTAATAGTATTTAAATACATCTCTTCCTTTAGCTTATTCTGCCACTATCTTGGCTTGGGCTCTTATCAGTCCAATCCCTATTCCATGCAGTTGTCAGTCATCTTTCTCCAAGGAGAATCTCATTGTGTTACCCCTCTGAACTTCAATGGCCTTCAGTAAAGTTCCAACTCCATGGCTTGACACAGAGTCCTTCAGAGTATGTCCTCTCTCAACCTCATACCTTACCACTTTCCTTTTTTTTGCAGTCATAGCCACACCACCACCACCACTTATTTAGCGCTTATTATGTGCCAGGAACCCTGCTAAGAACGTCACATGCCTCGTCTCATTTAATCCTCATAACAACTCCATTGGGTAGAAATCACCGTCATTTCACAGATGAGGAGACTGGAGGACACTGAGGTTACATGTTCATGAAGCTATAAATAGCCAAACCAAGACTTACTCCCAGACAGCTGAACTCCAAAGCCTGACACTGTAACTATCTGAATTAGTTTGCTTGTATTTCCTCAGATTAACATACTCATTCCCAATTCTGTCCCTCCAAACAATCTGTTTTCTCTATAAGGTATCCCCTCCTCCCCAACCCCTTTCTTTAGCTAATTCCTATTCATTCCTCAAAATTCAGGTTGAGCTTTACCTTTTCTGAGTTTTCCCTGACACCCCTGGATCTTGATTATATGCTTCTCTTCTGGGCTTCCAGACAACCCTCTGTGAACCTCTGATACAGATATAATAGATAACTACAATTACAGTAAAATGTAGTAATAGAATAAAAAACAATAAATGTAACCTGCCCCCACATCCACCAAACCATGAGCTCCCCCAAGGCAGTGATGTGTCTTCATCAACATCAACTTTATATCCCTATTGCTCAGTTTATTACAGGAATGGGCAGATGAATGAACCAATGACTGAAGGTCAATAGAGGGAAATAAAAAAAGATATGAAGTAATAGTGCAAGTAATTATGTGTAAGTAATTCATGTAAATAATGAGTGATGAGAAAAAGAGTGAGACAAAGTAAAAGACAGCAAGATTCAAAGGCTAAAGGAAGTCCCTGTAGGCCTGGGCTTATCTTCTGCTAGGGAATGGAGAGACCCAGTACTCAGACAAAGTAGCCCTGCAGTTGAAAGATCAAAACTGAGAAGAGTGTCTTCCCCCACCCAGAGAGAATCCATACATGGGTAACAGAGGAGCCCAGAGTGTGGCAAGCTCAACAAAGATCCCAGGAAAACTTCCCATGGATTTCAGAACCAATGGGAGGTTTTACAAACCTTAAAAGAAGGAAGCCTTAAAGACAGGCTGGCATAAAAAGTACATTTGGGAATGTGAGGAGGTAGTGTGAACAAGATTTTAGTCTTTACTAAGATACTCCTAGGGAACAAATTGGATGTATTCACTAAAGGGTAAACATCCAAGAGATTTAGACTGCCTTCCCATCATTTATTGACCAAATCCTACTGCCTTTCAGCGTCTGTCTCAAATGCCCCATGTTTTTTGTCACTTTTCCCGGTATCTGATCAAGAGTGACTTCCTCCTTGGAATCCCTTCGATTTTATTCCTTTTGAAGGCCCTTTTGGCAGACTTCTTTGATTAGAGTTACACATATGCTCACGAGACTGTGACCTAACCGAAGGAGCACTGTGCTTTCCTCAGATCTGGCCCAGAACAAATATTCAATACATATTTGTTAGACTGAAAGGAAACAATCTGCAAATGTGTGTTCTGCAAGATATTGCTAAGACAGGAACTATAACTGAGTAATTAGACACAGAAGGAAGTCCTGGCTTTGAAATAAGGAAAAAAAAAGAGATATTATTGAAAGGACCTAGAAAAATGTACAGTCACCAGGTACTGAGTTAGGTTGCCAGTCTAAAACAGGTAAGTAGTTCAACCTTACAGAAGGATAGGGTAAGCCTTGAGAGTCAGCTGATGAACATATCTCAAAAGACCATGCACCTCAGAGAAGTGGTCAGAAAGAAAAATTAAACTTTCATGAGCCAGTAGCTCAGAGAGACAGGTACAGATCTCAGCCTGGAACACAGCAGAGTCTACATGAGTCAGAATAAAATTAAGTTTGGGGGAGAAAAAAGACTCTGTGATGGACTGAAAATTCACCTGCTTACCCTGGAACTGCTCAAATTTTGGTCACTTTCTTTAGTACCAAACTAAAGCTTATCATTACCACTTCTATTCAACTCAGTCACGTCATTTCTTGTTCAATGGTCCTTGTCCATCCTCACATGTCTCACATGGTCTAGATGGTCCACACCCTACAACTCACTCACTCTAGAGAACTCAAGGACTTTGTCCTGAGCTACCTTCCATCATGATCACAGCAAAGGAAAACTGAGGCTCCAAGAGCCACTGATAGTCTGTCCCACCTGATCCTGAACCTCTTACCAGCTGGTACTGGCGGCTATACAAGTCATGGCAATTGTTGAAGATATACTCGTATGTGGAGTTCAAACAGGCCTTCACACAATCCTTTACCACCTGGCTGGCTCTTGGAGGGCTCTGTAGTTCTTGCACCTGCCAATTCATAAAAGGAATATGGGTCTAGGGTCCTGCTCACCTACATGGTTCCATTCTAGAACTCCCCCTAAACTACTCCAGATTCCTTCACCCTCTTTCGGGTCCCTGGACCTTGCCCTGGGATGGAATTGCTAGGATAGTTGAAGGGGAAAACTGTGCAGACCAGCCTTGTTGCTCCATGGTCTTCTCAGAAGTAACCCAGAGAACAAGTGTATGGATACATGGGCTTAGAGGTGATGAATCCTGTAGCCTTAGACTGAGCCCAATAATTCTTACTCTCCATGTCCCTGTGACTAGTTTTCCAGACCAGCACCACCCAGTCCAGTTCATCTTTTACCTTCATTCTGAAGAAAGTAATGCTGGTCAGCAAATCCACTGTAGACTTTAAGTCCTGAAGCCGCTCAGGGCTCCCAGCAGGGAAATTATTCTGGTGCAAATCAAGCAAATGTGAGAAAAGAACAGAAATAGGAAAGCCTTTCCTGCCAAAAGCAATGAAATCAAAAGCTTCTCTACCTGTTACCCACTGGGATCCCCTGGTTGAGCTCAACAAAAATACTATGGGTCTCCCTCTCTTTACCACTGTTGCCAAAAGCAAGGGTTAATAAAACCTAGCCCAGAAAGCGATACTTCCTACCCCCAACCCTACTTCCCGTGCAGTGTGTGAGCATGTGCACAAATGAAACACACACACACACACACACACACACACACACACACACACACACACACACATCTCTCTTGGGTGAAGTTTCTTACACCCACAAAGTGAGTTCTTCACAAGTTACAATCTAATTGTATATCCTGGAATATAAGTGGAGCCACACTACAGACCAAACTGAGATCCAGGATGTGTACTTTTGTACAATGGACTCCAGCTATTCTACCATTCTGGACCACCAGATGGCAGAACTCTGAGCAGAACTGCTTTTGGAGTGAGTTCCTTAGAACCATCTTGCTGTGCCTCATTTCATTCTCTTTGGCAGGAATTTTAGGAGAAAGATGCCAGGGAGAGCTGTGGGGAGAGATGTTGAGCCACTCTTCATTGTAAGGGTCACTGTTTTAAACTGTTATGTGGCTACTTATATGCCAAATATAAGATATACAGTCAATTCTCCATTATTAGTGAAAAATGGAGGACAGTGAAAGTGTAGATAATTAGAACCTCACTTCTTTTTAACTTTGAAGTTATTTTTATACTTACTTTATGTGGGTATATTGCTTGTTCTGGAAATTCACAACACTTCAAAGCAAGTAATGAAGCCATTCTAAGAAAATCTAACTTAGGAAGAAGTGAGAAACTGTCTATTTCTCTGTTCTGCCCATGCCCAGGTACCTACTCTCCTGCTACATTTCCTCCCTCCATTCCAGGAATGGACATGACCTCTGCTACACACTACTTGCCCAAACCAAGCTACTCTCTCTCCTTAGCTGCCTTCTCACACCTCCCAGGAAAATAAGGAGAGTAAGGAAAAATGCCAGAATGAAATATAATTATCTAATTTTTAAAGGGGCATTTCCGGAAGAGACTCTCCTCAAGAGATTCCCTAATGAGAATGTGGTGACGTGAGTGGGGTTGGAAAGCCAACTGTCTACATAAAGCAGTCAGCCCCTGCTGCTACTTACATGCTGCACGGTCCTTGGCGTTTGGAGAATCACAGGTGACAGGGGCATTGGCCATGCATGTGGGTGTGACACAAACCAATTTCCTTGCCTCTGATCTTTTTTTTTTTGCCTTCGATCTTTACAGCCAAAATTAGCCTAGAGTCTCTCTAGACTGAACATGATATTATCTGTTATCCCACCCATGGCCATTATCTTTACTTACCCTATATGTAGACAGGTCAATCCTCAGTGAATTATGCAGTTGGTCCAGTAGTTTTACAAATCTCTCTTTCTGAGGGTGGGAAACAAGTAACAGAGAAGAGACTAAATAATCTGTTTCTAAGCTCCCTAGACTGTAACAGAAACATAACCAACTCTGGCTGAGGAAAGGACCCTGGATTGGGGACATATCCTATCCTATGAGGAGAACAACAAACAGTGTAAGGGAAAAATGAGATAGCTGGTCCCTCTTCCATCTCTTAGCAGCTCTATCTCAAACTGGAGAATATTTTCATACTGGCAAGAGGAAAGAAGTTCCTGGGAGGGGAACAGCTCTTTCTGTACAAGAGTCAACAGGAGATGACCAGTGCATCTCCAATCCTTTGGGACTCTAATTCATCTCAGTCAACAGAAAACTCCAAGCATATTCTCCAACTTGTTCCGAGTCTGTGGTCTCCTGTCTTATCCTGGGGCAGCTCATAACAGCTAAAGAGCCATAGCCAGGCAGTAATGATGGTACAGAAAAATAGTGGTGCATTTGGAAGGTGATCTGGCAGACCTGGGGGGTTTCTCTTTAAATCACATTCCTCATTATTTCCCCTAGTTTATACTTTTTTAAAGTTAAAATAAATAACATACTATTTTAATGGGTGATTCTTATAGAAAAGGTATAATTAAATGTGGGATCACGTTGGCATAACACTCCTAGAACTCATATCTTAAGTCAATATATAATGGGATGAGAAGAAAATGGAATAGATATTTGACTGGCTTAATCGATGGTATTAGTTTATGTACAGACTTTATTAACAGTAAGAAAAAGTGATTAGTACCAAAAAAACAAGGCTCATGGAACCATTAGATTTGGGGGAATCTTTAATTTTATCTCTGAAGAGATCATCTTTGTGGTGGGTCAAAGATATTTCATCCAGTATATATTGAGCTAATGTGAGATGACATTCTGAGTAAAGATTCAACTTCTCAAGTACCTTAACACCAGGAAAGGGAATACTCTGGATGGGAAATATTCCAAACAATAGAAAAGGGACAGGCTCAGGTTTACATTGGTATCCTTACTTAGGTATCAGTCTCATATGAACTTAGGTGGTATGAATCTGTCAGAGAGAGACTGAATAATATCAAGAAAGGCCCATTTGTGGACCTGCAAGACTAAGGAACATGATGAAACAACCAAGATCTTGGCCAAAGAAGGTTCTGCCTGAGCCCATGTAGTGGCCCCCAAACCAGTGGTGCTATTCTGCCTTCTCTCATTTATCCATGTCTGAGAAGAGACTATTAGCAAGTTTACATATCCGTAATGAAATAGGGACAGTCTAGTAGCATTGTCTACATAATGGTAAAGGAACAAGTTAATCTCTCTAGGTGGCAACTACCTTCATTTTAGGCATACCAACCAACTACAGTACCTACCATAAAAATCAAACCTTACTAATCGATAACAAACAGGTAGATATGTGTTTACATCATACTCACCCCAAAGTTGGAGGCTGCGAAGCGATCACAGGCAGAGACGTTGGTGGAGGCAGTTGTGTGGGCATAGTAGGCATTGATGTTGGCCAGTAAGGTGCTCATCACTGCTGGCACACCAGGACACATGTACTTGGATGACAAACATGCAAAGTGTCTGAAAAACAGCATCCTCAGCCTCAAAACTCTTTAGCACTTGCTGTGAAAGTCAAGTAATCCAAAGTTCTCACTGATGTGTATGAAGCTTCCAATCACTTTGGCATACAAGGATCTTCACAATTTATTCATTTAACTGTACATTCAATGAACTCCTACCATGAGCCAGGCCCTGTGCTAAGTGCTTGAATTCAAAGATGTGATAGCTTGGCAGACAGAGAAAGCAAGTGTTAGAAAGTAAGTCAATAATCCAAGGTATGCTATGCAAAAACATTGTGGAAACATACAGGAAGAGAATCTAAATCAGAATGGTTGGGAGCTGGAAGGGATTAGGAAAAGTCTTCCAAAGAAGAGTACTTGAGCCAAGTCTTAAAGGATTAATAAGAATTAATCACATGGAGAAGTGTTCAAGAAAAGGGAAACTATACATTGCAAAGACAAATATATTCATGAGAGAATAATTCATTTGGGAAACTCAGGTATGGGCTACCATTCAGGTGTTTGACAGAGGAATAGCAAGAAATGATGGAGGAGAAGTAGGCAGAGAATAGACAATAAAAGAGTTTACCCTAATGTTATAGTAAAAGTAAAAAAAAATTATATTGAGATTACATACATAAAATGCACAAATCTTAGTGCACAGCTGCTGAATTTTGACATATCTATACACTCATATAAGCATCACCCAGATCAAGATATCAAACATTCTCACTAAATTTTTTTATGAACAGATACATATATCAACAGAACAGCCTAGAGAGCCCAGAAATAAACCCATGTCTATATGATCAATTAATATGTGACAAAGGAGGCAAGAATATATAATGGGGAAAAGACAGTCTCTTCAGTAACTGGTGTTCGGAAAACTGAAGTTACATTCAGAAGAATAAAACTGGATCACTGTCTTATGCCACACACAAAAATAAACTCAAAATGGATTACACACCTAAATATGAAACCTGAAACCACAGAATTCCTAGAAGACAACATAGGCAGTAAACCCTTAAACATCAAGCACTAGTAACATTTTTCTGGTATGTCTCCCCAAGCAAGGGAAACAAAAGCAAAAATAAATAAGTGGACTACATTAAACTAAAAAGCTTCTGCACTGCAAAGAAAACCATCAACAAAACAGAAAGACAGCTACTATATGGGAGAATATATTTGCAAATGATATATAGTAAAATTTTAAACAAAGACACAGTGTGATTAGTCTCTCAGAAAGGTCCCTTTGATGATAAATTGGAAAAGAAGACTTGGAGAGAGATATGACTAAGAAAGAAAGACCAGTTTAAGAGTTATTGCAATCATTCAGAAAAGAAGCAATGAAGCACTAAATGGAACAGAGAAATGGTTAAGAGCAGTTTGAGTCTCAGCGACACCAATGACCTTGCATAAACTTCTCTATACCTTAGTTTCCTTATCTGTAAAATGGGAAAAATAATGATACACCTCTCATAAGATTGGTAGGAGCATTATATGAGTTAACATTCATAAAGTGCTTAAGACTGGTTACCTGGCACATAAAGAAATGCTACATAGGAGCTGTTGTTATTATCATGATTATCATTATTACTGGGCTGTTGCAATAGTGATATGATAGGTTAGACACACTGGATTTAGAGATTGGATGTTGGGAGACAAAAGTAAGAAAAAAGTTTAGGCTGACTACTAATTTGTTTGGACAACTGTATAGAAAACCATTCTATTTATTAAATAGGAGATATAGGAAGATAAGTATATTTAGTGGAGATTATGTGGATTTGGAATTTAGCCATGCTGAGTTTGCAATGCCTATGGGAATACTCAGGGAGCAGTTGAAAATGGATCTGAAATTCAGGAAAAGGTCTGATCTGAACAAAGATATCTGGGGAGTCTGTTGCTCAGAAACAGTAGTTGAGGTCATAGATTTGTATGAGATTAGCTAGGGAGAGTGAACAGAGTAAGAACAGCAGAGAGGCCACTCTCAAATGTCATTCCTCACCATATTTCTTCCCCCCATCTATACCGTACTTCTTGTAATTCCTTAAATATTCTATGCTCTGTTGCCATACAAGAAATACCCATCTTCCTTTTCTCAATATTGAGACCTAGTTCAAAATCAACTCCTCAAAGGCTACCCTCACATGCCTCCCCTAAAATTCAGATACCCTAAAATTCATAATACTCTATGATTACTTCTACCATAGGATTTACTGCATTATAGTGTAATTGTTTACTGATCTGCCTTTCCAACTAGACTGTACCCCAAGTACAGAGGCCTCATCTTTTTCATCTTCGTGTTCTCAGCACCGAGCACAATGTACGACCCACAGAAGGAACTCAATTAAAGGCTTAGAACAAAGGAAACACAGTCAGGGCAATAGCAACCCTCTGCTTACCTAGCACTGCTTCCTGTGGCAGCCTCACCAACAGACAATACCTCTTCTGTTTAGTAAGCGGGGACTTCTGATATAGGAGTCTTGGTGAACTCCAGACACAGCTGCTTTCCCTGCAGTTCAGTGCCCTCTCTGACATCGAGAGGGCTTGTACAAGACAAGCTTATAAAAGCTTTTCACACACATGCCTATCTCCTCAGGCCTGTGCTGTTTGGAGATTTTTGCCCTTACATCCCCTTCCACGGCCTTTTCCCTTCCTACCTCTGATCTTTGGGGTAGACAGACAAATACCTTCTCCCTGACTTACTGATAAACACACTCCCTTTTAACATACATCCTCTTTGCTTTGGGCCAGAGATCCACCTCACCCAGCTCAGAGAGGAAAGCAATCAGTCACTGCATACTATCCCACTGACAACCTGTCCACCCTGTCAGTGCACCTTCATTCGCCTCCCCAAGGGTTAGTAGCCACTTCCCAAAGCCCCAGGGGAGCCTCACGTCATGGCCTGATATATGGATTCAATGCCATAGCGCATGGAAAATTCATCAACAATCTCTTGGGCAGTCTCATCAAAGTACACCTTCCATGCATCATCTCCTCGAGTCTCAGGGATCCGGACTGCTCCATTACCCTGAATGTCTGTGAGGTAATGGAAAAGGTTCTGCAGGAGACAAAGCAAAGAGTTAAATATATATTAAAACCAAAACCACAATCTGGTGATTAAGTCCAGGACAATGTGAATAGGGTTCCACAGGAATTCTGTCTTTCAAATCATTGCTCAGTTCCTCCTGTGGCCCTAGTGGGCTATGCTCACATGAGTGAAGGAGAACTGTGGCTGGGACTATTACTTGGGCTGTCCGGGATGGCACAGTGAGCCAAGGATAAAATAAAAAACAGGCCCCCAATCTTCAACCATCTAGCAATGCTGCTCATTGTAAAAGCCCCTCCCAACACTGCTTTCTGGCACCCCATCTACCAAGGGCTGGCTCACCTCATGGAGACATGTATACTGCACATGATACGGGGCTACCTTCTCCTCCCCCTTGATCTCCACACTGATATGTAGTCGGATAGCCCCTGAGACAGCTGATTTGTCTGTCCTCTTCTCTAGGAAGGAAAGAAGACAGGAGATTGATGCCAATGCAACTACAGATAGCACAGAAAGTCCGCATCCTGGTTTAACCCAAGGGAAGAGAAGCACCAACCCAAGGATTCACCTAACAGGGCGAATGCACTCCAGTGACCATGTGGTCCAAATACCCCAAACATTCCCAGTAGGAATTCTCCCACACCATTAGGAGACTAGGGGGCTACAGCCATCAGGGTATGAATATTCAAGGGCCTTCTGAAATCTGGAGAATGTCCAGCCAGATCACTCTGTCCAGTTCCAGCCCCCCACTCCACGGTCCCCCATCTCTACCCATGGTTGGTTCTCTGCAGTTAACACAGGCTCTGCATAGAGGTATGCTTTAGAGATTGCGTGATGGTTTTCATAGACAGGATTTTTCGCAGGTTCCCCATGCATGTTTTCCCTTCCCAGCAATTTTCTCTGGTCCCGTTTCCTTACCCAAGTTATACCAGACATCCATCTCGCCACTCAGGGTCCGAACCTCGATGATAGTTTGGCCAAGGAAATCATCAGACTCTCGCTTTAGCCTCTGCTTTACTCTCGACTTGATGTCATCATCCTCATCCCACACACGTACTTTAATGCGATCGGAAGAGTTGTGGCACTCGCTGTGAGAGAATTAGGTAGGCTCTGTTAGGGACAGACTCAGCAGCACTCCTATTACTTCCAAATCCCTCCCAGAGCTCCAGCAACTGCACTTGAGGACTGCAGAGGAAGAGAAGGAGTCAGAGAACAGAGGCACTACAGTTCCAGGTGAGCCAAGCCATCCCTGTCAGCCTGAATGGCTCTACATACCATCATGCAGTCCTTCTTGCCCTGGGACAAAAAAAGGGGGAGAGGGAAAAGAAATCAGGATAATTACGATTTCCTGTGCAGCTAGCTAGATCAGCAACAACAACAGAGGAAAAGCTGGACAGATGCCACAGGGCCCTAGGAAACAACTGCTAGTTCCCTCCCCAGAGTCAGTAAAGGTATTAATGTTCATGGCATGCCCATCTGGTCATATCTACTTAGCTTTCTATCTAGCTCCCCCATCTATCTAGGTGTGTGGTTGGTGCACTATCATTCTTTACACCCACACGAATTTCCACTTCCTCTATGGGGTTTGCTTTGGAGAAAGGAGTTTGCCCAGGTTCCCCTCTCATGCTCTCCCTCCCCAGCAATTGCCTTCTGGATTCTGCTGCCTTACCCAAAAGTTGTTTTGGGCAGAATTTGCTGCTCCTTTCCCTATGTTCTCATATCTTTGCACATTCCATTAAAATATTTTAGTATAACTACTAGTCTACTGAAAAACAATAGACAAGTCAACAATGAGTTTCTTGAAACCAGGAACTACCTTACACATTTTTAGACACACAGTATTATATACAATGTTTTGTGGGCTTAATTGTTTACTAAATGAATAAAAGTGGGCTTATACAAAGGTATAAAACTGATTACAGAGCCAATTCATTTAGAGTTAATCATAAGAAGGATTCAAGCAGGAACCACTCAGATTCTCAAAGCAACAGATGCTATCCCAAGTATATGTTGCCCCTGGATTGGAGATTGATTTTACTAAGCCCCAATCGCTTTCCACATGAGTTTTCCAAGGAGCCAACAAAAAGAGGTCCCTACAAAGCGAATATGCTTAGCTGGTCCAGACTCAACTTCCATGTCCTAAGCCTTAGGAATGTGACAAAGCATGTGGATTCTCCAGACATTAGTCCAAGTCGTAGGCTAGAGCTTGCCATTTTTCAACATCCATCTCTTATTATGAAATAGTCTGTAAGAAAGTGAGACAATGGAAAAAGGAGAGGGGGTAGAAGCTGAGGTAGGAAAAAAAAAAAAAGCACAGCCCTTTATGGGAAATAGAAACTTCTCTAGAACTCAGATTACTATCTTTAAGCCAAAATTACCCAGTTGTAGGACAAGGACATTCCTTCCTGACTGCCCAGAAGAGCCTAACACTTCCTAGGCAGGATGGCAGGGCTGGGAGTACACAACAGGATGGTCAGTCCCTGGTTCTACCACTGTACAGTGGTGACATCTTTCTAACACTACAAAAGGCATGTGCTCAGGGGCATCTTTAGTAGCCCTAATAAAGACAGGGCTTGGGTAAAGTAACTGTGATACAACAAACCACAAGAAGAAATTCAGAGGAAGAATGGCTGCTGCCCAACTGAAACATGTGAGAACTGAGTTTTCTCCACTGCCTCTGCCCCATCCCTCTAAAGGTCCAAGCCCAGAGTAATAGGATTTAATGCTGCTCGCAAAATACATATAGTGCCAGGTAAGACAAAGCCTTCTGTGACTTACAAATGGAACTTCTCTTCCCAAACAGGATTCAGGTTCCCAAAAATGGTCTTGGTACGCTTCTTGGTTTTTCCCACTTGCACAGTCACGTAAGGATCACTGGATCCTGTCTTGTCCTTGGCTTGTAGGCCCTGGGCACAAACCACTGCAACCCAAATACAAAGAGGAAGAGGCTTCAGAGTGCTCATCGGAAGTCAGAAGTCCTCCACAACACAACACTTACGTTTTCCATCTTAGAGCAGCCTCTATATGCCCTTTGCACAGGAACCCTAGTCTTCTCACTCCTCCATTTATCCTTAGCCCTAGGCCACCAGTCTTTCCCTCAAAGCCTAGCCCAAGAATCCCACCTCCCCAACAGAGTCCTCACTGACCACTTACCTCTACCCTAGTCCTTTCTGGTGATATATGCACACTTCAGTCATACCTTCCCAGCTAGTAAGCCACTGGCTATTTCCTGATCTCCTGCCCATCCCCTTCCCCAACTCCCAGCTCTTGTCATGCCAGACTGTTAGCCAAGTCTGTAGTAGATTGTTACCAACTCCTTCTATTATCATACATGTCATTTGCGGGTGTCAGTCTTGCCTCTCCCAGCACCCCATAGCACCAGGGTCTAGGAGAGGAGAAATGATAAACAATAAGGCCTCTCTCTTCCCCTCCATTCTATCTTTTTCCTCCCCAGTCCCTTGCTCCCTCACATTCAGGGTGCTTCTTCCCCAGAATCCTCCCCATAGCCTGTCCTCTCAAATTCTGGCTTGCTCACCAGTAATGGTAATCTTGGCAGACCATTTTGAGGTGCCATCCAGCACACTCTGCTTCACTGTTTTCATCTGCTGCACATGAGCAATTTTGCTCACAGTGAAGACATCTCGAATAACTTCAAAGATCTCTGGCTTATTCCGCTCTCGGATCTTCATGCGGTCCTTCATGGCCATGATAATATTCTGGGTCCGGTCCTCAGCTCCATGTTTACAGCTCTTTTCTGCAGCCCCTGAAGGATGGCCAGAGACAGAAAGTAGGTAACCAACAGGCCACCTACCAGACTAAGGGTCAGGCTGAGGAATAGGGCCAGGGAGAGGTAACTGTGCAGTGCAAGCAGCTTAGGAAGACTGGAAGAACTCTGGGAAAAGTTAATCACCATGGGCCTGCTGGAGTTTAATGTCTGGCTAGTGGAGTTTAAAGTAACTGAAAGGGTAGCAAAAACTTGATAATTATTACAGGGGTTTATTATACTATTCCATTTAGATATATGTTGAATTTTTCATCAGAGAAGAAACACAAAATTATAGGTCAGTCTGCAGTTGGCTTTGTCTTTCTTCCATCCAGATAGTGGTTGAAAGGTACCCTTCAGGTAAAAGGCCAAAAAAATCACTGGTGGATGTATCAGTTATCAAAGAGGAGTAGTGGGTACGCATGATAACTCCACCAATCTCATCAGACTTCCAAGCCATGACACAGATCCCAGAGCTTGTCATGGCACACAGCCGGGTTCTGCCCCATAGTTTCAGTGCTTTTCATCTCAGAAAGTGTGGTATGATGAGAAAAGTATGGCCTTTGGTATCAGACAAAGTTGGGTTCAAATCCTGACTCCACCATTCCAAGTTGGATAAACCAGTTTCTTCTTTTTTAGGAGAGCCAGGGCAGAGGATTTTATTTAGAAATAAAGTGAAGAGGAAAGAGCTCCTGGCTCACGCCAGGAGGGGACAAGAGAGCCCCACCAGTTTCTTCTAAGGGAAGAAAATGGCACTTATCTCTAAGGTTGTAATTAACATCCTATTAGCTTACATAAAGCACCTAGCAGATACTCAATAAATGGTCACTATTGTTGTTACCACCATCATTATGATCCTGGCAGGGATGGCAGGGGCCATCTTTGCCAGCTGTTACCCCAGCCAGCTCATCTCAAGACACTAGCAGGCTTTCCCTACTGCCCTAAGGAATATGGGAGAACACAGATCCCTCCAGTGTATTTCACCAACCAGGCTTCTCAGAAAGGAGCCCATCCTTCTTTCACTGGCCCTACGGACTGGCTCTTACATCCCTCTAGGCTCCAAAGGCTTAGGCCTTTATTACAAAGCTCGGAGCTTTGTAATAAAAATATAAAAATAATAAAAAAATAAAGGCCAACATCTGAACTGAACCCTGGGAGGATAGCAAGCAGGTTTTCTGTCCATGGAGGCCCATAAAAGGGCATTTCATTCCATTCTGTGCTTCATAGAAGGCTTAGGCAGAAGTATTTTCTGATAAATGAAAAATGCCTTGGGCTGCATCCCACTCTTGCCACTCAGTATATCCCATGCCATGCTACTTCCTTGGACTGGGACCTCTGAATGACCCTTGAGGACAAGATCAACACCCTTGCTACAAAGTGGCATTGCAGAAGAATTTTCATTTCAGCTGAATTTTCCAGCAAGCAACCTATGCAGTCAACTTGGCTGCTAGTTCTCAGGCATGAAAACGAGGGCCTGCTGACACCTGTGCTCGTCATTCTGCATGATGGGTTTGGGCAAAGTCATTACCAGCATTCATCTTCAGACAGTTTTTTCAGAGCCCCATCTCTTCTTTTTTGCTCTACCTGTCTCTTCATATCTACCATAGCCATGCAACTGGCACCAACCTAGGGTTCTTCAAAGGAAGACATGGGAATAATTTCTCAAAGCCTCTCCCTGGGCCCCTTTTATGTCACTTATCTTTCCTTGGGACAATGAAGTGCCTCTGAGTTTAGTATAACCTTCCTTTCTACTATCTATCACAATCCTTGAAGCTATCATTGCTATGGCTTAGCTCTGAGTAACACCTGAGAGACTTGGAGAGGTAATAAAATGCTTTAACCCATCCCCCAGCCCTGTTCCTCCTGGGGTCCAGCCACAGAGGTACAAGTCCAGCAGGAGCAAGGAGACAAGAACATAGAGTGCTATTATCTCCTTTGACGGAAACATGTTGCTTTTCCTGCTCCTCTTCTCCCCACCCCATGATTGTGGCATAAATCACATATTTAGTCAGGGCCTTTGGAGTGTGGCACACTGTCCCCCAGCACCTCTGCCTGATCCATTTGAAACTTGTGTTCCTGGCACGACTGTCTAAAAGCTGCATCTATATGCAAGGAACAAATGCTGCCTTCCCTGGGTCCTAGGGTCTAGTCATTTGGGCAGCATGGCTGCTGTTGTGTGTACACCACTCAAGCACAGCCTCTGGAATCATCTGAATCCTAGAAGAGATTCTAGTTCCACCAGAGAGCCACAGAAAGCTCAAGGAATTTTTCTTAAAAGTTCTTAAAAGAGTGCTATAAAACCTGTTATTTGGACAGGCAATGCCCCTTGACTCAGGACCCTAGTTTCTTTGAAAAGGAAAGAGCTTCAGGAATAGACAGACTAGAGGAATGATGGTTCAGCCACCCTAGCTCTTTGTTGCTAGACTATTCTGGAGAGGCCATGTCAGCCCTGCTCCCACCCCTCATCCCACAGGGGCACTCACGCTGTAGGCAGTCGGCATTGAGCAGGTCCTGGCACTTTTCATGGCACTTGACTCCACATTCACTGCAGCGCATGCCCTGCCGGGCAATGCCCCAGAGCAGGCCTTCACACTCATAGCAGTAGGTCGGGGTAGTGGCAGTCCAAACCTCAAAGTTGTGGGGTGTGGTGCATGAGATGGGGTAGATTAAGGCCTGCAGGGTTTTCTTATACACATGGGATTTCTGAAAGACACATAACCCATCACCCACAAGTGACTTTAGGTCTCTGCTGGAAGATACCATAACAAACACCACTGCAGGGCAATCAAGACCCTGGTTTCTCCTCTGGCAATAGAGGAGATGCTCTAGCCTGGCAGAAAAGCCCCAGTGTCATGTGCTACTGGTCTTCTAAGACGGGACTGACCAGAACACTGGGTCTGAGCCTTGTTCCAGCATTCAAGGTTTCTAGGGAAACAGAGGGTACTAGACCCACCATAAAACCCTGAGTACAGTGGTCACATACTCCAATATGAGACTTGGACTTACCCCTAATTGGACCTTTGCCTCTCCCAGTGTGGAAAACAGATCTAATGCTATCTATCTGTTTTGTTAACAATGTGTTTTCAACACTCTTGATTTCTCAAGTATTGTGGCTACAGTCTTTAAGCCAGTGGATTCATGAAAGCCCATGGGTCACTTACCAGCTCTTCATCCTTGAGAGAGGTGCGGGTAGCCATTGCAGAAGCAATCCCTGCCTTCCGGGACTGGACCAGTGACTGTGAGAAGATACCTGCAGTCAGCCCTGGCTACCACCAAGGGCTGCCAAAGTCGTGGGAAGGGAATCTCAGTGACCAAAGAGAATTTACTACCTTCTATTTTTACTGTCACTCACAGGGACTGCAAGGGTAATAGGTAACAGGAGTCCCAGGTTAAAATCCCAAATCCAAGGCCCTTGGGACTGTTCTAGACATGTGAGAATGACACTTGTCTCAGGGTACCTATCACCCAAAGTGTTTCTCTTTCCTTTGCTATTTTTAGGTATCCTGCCCCTTGTATATAGAAAGGAGAAAGAAAATGAAGTTTACAATTATAGCAGGAAATAGGTCATTAAGAATAGAATAAACAGAACTCTGTCAGTCATATTTAAGAATTGTCAATGAGAATGATTCCATGCTAACCTCTGTTCCCTGGTACCACCCCATGACCAAACATCCCCAGGTAGCTATAGAGAGGCCAGCAGCCCATGAGCCCAAGTGAGAGGGGCATTGTAGCCCTAGTCAAATCGAGCAGGGCAGGGAGTTAATTCTGATTGCTGGGGCTGCTCTGCTAGCTTATGTCTTGTGTAGAGGTACCACACATATCTGCCAAACCCTAGCTTTAGGGGCAGCTCCTGGAGAGGCACATGGTTTCCCTAAGGCAGTGAACATTAGGCAGACAGAAATTATATCAGCCCAAGAAGGTGAAACAGCGGAGAGGCACCCAGGTGGTTTGAGATAAGGAGTCTTACAGAGCATGGAAAAGGGGATCAGGAAACACTCACCATAGCCTGCAGAGGAGAGCAGAGAAAGGAATGACACAATGTTAAAAGCCTCCCCAAGGCATGAGAAAACTTTCAGAGGCAACTGAGAGGTTCTTCCCTATAGTCCAATGTAAGGAACATGTCCTAACCCCCTCTGCCTCTCTCCACTAAAAACTACCTTCAACCCAGAGAGCTGGCCATGGCCTAAGGCCTAGAGTTCCTCTAAGCCTAGGAGAGTTATGCCAGAAAGTGGAATAAATATAGGCAGAGTTAAAAGATAGAGGAGGGGAAACAAATGAATAAGACACTGCTATCCAACCAATTAAGCAAAGAGGAGCTGGTGGCCAAGAGGGAGTATAGGATGAGAAAAAGTAGGAAGAAAAGACAGGAGGGAGAGAGGGAGATGGAAGACAGTGAAAGAGTTAATGACAGAATTTATCTCCATCCAACCAGCTTGATGAGGGGAAAAAGAGAAAGGAGAAGATACATAAATAGGAAAGAAAGAAATGATCAAGAGAAAATGGCAGAGGATAGGTCCATTCAGCCAACTAAGGAGGGAGAAACTGGTGGGGGGCGGAAAAGAGAACAGAGAATGGAGGAGAGATGGGAAAATGGGCAGATAGAAAAAAAAAAGACTGAATAGATAGTGAAAGAAAGAAAATGGGAGCAGAAAATGGTAACAAAAAAAAGGGTTCAAGTCTTAATGAACATCCAGCTTTAGAGCTCTAGGACTCTGGAAGAGCCAGGGTCCCCTTCCACTCCCACTGCCCACTTTGAAAAATTCCTTGAGCTGATCCTGCCTTAGAAAGTATGACCCAAGATGGGAGCATCTGGTAATCCTGGAGATCCTGAGATAAGCTTTTAACTCCTAAGCCTGTTTCAACTGAATTTCACAAATTTTTACCATTACCTCTCAAGGCCAGACACTGAGTTAAGGACTAAGGGCAGAGAGGTAGTCTAGAAAGCCTATGTCTCAGGAGGAGATTATCACTTGACCTCCAAGAAGTAGTTACACCAGTATGCTCATCACACAGTAAGCTCAGTAATCTAGGTCAGGCTATAGGCAATTTTCATTCTAGGTCATCTACAAGGCTACAGAGATAGAAGACGACCCTGGAGCCCAGCTTTGAGAGCCCAAGATATAAATCTTCCAGGTAGGAGCTTGAGCTAACAAAGAAACTGGGGCTCTGATGGGGGAGTGAAGTAGAACAAAGTCCCACTGATGTCATCACTAAGTCTCAGTAAGGCTTTAAATGATTGATCTTTAGAAAAATATGTGTCACTAAATGGACCACTAGTAGTCTTGAAAGCTCGCCAAGGCCCAGTGGGGATACCCCAAGGCTACAGCCTAATCCTGCACAACAGTCTCACTCACCACATCACTAACAAGTGGCAGTGGCTTCTTTCTGCGTAGATCTGGCATGCTGTCAATGCCATAGAGGCCTCCAGCTGGCCTGAGGGGAGAAGAAAATATGTCAGGACCTTCAGTTCTGTCTTGAATTACTGGAAGGTTCAGTGTTCCATTCTCCTTGCTTACCCTTTCCCCAGAGAAAGATGAACTGACCTTAACACCATGTGCCTTGAGAGGAATAAGGAAGACAGAAAGTGAAGGAAATAAAACCATGAGATGATGAGCAACGATATCTGCTCTCAGAGTATCCCCCAGTGTTTCCTAGAGTTTTAGCCAAGGACTGAGAGCTCTTTTTCCTACAGTGACACTTCAAGGCATCTGTTTATTTGAAGGCCCTTGTGTACTATAAGGCAAAGCGAGAACAGGTGGTTAAGAGGGCTCCTCCCTACACTCAGTCCGGAGACATTGCTACCCCAGTGATAAGTCTTTCCCTTTCCTGGAGGGTGCTAGAATAGAGCCCACAGGCCTGGCTTCGTGGAAAAGCTGATGCCTACATGAGCAAGAATGCCAAATGGTAACACATGTAAGGAGATCTTCTGAGTAAAAGTTCTGTCTATCCAAGCCTCCTGAACAAAACGGATCTCCATGGAAGGTGGAGCCCACATAATCAAGTGGAAACAGAGTAGATGTGACAAGAGACTTCCAAAGGACCGTTTAAGGGGGAAAAAAAACCACTTAGGAAGGAAACAGCAAAAGGACTCCGAGAGTCTGGCCTAGCTCTATGGACACACCAACAGGGACCAGGAAAACATTTTAGCTGGAGTAACTGGAGACTTCTAAAATGTTAATACCTTTTCCATGCTTACTAATTTTATTGTTCTTCCATAACAATATGCAATAAAAATATAGAAAATGTCCCCAAAGAACATCATTTCTCACATTGAGATAACCTGGATTTTATCCCCAATTCTTCTACTAACTCACTACACGTCCTCTGTCAAAATTCCTATCTCTCTTTGGGTCTCAGTGTCATTTCTATAAAATGAGGGGGATGAACTACAAAATTTCTGACCTTTTGGAAACTGTCACTCTGAGCTTCAATGAACAGAACTCATGCACTTGGTTTTAATGAAAGTAAGGAGGTGTGGAAGGTGGTACATGACAGCTGGCCTGAAAAGAGAAATGAAGAAGTTGTAGGTACTGCCAGCTACCTAGTCAAAGGATGGAGAAACAGATTAGGTCAAGACCAGAGGTGGGAATAGGCAATTTGATATGCTGATTTCTAATAAACTAGCTTCCTGAGCACAGGCAGTGAACTTGGTTTTGAGTGAGACTCCCAGACCTAGGGAAGTTTTAAATGTGTGACAGTTTTAAGGACTAAGCTGAAGGAAAGGAAAGACAACAGGAAGGCATTTAGAAAAATCACTGCATGACTCCCTTATAAAACAGCTTAGACATGTTCCATTGGCATGTATTAATTTTACAATTATTAGAAGAAAAAAGCTAAAGCCATGGAGAAGGACTGTTGAAGAAGCAACTAGTGCCAAAGTTTGTGACTAATTCTAAAAACTATAATATGCACCACTTAAATCAAGAAGTTTTTTGCAACATAAATGAACTTTTGACTATGACTAAAGAAAAAAGGTAGCTCATTCACATGACTATGTCTTGATTTAAAAAAGACAAATCACAAGGAAAAGGAGCATGTAAAAATACAGATAATTTTATGATCTGATCTTTTTAATTCCCTGGCAGCCACTGCAAATTCTGATGTTGGCTTTTGTGGGACAAGGAGAGAAGGAATATCCTGAAAAATAATTGGTGGTACATGTGGTGGTGGGGAGGCACTTAAACTCTTCTCTCTCTTAGGCAGTCAGTTACAAGCATCAGTTGAGCAGCTTAAAATGACTCTCTGGTGCAACCACATGGGTCTGAAATCCCCAGACAAGAAGCCAAAACAGAACACACAGAGCTCATCAGGGATGCTACTTATGTCTTGACTAGAATGCAACAGGAATAAGTAGATGATTCACAACAGCTAAAGCAGGACAGAGCCCAGGGGGTAATGTAATCAGCTACATTATCAACAATGGAATGGAAAGAAACTCTCCAAATGCACCTATTTTTCTAGTTTCCTCATGCTCTTACCTAAAGGGTATATCCCCACTATGATGCAGTGAATCAGAAATTCCACAGGCAAGGATGAGCGAGCCTCTAAGTTCTCCCTCCTGCTCCAGGGGAACTACTCTGCAGAGCTCTGTCTTCTGCCTGTGAGGATACAGTCTGCAGAGTTCTCTCCCTGCCCCAGAGTACCAACCAGTCTTTACAGTGGAGCATCTTCCTTCCCCAGGATCCAGCTATGAAGCTGTTTCTCCTGGTTCTCAGGGGAAAAGCTCAAAGCAGCATGAGAGAGTATATAAAATACACAGAAACCTTGCAGGGAATCACTTACCCTTCTGGGATCCACTGGGGCAAAGAGGGGTCACCAGCATCTGGAATCTTTAAAAAGAGAAGGAAAAAAGTTAGATCGTGGGAAAGATGGGAGACTGCCATCATAACTTTTTTGGTCAGGCAGTGAGCAGTGAGGTAGGAAGCTCAGGGCAGTATAGGTCACAGCCACCCTGTGGTGACACGACCAGCTTGATGCCTAAGCTAATGCCCTGATACTCCAGGGTAATAAGCAGACTGCTGAAATGAGCAGTAATTTTATCTCCCTTCTCTCCAGTGAATATGAAGGATATAAGGCCAAGCTCACTGAGTGGTCCCAGGCTAAGGTCCACTGTGAGTGTGACAGCTGCCAGGACTTATTCCCCTCACACAACCCACTGGCATATACAAGAGTAAGCCAAGGCCAGGAGAAGGGTCCATTTAGGCTTTCAGGTCTCCCTAAAGCAAAAGGACAACTTCATATAGAATCTGGTCTTCTTCCAGCTATATTCCTAAATTCCCTTGGTTGCCCCAGAGTCAGACCTGCTCTTTGTGGATTCCCAGCTCATCTTGTGATTTGCCTTGGCTTAGATTCCTTGATGCTCTAATTCACTGACACCGAGTACCCTCTACAATTGATAAGCTCTATGTAACAAGAGAACACTGGGCGGGTTAGACACTTGGATTATCACTGGTGAATTTACGAGTTCTACAGTGAGAACTTGAAAGCTGAGGCACCAAACAATTCAAGGAAGGAATAAACACTTTTTAAAGGTCTCCACACAAAAAAACCAAAGTAGATCCCTTAAGCAGTATACAGAGAGAGCTCCAAAGCTGCCAGTGTTTTCCAGAGAACCAAGGGTAAATGCTGCTCAGGCCCAACAGACCTAGTGCTAGCAGGTCTGGGGCTTCCTGTTCCTCCTTGTTCCCTTTACCCTTAACAAATTCCCTGCCTCTTGAAACCTGGGCTCCAGCTAACTATTCTGGAGCAAATGAGCTCCAGAATAAGGGAGGCAGAAGTAAGCTGTTTGGCTATGGATGAGGGGTGAAGTTTTGGGAAAGCTAAAAATGGGAGAAGTTATAGACATAATGAGGTAAAATGGAATAGAAAAGGGAGAAGAGGCAGGGTAGGCCAATGAGTGACATAAAAGTGGGTAAGAATTACTCTGGGTCAGCAGCAGGCTCCAGATGAACTCTGGATTTAAGACCCTTCTAAGGTTGTCTGTGCTCTAGTATAGCTTATTTGCCTACTATTGCCTAAAGCCCTTGATGACCCCATTTCACCTCATCTGCCTCCCTGTCTTGGCTCTGTGGGTGAGATGATACTGGTAAAAGGAGGGCCAGCCCCAAAAGGCAGCCAGAAATAGTTGAAGCAAGTCTCCTAAGGTTGTTTGCGAGGGGTAGCCCATACCTAAGCCCCCACATCCTACCAACCAGAATTCTTTTTCCCTTTGGAAACAGTCACTGTACTGAGACTGACTTCCTACCTAGAATTAAATGTTTGCCAGCAACCATGGGGTTTGAGGAAACAAAGTCACAAAAGTTTTGGGAGCCAGGATTCACAGGCTCAAATCACACATTTCTTGTGGTTAGAGGGGACAATAGGTCTGCAGAAGCCTGCAGATGTAGCATGGAGCATGCACACACAGAGCACTGAAGGTGGGGTGGGGGGGCAGAGTCAGAGGAGTCTAGGCAAAGTACCTACAGAACTACACTCATAGACACAACTTGTGCTGGAGGGAGACACAAGGTGAGCATGGATCCTGCACACAGGGCTACAGAACACATGCACACACATATTTGGGGGAGAATTCAGTGTTCACTGGGGCCTGAATCACAGGCAAAGCAAATTCTCACTGGTGTCGAGAACCAGTGCTTGTAGGCACACAGCATTATTATACTATGAATTCCCAGGGCATGGGGGAGCCACATCATAGGTTTATAGAAGCTTTTGCTCAGAGAGGCCAGGAAGAATGCTCAGAAGCACAAAGCAAGTTCGCACTTAGGGCCCCTTGTAAGAGGCACAAAATGCCTGTAACAACTCCTGCTTTCAAATACAAAGTATGTATGCATGCTGGGCTCAGCAAGGATTTACAGCATATGCCAGTCTGCAGCAACAAGGAGTATAAAATGGATGTACACTGTGCAAAGTAGGAGAAGAGGAAAGCAGTTAGTGTCTGGGGGAGTCAAACTGAATACAAGAATAAGCACACACATGCTACACTGAATGTGCACTATGCTGGCACACACATTCTCACACTGTGCCCCAGGGATGTCTGCGGGACCGCACACAAGTATGGAGCATGCACACAAACTGCTTTCAGGAAAAACAGACTATCTGCATGAGCCAAAGCTCAGAAGCACAGATCAGAAAGGCAAACACACACACACCATGCTCAGGAGGGAGGGGAAAAGAAAAGACAACATAAAGGGCCCAAAGGGCCAGAGGCACAACCTGAAAGGCTCCTCGCTTTCCTTCTGGAAGGAGAGAAAGAGCAGAAAAAAGCAGAGAGGTTAACAGATCCAGTACTATTGCAGGGAGCCCAAAGAAAATGTCAGCTAAACCTCAAGGGACATGGAGGAAAGGGAGAGGTTCTCTGAATGACTGGGTAGTTCATAGAGCCCAGCTCCCAGAATCCTTACCTCCTGTATTTACTGGCCCCAGCTTTTTAGTTTAGAACATTCCAGATATGGCTATGCAAACTAGAGGACAAAGTCTACCTAAGGATTCCAGCCAACCTTTTGTCCTTTCTAAAGTGGCCTGTATGCAGGGTCAAGGCCACAAGCACCATAGGACCAGCTTTGTTAACAAGGGCCACTCCAACAGGCTATCCAAGCTGGCTGAGGACAAAATTCCTTCCCTATAGGGTGTTAGGAGCTCACTCTAGATCTAGGTAAGTCCTTAAACTCCAAAGGCCTGGTGCTTGAGCCCTTTCCATTTTGTAATGCAGGCTTGGGCAGGAGTTTATCCAGCAAGCCCTGGCCAGTTTTCCCAGAACCTAAGTTAAATTAGGCTAGGCTACAGCCTGGAGTTAGGGCAGGAAGAGGACACAGAGCAATGGCATCAACGGGTTCTGTCCCAATAGTCACCATCATCTGGGCAATAAAACCATGACTGTAATCCCAGGCCTAATAGTTATCAAATCCAGACAAATACTCCAAAAAAACTGACCCTTCCAGAAAGACCCAAGCAAGCCACAGTACAGGTAGAAATTACTCCCTTCCTATTTGTCAGAGACCACACTGCCTTCTCAGCCACACATGGAGAGGCTCACAGGCTTCCTTCTCTAAGGAAAGTCTATCCACCTGGGCCCATCAGCTCTCCTCCACTTTCTTTTCCCTCCCTTTTAAAGACTCGCTGATATCACATGATAAGTAGAGGGGAGAATCATAAAAACTAACTCAAAAGTTCATGATTTCTCAGGCTATTTCTGATGAACTAATGGGTCACCAGACCTGACAGAAGAATGAACTCAGGCATAGGGAGCCTCCAAAACAGTGCAGCTACAGGAGGTGGGTGAGACGAGAAAGATACTTCCTAGAATGCTGACATCTCTCTTCTACAACTGCTCCCGCCTCCCCTAGAGAACTCTGCTTTGAAAAAGAAAATCAGTCAAAGAACACTTTAACTGACCCTGTGACTCAAACTGGAAAGGTCTCTCTCCTCCTCCTCTATCTTAAATACACTGTATACATCATATCATAGTTACTTTGACTGTGTCCTTCCCAGAGCTCTCCATAATGCCTAAAGAATAAAATCCAATCTATTGACAAGGCTATCAAGGCTCTCCATGATCTGGCCTCTCTTGTCTACTGGGTAGGCTCAGGCGTAAAGACTTAGGTTCAAATATTAATATCTCTGTGAAAATTTCTTTATCTATCTTCCTCTCAAAAGCAGAATTAGGTGTCTCTATCCATCATGTACCCACAACACCCACCCACACTTCTATGTGCATACTTCTGTGACAGTATGTTGCCAGCACTGTTTCACTGTAATTTTATATGTATACATATGTATATATAGAGAGAAACAGCTTAGCACATCTCACAGGCATTTGTTTCTAGTAGAAGGAACCTGAACCTTCAGGACTTAGACAACAACAGCTTTTCTGAGACATGATTCTTGCCCATCACCAGAGAAAAGACAGGTCTCTTAGCCAGTAGCCTGTGCTATTTTCTAGACCTCAAGGAACTGTTTTCCTAGGTCTTCAGTTTGTCTCACCCATTGGACAAACACAACAAAAACCTTTCCTTGTTAAGAATCAAACCTTTTGTGCTTCCTAACTTCTTAAAATGCCTTAGGATTTTTCCACTCAGATTTGTTTTTCAGTTAAGTGATACATGTTTATAAACACCTGTTTTGCAGGAAAATCCTGACCCCTAACAATAACCTCACTCTTTCAGATGGTCCATTTTATGAGGAAGTGACATACTTCTTCATTGTTAAAATAACCTTAACTCCAAAAGACTTGAGACACTCAACTTACTTGGGCCTGCATTTCCTTATCTGTAAAAAGTGGCTAAGAACAATTATCTCCCTGGGATATTACAAGGATTCATTTCTTCAACAAATATTTATTGAGAACCTAGGGATACTAGGTACTGTCCTTAGTGCTAGTGATGAAGCAGTGAATGAAACAAACTCTCCAATTCTGAGAAGCTTCTATTCTAGGAGGAGGAGCAGACAATTAATAACAATGATGAAGATGACAATAGTGGCTAATACTGAGTGAATATATTTTGTATCTGGCATTTTATTTGAGCAAGTTCATTTATTTCTCACAAAGTCTACTGGGTAAATACTATTATTGTCTCCATTTTTTGTTGTTGATTTAACTGAAGAACAGAGAAGTTAAGAGACTTGCCTAAAGTCATAGCAAGTGGCAAGGCCAAAATTCAAAACAGGCATTCTGGTGTCAGGGATCTGGAACTATATATACTATATTACCTGTGATAAGGACTCTGCTGAAAAATTCAGGTAAGGGGAAAAGATAACATCCCCTGTGAAAATGTTACAGTTGCTACTAAAATTGTATAGAACATTATTGGGGGGCCTCATTGAAAAAATGACATCTAAGTAGAGAAATTAAGGAAATGAGTAAAGAAGCTATTCAGAGTTGTAGGAGAGAAGTATTCCAGTCAGAATATACAGCAAGTGCAATGCCTGAGGTGAGAGCATAATCGGTGTGGAGGAAGAGCAAGTTTGCGATAGAGCACTGGTTCAAATTGGGCTCTGTAAGCCCTTACAAGCACTTTGGCTTTCATTCGGAGTGATGCAGGAAATCACTGGGAGGTTTTCAGCAGAGAAGTGGTATGATCTGACTCATGTTTTATAAGGATCATTCTGACTGCTGTGAGAACAGACTGTACAGGGATAAGGTTAGAAGCAGAGAGACCAGTTAGACTATAGCAATCATCTAGACAAGAAAAATGGTGGCTTAGACAAGGATGATAGTGATGGAGGCTGAGATAGCAGTACAATTCAAGCAGGCAATTTACTAATTGATTGAATGTGGGTTGTAAGAGAAAAGGAGAAATCAAGAATGACTCTAGTTTGGTTTTGGGTATGTCAAATCTGAAATGCCTATTTACACCCAGATGGGGATGTTAAGTAAACATGGAGTCTGGTGCTCATGAAAGACATCTGGGCCAGGAATATATCTGGGAATACTTATGAAAATCATGAGATTGAAAGAGATTTCCTAGAAAGCAAGTATGAATGAAAAGAAGTGAATATTCAACTACCAAATGATTTTACTAATTTGTGGAGTATAACAACAAAGCAAAAACTGAAGGAACAAAACAGCAGCACACTCACAGACTCCAAGAAGGGACTGGCAGTTACCAAAGGGAAAAGGAGTGGTGAGCGCAGGTGGGAAGGGAGGGAGAAGGGGATTAAGGGGTATTATGATTAGCACACATAATGTAGGGGGAGCATGGGGAAGGCAGTATAGCACAGAGAAGACAAGTAGTGACTCTATAGCATCTTACTACACTGATGGATAGTGACTGTAATGAGGTAGGTGGGGGGGACTTGATAATATGGGTGAATGTAGTAACCACACTGTTGCTCATATGAAACCTTCATAAGACTGTATATCAATGATACCTTAATAAAAAAAAAAGTCAAGATTGAATGCTGCAATGCTACAAGGTTGCAAGATGAGAAGAGACCAGCAAAAATGACTGGGAAAGAATGGCCAATAATGATGGGGGAGAACCAAAACAGAGGGGTGTTCTAGAAGCCAAGTGAAGAAAGTGTTTCAAAAAGAAGGATTGAAGCATACTAATAGACTAAAAGATCAACAGAATAGAATTGGGAGTGCAGAAATAAACTCTAACATTTATGGTCAGTTGATTTTTGATAAGGGTGCTAAGACTATTCAATGGGGAAAGAATAGTCTTTCTCAACAAATGGTGCTGGAATAAGTAGATATCCACATGCACAAGAATGAAGTTGAACCCTTATCTCATAACCACATACAAAAATTAACTCAAAATGGATCACAGACCAAATATAAGAGCTGAAACTATAAAAAATTTAGAAAAAAACCATAGGAGTAAACTTTTGTGACCTTGGATTAGACAATGGTTTCTTAGCTACGAAACTAAAAGCACAATCCACACAAGAAAAGAACAGATATATTGAACTTCATAAAAATTTAAAATACTTGCACTCTATTTCATAACTATTATGATGGCTATCACACACACACACACACACAAACCCAGGAAGAAGTGTTGGCAAAGGTGTGGAGAGAAACTGGAACCTTTGTGCACTGCTGATAGGAATGTAAAATAGTAGAGACACAATAGTAGAGTAGAAAACAGTATGGCAAAATTCCTAAAAAAAAAAATCAGAATTACCATATGATACAGTAATTCTACCTCTAGGTATATACCCAAAAGAAATGAAAGCAGGGTTTCAAAGAGGTATTTGTTCATGCATATTCACAGCAGCATTATTCATAATAGCCAAAAGGTGGAAGAAACCCAAGTATACATCTAAAAATGAGCAAAATGTGGTATATATATATATATACACACACACAATAGCACACCATTCAGCCTTAAAAAGGAAGGAAATTCTGACACCTGTTACAACATGGATGAACCTTGAAGACATGTCAAGGGAAATAAACAGTCACAAAACAACAAATATTGTGGGATTCCACTTATATGAATCCTACAACTCTAGGGTCCCTCGAGCAGTCAAATTTATGAAAATGGAAAGTAGAATGTGGCTACCAATGGCTGGGAGGGGCAGGGGAAAATGGGGAGTTAGCTGGATAGTACAGAGTTTCAGTTAGGGAAAATTAAAAGTTCTGTAAATTGGATGGTTGTACAACAATGTGAATGAACTTAATTTAAAATGGTTAAAATGAGTTTTACATTATGCCTATTATACTACAATAAAAAATTTTTAATAAAATGTGTTTCAAAGGACACCATCAAGAAAGTGAAAAGACAACCCACAGATTGGGAGGAAATATTTACAAATCATATCTGATGAAACATAGATCCAGAATATATAAATAACTCTTACAATTCAACAACAAAAAGACAAATAACACAATTTAAAAATGGGTAAAGGATTCGAACAGAGATTTCTCCAAATACAAAAACGGCCAATAAGCACATGAAAGGATGCTCAACACCATTAGCCACTATGGAAATGCAAACAAAACCACAATAAGATACCACTGACACCTACTAGGATAGCTATAATTAAAAAAAAAAACAGACATTAACAAGTGTGAGCAAGGATATAGAGAAATTAGAACTCTCATATGTTGATTTGAGAATGCAAAATGGTGCAGTCACACTGGAAAAACAGTCTGGCAGTTAACACCTCAAAAACATTAAACATAATGTTACACTATGACCCAACAATTCCACTTCTAGGTAGATCAATACCCAAGATAATTGAAAACATATGTCCATGTAAAAAGTTGTACACAAATATTCATAGCAACATTATTAATAATAGCCAAAAAGTGGCTTTAAAAAACCCTAGATGTCCATCAACTGATGAATGGATAAACAAAATGTGGTATATCCACATAATGGAATATTATTCAGCCACAAAAGGAAATAAAGTTACTGATACACATTACAACACGTGTGAATCTTGGAAACATTTATGCTAAGTGGAAGAAGCCAGTCAACAAAAGGCCACATATTGTATGAATCCATTTATATGCAATGTCCAGAACAGGCAAATCCACAGAAACAGAAAGTAGTTAATGGTTGCTACAAGTTGGGGACAAAGGGGGTTGAAGAATAACTTCTAATAAGTAAGGGGTTTCCTTTTGGGGAGATGGAATGTTCTAGAATTGATGACTATATAACTCTATGAATGTGCTTGAAACCACTCAATTGTACACTTTTTAGGGACTTGAGGGTGAACTTTATGGTATGTAAATTACAACTCAATAAAGCTGTTATATAAGAAGGAAGTAACCAATTACATCAAGTTGCTATGAATTGACTATGAAAAGGACTAAAAATATGGTGGTCATCTGATATTTTGGTAGCATGGTAGGAATAAAAGAATTGAATTTTTATGCAGTGCACATGAGAGTACTTAAAACAGTGCCTGGTAACATACCCCCCACCCACCAAAAAAGAAGAAAAAGGATGAAATATAAGAACTCAAATTAATGATAAGCTACTAGTAGACTTAGGCCCTAAAAGGTTCCAAGCAGAGCAGTGAAGAAAGCTGATTCTCAAATGTTTCGTTGTGGTCACAACCACCGTTAGAATCAATCACCAAGTTAGGGTGACTGCTTTTGTGGACTCTATTTAGAGGTGTGTGGGTGAAAGGCTAGCCTAAGTGCTCACTTGCTCTATTCCTTCAGATCCATAGAATAGTGCTGGAGTCAGCCTTGGACCCAGCAGAGAAGAAATGTTGCCACTGCCTGGCAGCCCCCCACCATTCCCCTTGTACAGCCCACACACCAGACTGGATCTTGGTGAGGACCCAGAACTTTGGCTTGCTTGCTTACTGCTTCAGAAAACCTCCCTCTCCTCATTATCACTGCTGCAGCCATCACCTGCCTACCACAGGTATAAGTTCCTATGTCACCCAGCAGGATATCAGCCCATAAGGAGAACTCTGCAAACTGAAGAGTCAGGCCAAGTATCCTGGTGCTCATGTTAACATCAACTCCTGTCAAGGTTTGTGGAGTCAGTAACGAAATATTGCTTTGATTATTTGTTGTTTCTCTTGTTGCTATAATGTAACAATTTGTAAATGCTCAGGGAGAAGGGAAAAGGGCTGCAAAGTTGAGAGAGATATCCCTTACAGCTGACGAATTATAGTTTCCTGGAGGAGGTGATGCTGAAGAATTGAGTAAATTTTGCTAGGCTGCTGTGGTGAACACAGCACCTGGGGTTAGGAGGAGGCATGCATATGTTAGTATGCTGAGAACAGAAAGTATAAGGTGAATTTGTGAGACAGCAAAGTTTCCTTTAGGTGGAATATAGGACAATGGGAGATATGGCTGGAAATGTACACCTGGAAACTAGAGACCAATTTTAACTGTCCTGAATGCCAAGTAAAGAATTTACGCCTTTTTTGATAAGCTATAAGGAGCGGCTCCAGGGATATTTAAAGGGGGTGTGACATGGTTTTTTTCATTTTTTTAAATTCAATTTTATGACTTGGTATTATGTTCATATGATTCAAATTCTAAAATGTATAAAAGAGTAGATAGTAAAAAAAAAAATCTCCTTTGTATCCTCTCAGTTTTTCACCTAATCCCTTCCCCACGGGCAATCATGTATCTTTGTTAGATATTCTATACATATATAAACAGTCGTGCAAGTTTGTGTGCATATTCTTTTCCTCTCCTTTTTATACAAATGTAAGCATCTTCTATATACTGTTCTGCATATACCTTAGACGTCTCCAGTTCAGTGAAGAGCTACCGCATTCTTTTTATAGCTACATGGTACTGTACTCCATTGTTTGGACATGCCAGTAAGTTATTTAACCACCCCTTTTTAACTGGTTTTAACTAACATTTAGGTGTTTTCAATATTTGATATTAAAAACGATGCTTCAAAAATAGCCTTGAACATATGTCTCCTTCCACAGGTGAAAATATACCTGCAGGTTATATTCCTGGAAGTGGTGTTGGGGCTTACAGGGCATGTGTAATTCTGATAGATTTTGCCGATTGCCTTCCTTAGAGGTTATACCAATTTACATTCCCATCCCACCAGCAATGTATCAGTGCCTGTTCCCTCACACCTTTGCCAACACAGTATGTTTCATAATTTAAGTTTTGCCTTAGATTAGTCAGGTTATATGCAAAAGAGGACAACCCCATTTTCATTGAAAACTGGACAAATACAACATATACTCTTTGGATAAATTTAATTTTGATTAGGAGAAATTATTTTAAGGCTACATCTCGATGCTGCCTAGAAAAAAGTTCTCTCATTTCTTGTGGTCAGAGACCATTCTGCTCTCCAGTTCTTAGGTAAGAAGCCTTTAGGTGAGGAAATGGAAGAGATTATGACCTATGAGGGGCAAAGTCAGGCTCTCGGGCAAGGCCAGCACTATAAGAAGTTCCTGGATTGCTTATAGTCCAAGTGGAAAATAAGGTCCTGTGTTGTCAAGTCCAATACTAGGAAGAAGACAGGCTGGGATAAGGGAAATTCCCACGGTGGCCTATGAGGTGGAAAAGCCCCATCAACTGCCAGGGGAAATGGTAATCTCATCTCAGCAAGAAACCCCTGGGAAGTAATTTAAAAATGCAAATGGAACGTATAATTGCACCAGCCCCTCTACTGCCTGTGAGCAGTATACATCATCCCCCATTCCTGCCTCCAACCCCACAACTACGTAATAAGGAATATCGTAGAAGTCCCACAGATGTAAACTACTTGTGCCCAGATGTTCCTCCCTCTTCTGAAAAGGAAATTTCTAAAGCTCCTCCCAATAGATTAGAAGCTCCCTAGAGACAACTCCTTTCCTGTTGGCTTTAGAACCAACCCCTTTCACACCAATTCCCACAGGATTTGCTTAACAATCTGTCCTAGTGTTAATTTAGACTGATTCAAGCTATGGACCTCCCCATCACCTTATTAAACTCACCGTGAAGCTGGGTCTCATGCTGGCCTGATGGAGGCCCTACCCAGCCAGCTGTGAACCCATTAAATAGAGACTAGGAATACCTGGGTGCAGGTCTTCTACCAAGAGATGGCTTGCCTTCTGTACTAGCTCATGCAAACGTTTTTTCTGCCTCAGTCTTTTCTCTCTTAGAACATTTTTAAAATTGCTGATGCACTTGTTGAGGTAGATGGTCTCTGTACACACTTGCTCTAGGCTTAGTCTGTCCTGCTTGGGAGATTCAGGCCTGGAACAAGTTTCACTTCCCAAACAAGGAGCCAGGGCAAAACCTGGCAATGAATATGCAAGAGGTGAGTTATTAGAAGCCAGTGAGAAGTTGCTGGGATCCTGAGGTGTTTGATCTCCCTGGGTAGAGATGCCCATGCCACCAGAGACCATACTGAGCAAGCTCTCACTGCCCTGACTCCCAGGGCTCTCCACTGAGAAATCTTGGGCACCCCCTGAACTCAATGTCCCAGGAAGTCTATCACTGTTCTCTGACTGGGAGCCACTCTCATTGCTTTCCAGGTCCTCAGGACTGATGGACCCATTAGTCTCCAGCTTCTGAAATACTCCCTGCAGAGCTGAACGAAAGTGGTGAATTGCTCTCCCCAGTTTGCTCATGTAAAACTTAATTTCTATATCTTCATCCTCCTGTGAGCCACTCAGACCACAAGAGGATTTTTCAAAGACATCTTTAAGGACCTGAGCAGCACATTCTTCCTCTTCATTCAAGTCAATATGAACCATGTCACTGAAAGTCTCAGGCCCTATGGTAATTTCCTCCAGCATGCTGTCACAGCTCATCGCAAACTTTCTGGACTTGTCTGTTAAAAGCTCCTCTAGTTGCTTTGGACTCAGAATATCAAGGCCAGCTTCACAGGCTAGGAGCTTGTCCTCCATCTTCAGCAACCCAGACAGTGATAGGCAGCTGCTCGCCTCACTTTTATCACTGCAGTTGTTTTTCCTTTTTGTTATGTTACATGTTTCAAGTCCTTGGCTGCACTGTTTGAAAACACAGGATTTCCCAGAATCCTCCTCCTTTGAGATTAGCACTTGGGAAGGTTCTTCAAATTGATTGAGGGGGGACAGAGAAGCCTCTCTTTCTGTCAATTCACCACAGCTGCTACTAATAACCTGGGATGGTCCTGATGTTCCCTTTACTTCATTTCCTGGCTTAGACACATCGCTTAGCTTTGCTAAATTATTCTTGGTTAGGAAGCAAAGGCCTTGCTGCTCAGGGGTCTGGGGTTCTCTATGTTGATTCTGAGCCCTTGTTTGATATGCTCCTGTTATGGGTCCTCTGTCTCCCATTTCCATTTGAATAAGTGGTTCATCTTTGTTTAAGTAATTCAAATTATGATCCTGAGGTTGTTGCAAAAATGACAGAGACTCCTTCTGGGGATTCTTACAGCACTGAGGCCAGCTTGGTTCTTCTCTGGTGGCAATCCGGACCCCTACGCTCTGCAAGAGGATGGATTTCTGCAAGATGAAGTCTCTGTGCTCTAGATGGGCAAGCTTCACAACAATAGGCCTGGGGTGTGGGGCTTTGTCTGCTCTGTAAGCCTCTTTGATGTACCTGTTGCACTGCATACCATTAACACAGAGGTGCTTGGCCAGGAAGCTGTGCACCAGCTCCACTGTATTTTCCCCATCTTGCTCAGGAAGTCCATACAGATACAGAATGGCTTCCTCACTGGGTCTGTCCACATGGGGTTCCTGGGCCTTTCTCTCCATGCACACCTTGGCTATGGAGCTGCTGCCCACCTGCCAGCCTTCTATTTCACTCAGAACTGAGTCTACACAGCTAGAGACTTCATCCACTGAACCCCGTACTTGGCTCAAGTGCTGCTGCAGCTCAGCAATCTCAGTTTGGAGACGGCTGATGCCTTGTAGCTCTCTGATTATATAGTCTACTACATCCCCCAAAGGCTCTTGCTGTTCATGAGTGCAGCCTTGGCTAGGGCCCCTGGAAATAAGATACTTGGCTTGATTTCTCTCTGAGGGCTCTTGACAGCTTGTGGTAACACTAACAGATGAGAGGTCCAGAGAGCCAGACCCTGAAGCACAGGCGGTGGAGCCCAGAGGAAGCTGGCTGCTGGCCATCTGCGCAGAGCTGCAATGCTGGGCCAGGCTCCCATTTCTATCACCACCAGTGGCTGAGGCTGTTGATCCACAGCGAAGGGACAGGAAGGCGTCATCTGGTAAGGATCCAGCTAAGGACTTGCTCTTGACACCACCCACAGTCTCTCCCTTAGCTTTATCTGGGATAGGCCTGGAGGAAGGTCCCAAGGTGACCATGATTTCTTCCTCTGACTCTTGCAACAATCGCTTCATTTTCTCTCTCAGTATCTGAGAGATTCTCTGCTTCCTCCTCTTATTTCTGGTCAAGATGCTTAATGGAGATTGCCTTGGAAGGCAATACCCTGTCCTGCTCTTTTCAGTTTATTTCTAGCAATTATTGTTGGCTGGTGCCTTGGGCTTAGCCCACAGCGCTGCCTGGAATGGTTCCATGTGTGGTCTCCAAACCTGGCACATGCCCCTGGATCCTGCAGCTAGTGAAAAAGGAAAATAGTGCACTCAGGTCAGATATCAGCAGGTAATTTTAATCTGAGTCAAGTTGGCAAGCAGGAATAAGAACATTACCTTCTAAGACTGTAGGAGTCAACCCTGACCTGTCTCCCAACCCTGGCCTTAACAGCTATAGGCAGTTCTCTCTCCTTGGCTTCCCATCAAAGTACTTATGTAAAATCAAATTAAGTCCTTGTGCTCTGGCCAAGTACCCAAAGGCATCAGGATTGAGACACACTCGTGGGAAGTAGTTGGAGCGAGGTCAATGAGTAACTGAACCTTTAGAGAATTCAACACTAGAGTCTGGCTCAAGAATGAACACACACATGTTTAACCACCCAAGCTCAAATCACATACACAATGAAAGACACAGACAAAACATGGAACGTTTCTTTTTTTCCCAGTTAGTCCTTCTGGTAAAGACTCAGCTATTCAAAGGTTTGCTGCTGCCTGTGCTTATAGCACAGAGTGATTTCCTTTTGTTTAGTGACAGCAACTCTTCTCTGGGAAAAAGGACAATGGCAAGTATTTTCAACTTGGAGAAAAAAAACTCCATTTAAGAGTCCCCAAGGGTTTGGAGCAGCCTAATCAATACACAGGTTCAACTTTCCTGGCCCACAGAACACCTGATCTGATGCCTCCTTCGGAGCAGCAGGGTGAGTGATTTTCCAGCATTGTCCACTCCTGAGTAACAGTGGGTTCCCCTAACCCTCTGACTGGCCTGAGAGAACAATGCCTGGGACAGGTGGGGAGTTAGTTATACTGCCAGTATTCTCTGGCTCTGCTAGGTCATCCTCAGAGGGGTAAAATGGGCTGGTGGGAGACATGCTACCCTTCTTGTTCTTCAACCAGAGATGGTTTCCCCATTTTCTAGATTTGATCTAGATTTCTAAATCTTCTAGACCCCTGCTTCCTTTTCTTTATCCAGTACTCAATTTAACCCTAAAAGGGGAAAAATTGCCTGTGAAGAACACAAGCTGACAGTTCCCACAGCAACTCATTTTCAGGAAAGGAAACCATCTACAGTCTGCGGGCCTAAAGTTGAAAACCACTGTGTTTCCCCAGACTAGGAAGAACCAGAAGCATGAGTCACAAGACCTGGGATAAAGATTTCCTTTTTCTGGAAATAACTGGACCTACAACCAGGACATAGAAACTAGATTAGTTCCCATTTCATTTGTTCCCTTCTCTCTAGCTCATCAAAAAACTCTACTTCATTCAGGAATTCCTAATCTAAGAATTCTACCCATCCTGTGTGGCACTGGGGAGGCCCAGTTACTGCTTTTTAAGCATTTTCGCTTCACTCCAATGTCTCAGTGGGCAAGATCAGCCATCTCCATAATTTGGCCAACTCAGTCTAGTCTGACGGAGAGAAGGCTCTATGTGCACAGCCAAACTCCTGTATCTTAGGCTTAGTGCTCAGCTGTTTTGGCAGCAAAGTCCCCAATTCTAGGACTGATTTATCAAATTCTTCTTTCTTTTCTCCCCAACTGTGCAAGGTCTGGGTGTCTTGGATTTGGTCTTGGGATCTGGTATTAGTTCTGAACAATGTCCCTGGCCCCAAAAGGGCTGGAGCTGACAATTAGCCTTTCAAGTTTGTTTCAAGGAGAAAGACTACTTACTAAACCAAGATGGAAGCTCTGTGTATGACCACATGAAGCCATGACCAAGTGTTACTAGACTTAAGTTTGTGTCTTGCTTTACCAGTGAGCCTGGATTAAACACTTGACCTCTCTGTGCTCTAGTTTCCTCATCTGTGGGGAAGATAGTCACAGGAATGTTATAAAGCTGAAATGAGAGACTGGTGTTTAGTAAATTGTAATGTTGTGTTGTTATTATTACTGACAATGGTAAGTCCCTAAGACAAAGCAGCCGGGAAATCAATAACTGAGCCAAGCATGCAACCACCTAAATGGTTATGATTCAAGTGAACCAGGACTTCTTTTCCAGTCTTTCTAATGGTCTGCAGCAGTGCCTAAAATCCCACATTAGAGTGTCATTCTTTGTTAGTCCTGCTCCCTTTTAAAAGTTTTCTTTTTAAGGTAAAAATAAAGGCAAACTATTCAGTCCCCACCCTTTGATTCAGGTGATGAGTCTTCCCATCCTCCCTTAGGCAGCCTGAAAGCATAAGGCAGGGGCAAACAGCTACAGGAGGCAAGCTTTTCCTTTCTAATGCTCGTGAGGTTCAGAACTCACAGCCAGGTCCTCCAAAGGCCAGCCCTACTTTGGTCCAGAGGAGGCAGTTTTTCAGAAACAAAAATGAAGCTGATTCTCCTGCTATTGCTTCACTCCACGCCAGGTTAATTTCAGGCCTATCTACTTCTGATCCTCAGATCAATACTTTAGATAGGCTTGGCCTAACTTTCTGGACTGTTTTGCGAGGTGTGCCCTCCAAGACTACGATACCTACAATGCTGGCTGGCCAGCAAAAAAAAGTCAAGAGAAAAACACCTTCAGTTTTCTGAAATGGCTGATTCTATTATCCTTCTCTGACTTATCAAATAAATGTGATTAGGAATGTGAGTATTCCTTGTAAAATTGCTTCTGAATCAAATTTGGCTGGGATGAAACAACTGGGGGACCTTTGGGAACAGGCCAGGACTCTATGGCCTGTATATATATCAAGCAGCCTCTCACTTGGTGTTAAACAGGCCCACAAGGCAAAAAGTCAAGAGTTCTGAGCCCCACTCCCTCCACCCCCTGCTAAAAGAGGTCAAATCATTCTTGAGCCATTTACCAATTATGTTGTATGGTTAATATGGTGGGCAGAATAGATTTCTAGGGCCACAGAAGGTAGAGGTTCTCTTAGGATGTTAATCTTTGGCAAAGAATCAGAGAATCTTGTCAGAGAAAATGATAAGGACCACAAGGTATGAAGAATAAGATTGGTCTAAGGGAATATAGAATGCCCTAGATGGAATGCATAGCAAGGTTCCAGTGTTGCAGTTCCTAGGCCTTGTCATCCCTCCTCACCAGCATTAGGAGGAACCCCATTTATAGGCCAGAAGCAGGCATTATAAAGGAAAGAAAACCTCAAGCATCGTATCCAAAGGGGAGTAACACACAGTTGTGTGAGAGCAGATATAGCCTTCAGGGGGTTGGCACATCAAGACCCCAGAATGAAGACAACATGCAAGTCAGGCAGATGGATACTCTGTGCCCTGTCCAGGGCTCCCTTTGAGTTGTGCCAAGGTTTATTATACCAAAGAGTGTAACAAACCATAAAACAAATACATAGTCAACCAGAATCTGATACTCATGACAGAGACTCTTTCCCTTTGACCAAACTTCAGTCTGGTTTCTCTGATTCCACTTTCTGACTAGGCCCCTGATGTTAGCTCAGTATTACCCAGAATCCTGCTGGGTCAGGTTAGTGAAAATTACCCACCTTTGCTATCAGAACAAATTCCTTATCCACCACCCTGGCCTGCCTCGAGCAAAAATGCTGTCAAGTTGGTTTAGCCAGACTCCTCCCTACTCCTGATGTTTTCTCTTGGTAATTTTCCATCCACTGATCCTTGCCCTGCTCCTTGGCTATAAATTCCCACTTTCCCTTGTATTCAGAGTTGGCTCAGCCTCTTATTCCAGCACCCCAAAGTAGCAGCCTCCCTAAATAAAGTCTGTCTCACTGTCTTTAAACCATCAGAATAATCTTCCCTACATGCTCATCATGCCCTTTCCCTACTACCTTATGACCCTTGTGAGCAGACTAAAGAAGCATGTGATCAGGAATCAAACCCCCAAACACTACACCCTCCTCCCAAATATGCCACATTTTCTATCCCCTTACTCTGCAACAGTCTTTTCACCGAACTTACTTTCACCTGATAGATGATGTATTTGTTTGCTTATTATCTGCTGCTCTTCCCAACATCTCTAGTCTGGAATGTAAGCAGGGACTCTGTTTTGTTCATTGCTGTACCCCTAGCACCTAGAACAGTGCCTGGCATGTACAGTGCTCAAAATATACAAACAAAATCTTGCCACTGAATAAAAGGAACTGGAATAAAAAATAAGAAAATGCTAGAGGGACTTCCGGGAAGATGGCGATGAGAGCAGAGCGGCAGAAATCTCATCCCAATATTATATTTATCCACGAAAACACAGCAAATCCAACTATTCTTAAAAGAGAGACCAGAATACACAGAAAAGCACACAGCATGCAGCTACACCTGAGAGGACTTGGCACACTGTGAAGCAGTCATAAAGAGCCCAGCTGACATACGTGGCAACTACCAGCAACCAATTCTATCACCATGAAAAGACAGAGGAATATGGTACAGACAAAGCTTCAGACCCAGACAACCCCAGAGAGGTAACCTGAAGGGATAGACATGCACAGTCTTCCTGAAAAAGAATTCAGAATAAAAGTCATAGCCATGCTGACAGATCTACAGAGAAATGTGCAAGAGCTGAGGGAGGAAGGGAGGGAAGTGAGGAAAGACTATGCAGAAATGAGACAAGCCATCGACGGGCTTAACAGCAGACTGGATGTGGTGTAAGAGACTGTTAATGGAACAAAAAATAGAGAACAGGAATACAGAGATGCTGAGGCAGAGAGAGATAAAAGGATCTCTAGGAATGAAAGAATATTAAGAGAACTGTGTGACTAATCCAAATGGAACAATATTCGCATTATAGGAGTACCAGAGGAAGAAGAGAGAGAAAAAGGGATAGAAAGTGTCTTTGAAGAAATAATTGCTGAAAACTTTCCCACGCTGGGGAAGGAAATAGTCTCGTAGTCCACGGAAGCCCACAGATCTCCCAACACAAGGGACCTAAAGAAGACAACATCAAGACACATAATAATTAAGACGGCAAAGGTCAAAGATAAAGACAGAGTATTAAAGGCACCTAGAGAGAGAAAAAAGTTCACCTACAAAGGAAAACCCATCAGACTATCATCAGACTTCTCAACAGAAACCTTACAGGCCAGAAGAGAATGGCATGATATATTTAACATAATGAAACAGGAGGGTCTCGAACAAAGAATATTGTATCCAGCACGATTATCATTTAAATATGATGGAGGGACTAGACAATTTCCAGACAAACGAAAGTTGAGAGAGTTTGCCTCTCATAAACCACCACTACAGGATATCTTAAATGGACTGCTCTAGAGGGAAGCACCCCTAAAGCTAAAAAGATGTCACTAGAGAAAATAAAATCATAACAAAGAAGGCAGACCATCCAAATACTAACTAAAGGCAAAGAATAAAACACCTAGTATATAAAGAATGGAGGAGGAAGAATAGGAAGGAAGAGATAAAGAAACATCAGACGGCATTCACAATAACTTAACGAGAAAGTTAAGTTAGATTCTTAGATAGTAAAGAAGCAACCCTTGAACCTTTGGTAACCACGAATCTAAAGCCAGCAATGGCAATAAGTACATATCTATCAATAATCACCCTAAATGTAAATGGACTGAATGCACCAATCAAAAGACACAGAGTAACAGAGTGGATAAAAAAGCAAGACCCATCTATATGCTACTTACAAGAGACTCACCTCAAACCCAAAGATATACACAGACTAAAAGTGAAGGGATGGAAAAAGATATTTCATGCAAACAACAAAGAGAAAAAAGCAGGTGTTGCAGTACTTGTATCAGATAAAATAGACTTCAAAACGAAGAAAGTAGCAAGAGATAAAGAAGCACATTACATAATGATAAAGGGGTCAGTCCAACAAGAAGATATAACCATTATAAACATATATGCACCCAACACAGGAGCGCCAACATGTGTGAAACAAATACTAACAGAATTGAAGGAGGAAATAGACAACAATGCATTCATTTTAGGAGACTTCAACACACCACTCACTCCAAAGGATAGATCAACCAGACAGAGAATAAGTAAAGACACAGGCACTGAACAACACACTAGAACAGATGGACCTAACAGATATCTACAGACCTCTGCACCCAAAAGCAACAGGATACACATTCTTCTCAAGTGCACATGGAACATTTTCCAGAATAGACCACATACTAGGCCACAAAAAGAACCTCAGTAATTTCAAAAATATTGAAATCCTACCAACCAACTTCTCAGATCACAAAGGTATAAAACTAGAAATAAATTTTAGAAAGAAATCAAAAAGGCTCACAAATACATGGAGACTTAACAACATTCTCCTAATTAATCAATGGGTTAACAACCAAATCAAAACAGAAATCAAAGAATATATGGAGACTAAGGACAACAACAACACAAAGCCACAACTTCTGTGGGACGCAGCAAAGGCAGTTCTAAGAGGAAAGTATATTGCAATCCAGGCCTATTTAAAGAAGGAAGAACATTCCCAAATGAATAGTCTAAAGACACAATTACTGAAATGGGAAAAAGAAGAACAAAGGAGGCCCAAAGTCACCAGAAGGAGGGACATAATAAAGATCAGAGAAGAAATAAATAAAATTGAGAAGAATGAAACAATAGAAAAAAATCAATGACACCAAGAGCTAGTTCTTTGAAAAAATAAACAAAATAGATAAACCCCTAGCCAGACTCATTAAGAGAAAAAGAGAATCTACACACATAAACAGAATCAGAAATGAGAAAGGAAAAATAACAACGGATCCCACAGAAATACAAAGAATTAGAAGAGAATATTATGAGGATCTATATGCTAAGATCTGCAAAACCTAGAAGAAATGGACAACTTCTTAGAAAAATACAACCTTCCAAGACTCACCAAGCAAGAAACAGAAAAACTAAACAGACCAATCACCGGCAATGAAATTGAATCGGTAATCAAAAAATTACCTAAGAACAAAACCCCCGGACCTGATGGATTCACCTCGGAATTCTACCAGACATATAGAGAAGAAATAACACCCATTCTCCTTAAAGTTTTCCAAAAAATAGAAGAGGAGGGAATACTTCCAAACTTATTCTATGAAGCCAGCATCACTCTAATACCAAAACTGGGCAAAGACCTCACCAAAAAAGAAAATTACAGCCAATATCCCTGATGAACTTAGATGCAAAAATACTCAACAAAATATTAGCAAACCGAATTCAAAAATACATCAAGAGGATCATACACCATGATCAAGTGGGATTCATCCCAGGGATGCAAGGATGGTACAACATTCGAAAATCCATCAACATCATCTACCACATCAACAAAAAGAAGAACAAAAACCACATGATCATCTCCATAGATGCTGAAAAAGCATTTGACAAAATTCAGCACCCATTCATGATTAAAACTCTCAACAAAATGGGTATAGATGGCAAGTATCTCAACATCATAAAGGCTATATATGACAAACCCACAGCTAACATCATACTTAACAGCGAGAAGCTGAAAGCTTTTCATCTAAGATCGGGAACAAGACAGGGCTGCCCACTCTCTCCACTGTTATTCAACACAGTACTGGAGGTCCTAGCCACGGCAATCAGACAAAACAAAGACATACAAGGCATCCAGATTGGTAAAGAAGAAGTCAAATTGTCACTATTTGCAGATGACATGATACTGTACATAAAAAACTCTAAAGCCTCCACTCCAAAACTATTAGAACTAATATCTGAATTCAGCAAAGTTGCAGGATACAAAATTAACACACAAAAATCTGTTCTTTACTATACACTAACTATGAACTAACTGAAAGAGGAATCAGAAAAACAATTCCATTCACAATTGCATCAAAAAGAATAAAATACCTAGGAATAAACCTAACCAAGGAAGTGAAAGACCTGTACTCTGAAAACTACAAGACACTCCTAAGTGAAATTAAAGAGGACACTAAGAAATGGAAATGCATCCCATGCTCTTGGCTAGGAAGAATAAATATTGTCAAAATGGCTATACTACCTAAAGCAATCTACAGATTCAACACAATCCCTATCAAACTACCAACAGCTTTCTTCAATGAACTCAAACAAATAATTCTAAAATTCATATGGAACCACAAAAGACCCTGAATAGCCAAAGCAATCCTGAGAAGGAGGAATAAAACTGGGGGAATTATGCTCCCGGACTTCAAGCTCTACTACAAAGCCACAGTAATCATGACAATTTGGTATTGGCACAAAAATAGACCCACAGACTAGTGGAATAGAATAGAAAATCCAAACATTAACCCAAACATATACAGTCAATTAATATTTGATAAAGGAGCCTTGGATATACAATGGGGAGATGACAGCCTCTTCAGCAGCTGGTGTTGGAAAAACTGGACAGCTACATGTAAGACAATGAAACTGGACTACTGTCTAACCCCATACACAAAGGTAAACTCAAGGTGGATCAAAGACCTGAATGTAAGTCATAAAACCATAAAACTCTTAGAAAAAAACACTGGCAAAAATCTCTTGGACATAAACATGAGTGACTTCTTCATGAACATATCTCCCCAGGCAAGGGAAATAAAAGCAAAAATGAACAAGTGGGACTATATCAAGCTGAGAACCTTCTGTACAGCAAAGGATACCATCAGTAGAACAAAAAGAGATCCTACAGTATGAGAGAATATATTTATAAATGACGTATCCGATAAGGGGTTGACATCCAAAATATATAAAGAACTCACACACCTTAACAAACAAAAAGCATATAATCCATTTAAGAAATGGACAGAGGACATGAATAGACACTTCTCTAAGAAGAAATTCAGATGGCGAACAGGCACATGAAAAGATGCTCCACATCGCTAATCATCCGAGAAATGCAGATTAAAACCACAATGAGATATCACCTCACACCAGTGAGGATGGCCAACATCCAAAACACAAACAACAACAAATGTTGGCGAGGATGTGGAGAAAAGGGAACCCTCCTACACTGCTGGTGGGAATGCAAATTAGTTCAACCATTGTGGAAAGCATTATGGAGGTTTCTCAAAAAACTCAAAATAGAAATACCATTTTACCCAGGAATTCCACTCATAGGAATTTACCCTAAGACAGCAGCAGCCCAGTTTCAAAAAGACAGATGCAGCCCTATGTTTATCGCAGCACTATTTACAATAGGCAAGAAATGGAAGCAACCTAAGTGTCCATCAGTAGATGAATGGATAAAGAAGATGTGGTACATATACACAATGGAATATTATTCAGCCATAAGAAGAAAACAAATCCTACCATTTGCAACAACATGGATGGTGCTAGAGGGTATTATGCTCAGTGAAATAAGCCAAGCTGAAAAAGACAAGTATCAAATGATTTCACTCATATGTGGAGTATAAGAACAAAGAAAAAAACTGAAGGAACAAAACAGCAGCAGACTCACAGAACCCAAGAACAGACTAATAGTTACCAAAGGGAAAGGGAATGAGGAAGATGGGTGGGAAGGGAGGGATAAGAGGGGAAAAGGGGCATTACGATTAGCAGATGTAATGTTGGGGGGGCATGGGGAGGGCTGTACAACTCAGAGAAGATAAGTAGTGATTCTATAGCATCTCACTACGCTGATGGACAATGACTGTACTGGGGTTGGTGGGGGGACCTAATGAAGGGGGTAGTTTAATAACCATAATGTTGCACATGTAATTGTAGATTAATGATACCAAAATAAATTATTAAAAAAAAAACTACATTGGAAACTTTTCCCCAGATATACTTACAATTTTCTTGGAACTCAGGACAAATAAATAGAGTAGTGGTAGCGCCAGTCTCTGCTAGAGGCTGGTAATTAGCTGGTGCATCTCTGGCATATGAATTGGGTAAGAGAGGTCCTACTGTGATTCCCATCAAATCCAGGGCTGCTGTGATGTGGTTCCCATTTGCCCTTCCAGATGGAAGAGCTACCCTGATCCTGGGGCTGATTGTCCAACAGAAATATAATGTACACCACATATGTAATTTTACAATTTCTAGTAGCCACACAAAACAGTATAAAGAGGTTAAATTAATTGTAATATATTTTATATAACCCATTATCCAAAGTACTATCATTTCAACATGTAACCAACATAAAAATTATTAATCATATATTTGCATTCTTTTTTTCATACTGAGCCCTTGAACTCTATTATGTAGCTTACATTTACAGCACATCTCAATTTAGACTAGCTAACCTGCAAGTACACAACCACCACATGTCGCCAGTGGCTACCATATTGTACAGCACAGGCCTAGAAGGATAGGGTGAGGGACACTGTGGAGAGCATCTGTCAGCAGAAGCTCACTGAAAAGGAAAGGCCGTCATCTCAGGGATGAATGCTCTGTTCTTTCACTCATCTTCTCACCTGCTTGCTTTGATCCTAGCTGGAAGTAGCATATTTTCATTTTGCGGCAGATTCAATCCTCCTCAAGACTACAAAGAACAAAGTATTACGGCCCCAACCTGCAGAGGATAAGACCTTTTCTCTCTCTCAACCTGACCCTTTCTAGTACCCTGTAGCAATATGTAGCTTCTTTCCATTAGTCTGAGCAAAACCACAGGATAATCTAGTTACTTCAAAGAAGCTACCCCTTCACAGGGAAGACTTAAAGACCTCTCATACACAAGAGCATAATTTCAGTTAAGCTGAGTCAGAGGTATGCAATCCTTTACAACTCACACTAGAGGGACACATAAAAGCAGTAAAATTATATTTGTTTAGAATTTTATAGTTTACATGATTGCTATTTTACCATACAACAACCCCGTGAGGTAGGAGGGAAGGATTACTCTTGATTTTATAAATGAGAAAAATAAAGCTCAGAGAGGCTAAGTGACTTAACGAAGGTCACTGAGTAGAGCTAAGATTCAAAGTGGGTCTTCGATCTACAGAGTTAGTGCTCTTTTCACCATACATGCATGACTCAAATGCATAGGTTATCACACATGGGTGCACACACTCAAGACACAAAACTCAAAATGATTTTTTTGTTTATATGGCATATACACATAAGAGGGAAGAATTTTCAATTAGAAAGACAGTATACAAACATACACACACAGGAAAAATTAAAATATTTCTGAATATACACAGATATATACAAGAACAGGAAAGCTACTTGAGTAGATGCATACACCATGAGATAAAGGGACAGATTATATCTATATATGTATGCACATGGAGGGCAAGATGGCTTGTATATATTCATATATGATGAATACATGAGTTGTCTATATATGTATGTACACACAAGTGAAAAATGGTTAGGTTATTTATAAACATTTGGACATATCAAGAGGGAGAAACAAATTATTTGTGTACAAGTATGCATACATCCGGAGGGGTGGATGGGCTATTTATATACATACAGGAGAGTACCAAGGAAGAATGGATGGTTAGATTATTATATAAACATGTGCACGTGAAAATTCTACCCTCAGTGCTGAGTATGCTATTTTTCACTCATTATTATGAACCCCCCGCCAGGAGTTGGCTCAAGCAGTTATGTAATTAACGTAGCTGCTCCGTATTCCACCCACAAATGCTTTGCTTTTATCCCTGCTTGTCATTCAGAGTCAGTCATACGCTTGATACCACTTACCTTGCTGCTGCAACCAAAATAAGAATTAAGGAAATGAAAAGAAAAAAAACATTAAAACCATAAATTTTAGAATGCAAGTGCTGTCTTTAAAAGGAAATCCATTTAGAAGCACTCCTGGGTTTGACAGAGAAGCCACAGGATGAACTTTATAAGCCACAGCATGGCTGCTTGCCCAACCGACAGAGCCAAGGAGCTATTATTTTCAGTTGCACTCTGCGGGCTTGCTCCACAATGCAAAGTTGATGATAGGAACAATGCCCAGCAAAGAAATCCCCTCAGTGAAAGGCTGGGCACGAGTGTCGCTGGCTGCAAATCTAGGAATCCAATCTGGTCCACACCTCTCTGCTGAGGGGGTTTCTGACGACCAGCCTGCTGAAGGCAATAGCAGCCAAACTTCAAGTGGATGTGGAATTATAACTCAGTCGATTCCGGGCTTGAGGCTGAGACAGAAAGCAGGGCAGCTCCTGCTCCTGCTGCCGCTCCTCCTCCTCTCCAGCTGCTTCCTGCCTGCAGCTCCCATAGGGCACCAGCCCTCCTCACACGTTCCCAGTGCACACACCCCTTTCCCAGAACATTCACGCACACGTGAACCTCGCCGGCAAGCTCACTCACACACCCTTGGTGAGCGTCTCTCCCTCTGGCTAAATATAGTTCTTACTCTTTCCCCTCCCCCATTTCTCCTACTCCTTCCCCCACCTCCTCTCTTTTCCCCTGCCTATCCACCTCTCTCACGTCTGGGCTATAGGATATAGAGACCTAAGAGAGAGCCTTATACTTTGAGGAGCTCCCAGGCTCAGAAGGAAGACAGACACAGCAAGAAACTCCCAGACACAATATAAAGGGAGTCTTCTCTTCTTAGACAAACTCCAGATCTTTTCCTTTGGTTGTTTTTTGGTTTTTATATGTATATAATCTGCTGTCTGCATTTGGTGAAGCTGAAGAACAGGTAAAGAAAGGGCCCAGTACGGGTAACATCAAACAGCACCACATTCTCAGAGCAGATACCTAGTCCAGTTTTTCCAGAATAGCCATAGCAAGAAAGAACCAACTGGAAAACGAGAGTTCCCTTATGCTATGCCAAGTAAAGTAGAGGAAGCCAGGAGGGCTGACATGGACCCTGTACTGCAGCAGTCAGGACCACAGATTGTTTGGAATCCAGAATTAGGAAATAAGCAGCCTACAGTGATATCACATCGACCAAAGACTGTTTAAGGTTAAGAGCCCTGGTTTCATGATCCCCAAATTTCCTAGTCCCTCTTTGCCAGTGGTAGCCCTATCTCTCTAGATACTTGCTAGTCAGGTGGCTCTCACATGGCCCTAATTTCTAATAATTCAACAATTCTAATTAGGACTCACCAGGAAACTCAGTATCTTTATCATCAAAGAGCAATCAGGTTTTCTGTTGCAACATAATGCCAAACATAAACCAAGGGCCCCTGAAGCCCTGGAGCATAAAATGCCAAATACATAAAATATGTGATATCCCTTTCCACTCTGCAACCACAGGACAGGAAAAAAGTCAGAATCTTCTCAATATGTAGCTCTAATTAGTCAGTAACAATCCAGTGAAACTATTGCTATTCTATCTCCCCCGAGCCTGATCTAAGGAGAAAAGCACCCCCATTCCTTAGGCCACCTCAGGCAGGCAAGTTTGATTCACCCACCATGCACAAACCAGGCTCTCAAGCCTTGCTACTTCTGTGGCCTGTAACATTCCTTCTGACAGTCTACGATAGAATACAGCCCTGTTAGCCAGGAATCAGGTAGTCTGTCTAGGGAGGCCACCCCATACTCTGTCACTGCAGAACACGCATCCCTATATGGTAGATAAAACAAGCTTTTAAATTAAGAATGATTTCCTTGGCTTATTTAAGATCCTGAGGAGAAAATGTTGATTCCAGAGCCAACATTTGCCTTCTCCTAATAACACTGCTTCCCCCTCAACAAAGGAAGAAATTTCAAAATCCAAGGGATTCTAAACCATTTCTTAACCATCTACCTCATTATGCAGCAACACTAACATTAGAGCAAATACCTCCTAACCTAGTCAGGAGCTGGCTGGATGACAGAAGAGATAAGGACTGACAGTGCAACTATAACCACATCTAAATACAGAAAGAAAGAAAAAAAAAATTGAAAACTGTCAAATTTCTGTGGAAGCCACAGCCAATTTACTGTGGAGTTTGCCCTATTTCAGCCAGGAGAAAGAGATAAAGGGTTTAAACCAAGAAATATAGGAAAAACTAAATCAGAATTCTTTCTCTAACTCTGCAGCCACTAATAAATAGTGGCTGTCATTGTTAGATTGGGTCTAGACTACCTAAACTGAGAAGAAGCTCAAAGTCTCAAGACTAGGACACTGCCCAAAGATACTTCTTCTTCCTGTCTCATCTACCAGTGGCTCCTGGCTGAGGCCTCTAGATGGGACACCCAAAGCTAACATGACCCTGTCTTGGGGCTATGCCTATCCAAACACATTTAGCCCATCTTCTAAGCAGCGTGGGCTTTTCAGAAAAACAAAGGCTCAGGGAGGAGAGGACTTATTTAGGACATGAGAAACAATAAATTTGCTTTCTCTAGTTATAGTCTTCAAACTTCACAAAAGAGCTCATATGGCTTTGACCATAAGCAACCTTTGTGTCCTTCCACCTTCCCATGTTTTAGCAAAGGCAAGAAGGACAGTAAGTGGAGAAATGATAAATAGAAGTCAGTGTAAGTCAGACGAAAAAACAGGACTCCCTTTGCCACCATTCAACAGGGCCCAGTGTGCCAGGCATCATATGACTAAAGGGCAATCAGACCTCCTCAGAGGACTAGCCTTTCAGGACAGACATAATTTCTGTTTCCTGAGTCACGTGAGCAATGCTGCAGCTCCCCTGTCACAGTGGATCTTGCTCTTGGGAATCCTGGAAGGCTAAAAGAATGGGGGTGCTTTTTATAGCTAAGAAATAGCACAAGCACCCACCTCAATTGGGAAGGTTCCTCAAAGCAGGGCTGTTCCAGAGCTAGCTGGGCAGAACTGGAGAAACAGATTGGGTTAAGAAGGAAAAGGCATTTATCCAGAAGCTGTGAAATGCTCTGAACACACATTCTCAAGGTCTGGTTCCCAATTTAAATCTTTGCAGGGATCTTAGCCTAGAGACAGATGAGTCAAGATGGAAATTTAACATGAGACACTGACACACACGCAGAGTTGTGGGAAGGTTCAGAGCTGCAGGAGCTCTGAAGGGGAACCAAATGGGTGGGTTAGTGAGAAGACCACCTGGTGCACAAAATTCATCCTCATCTAAAGCATCTGAGCAGTGTCACAGGGATATTGGTAGAAGGGCTCATCAACCACAGTTCTCCCCTCTCATACAAACCTGTCTAAGTCCCCCTGAGACCAAATGCAACTGGCCTGGGAGAATGTGCCTGCTCCAAACCTGTCCTGCTTTTCCAGGTGTCTCTGCCAGAGAGTGACTGGGTCAGGACCAGAAGGTGATTACCTTACCTCCCAATGCTGACAATCACATATGCAGGGTGCAAAGGATAGGTGGAGTCAAAGTCTGACTTTTGCAGGAGTACACCTGTGGCTCTTTCCTTCTTTACCACTAAGTAAAGCCATAAAAGCAACATGAAGAGGCTGACATGTGGTCACACAGCTGTGGTCTGTTTCATGAGGAAGATGGTTTGTTCTGGTGGCTGAGAAAAGTCCTTTCCCTGTAGAATTATGCCCTCCATAAACTATCCAGAAATTACAAGCAGTAGAGAATGATGGGCAATGCGAAGTGGTTCTCCTTCTTCCCCTAGGAACATGCTTCCCTAGGGGAATGAGGAGTCTGGCAGAGACATGCTGACTTTACTGATGTGAGAAGACACGGCTGCTACAGAGCCTAAATCAGACCTGACAGGCTGCAAGGCAGGCCTAAAGAGTCACAAACTGCTGACAAATTTCAGTCCCACAATCAGGTCAAGTATCATCCTTGATTAGCAAAAACTTGAACATAAAGAGCTGATAAACTTCAGGACTGCCCAGCTAAATGGTTAGGTTTCCAGCCTTAATCTCCAAAGCCTGTGGTTCCATTTCCATTCCAGGACCAAATTATTAAAGACTCATTATCAAAGCAGTCTGCCTGTCTACTGCTCTCTCACATAAGCCTGACCAAAAGTCATAGCTCCCAGATTTAGGACTAAGGCTGGTCCTGAACTAGTATTTGCTTATATATGACATAGTCCAATCCACAAAGTGAACTGGTCCTGCCTCAACTGCTATACCCCAAGGAGCCCAAGGGGCCATATGCTGAGGATTCCCTAATAGGAGTCTGAAATTTGAAATTTCATAGAGAAATGACCTCTTATACTAAAAAGCAGACTATATTCTAACTGGCTTAACAGTGATAAAATATCCCCTTCAGTTCTATGTGGCTTATTCTGAGATATAGAGCAAACTCAAATCTGGAGAATTCTCTTGGGATAGCCCCTGTCTTTAAGTTTTTCAAAAATATGTCCTTAGCCAGCATATAAATCTCAAGTGACTCAGGGAAGGGGCCCCAAAGAGGAAGCTTTCCCCTGTAGGATTCTCCATATATTGAAAAATACCTGGTATGAGACACTGCATTATAGGAAGCTAGTTAATGTTCAAAGGGGAAGAAAAGACTTAAGAGAAACCCATCCTTTGTTGGGATCTCTGACAAAATAACAGGGAAGGAGAGGTGGAAAGAAAGGGAAGTCCTTAACTAGAGTGAGTCAGGAGATAGAGCTAGATTTAGCCCCAAAAGAAAGGAATGCCAAGGCAAAGCCTGTTTTGGTGTTGGCATTAGAGGCCTAGGCTGCAAGCTCACCCATACCAGTCACACGCAGAGAAGACCTCTTGCTCAGACACAAGATCCCTGGAATCCCTATGTTCTAATTCTCCACCCAGTGACAGAATCTTCTGCAAAACCTTTTGTTTCCTGATCACATGTCACCAATTCTAATCTATTTTACCTTTCTATCTAGAAAATCTGTCCTGTCCTCCGCAACCCTTAGTGTAGGCTTATTTCTCACTTGACTTATTGTTAAATATTTATCCTCTCTCATCTTCCTTCCTCCAGAACCACCTCCTTCTCAGTCCTCTCTACTCCCAATCAATTCTTCACAATTTGTTAGAGGGATATTTCCTACATAGATTTTTCCCCTCATTTTCTTAAAATCCTCCTGTGCGTGCCCTCGGGAAAAAGTCCTCAGCACATTATCACAAACCAAGAAGCTCTCACAGCTCCTAGAAGAAACCAACACTGCTGACACCTTGATTTCAGACTTCTGCCCTCCAGAACTGTGGGACAAGAAATTTCTGTTTTTAAACCACCCAGGCTGTGGTACTTTCTTATAGCAGCCCTAGCAAATTAATGCAGTACTTGAGAATTACAAATACCTTTTTATCCCCCACAAAAAATGGGGGAGGTTTTAATAAATAACAAGTGCTTACTAAGTACCTATGTGTTGTGCCAGGAAGGATGAAAAGATATGATCCTTAAGAAATTCATCATCTAATGGGGGAAATGCCATGGCATAGAGCACTGTTATATTCATATTGTATATTCTGAGGGGGAAGAGTGTTAGATTTTGTGCTTGGGTATCTGGTATTTCCATTTACTTAGAAAGTATATATAAGAGATGAGGGAGAGAAGAAAGAAAAGATGATGAATACAGTTTGAACATGTTGCATGAGGTGCCTATGAAAATTCTGGTGACAGTATCCACAGGCAGCTGGATATATGAGGCTGGAGCTCATGAAAGAGGACTGAGGTAGAACTAGAACTTTGGGATCCATGGAGTTTGGGTAAAGACATGAGTGAGACTATCTAGAGAAGAGAATGAGTGGAAATAGAGCCCTGGGAATCACCAAGTTTTAAGGGGCAGAGGAAGAGAAATGCTGTAAAGGAAACAAAGATGGAACTGCTAGAAAAAAAAAAGGACTTGGAGGGAAAGATATCAAAAAAGCCAAGAAGGAAGAGTGTTTTAGGGAGAAACCAGTCAACAGTTTTTATCCCACTTGTCATAAGAAATGTTCTGGGATGCTCCAAGGGCACCCAGCATGCTCTTCATAACTTGTCATCTTTGGGTATTTATGTCTGAATGTCCTCAGGAGGAAACCAATAACACATTTCCCAACCATGATTGAAGATGACGACCACCAAAGGAAAGTAGAAGCCCAAGAAATTGGGGAAGATTTTTGGCCACAATTTACCTCTTCCCTTTATCTTTGAGAAGTCTTATTTTATGCACCATGACTGTATGTCAGGACCTGCCTGTTTTGGAATGGTGGTAAATCTCAGGCGCATTGTTTATAGAAAGAACACAACTTCCCACTAACAAGTAGCCATAGATCTCCTTAATGAAATGTTTGTAAATACAGGAAGCAAGTTATCCCTTTATTTCTATCTTTCTAAGCTCATATTATTTTATTTCTTGGACATTTCCTGATCCTTAACAATAATTTCTGACTTAGTACCCTTTGGAATTCCTCTGATAGGCCTTCTCTGACTACCCTAACTCAAAGAGCTTGCTCCCTCCTTAAAGCCCTATGACAACTATTTTCTGTTGTGTTAACCACTCCTTTTATAACCAATTACTTATGGAGTTGTAATACCACTTCATACCTTCAGCAACCATTCCACAAAACTTTGCTAAGTGTCTACTAAGTATCAGAAGCTATGCTAGGAATTGTAATCAGTTCCTAAGCTCAGAGCAATATAGCAAAGGAGTTAAAGCCGATATATATGCAAGGAAAATGCCAGCAGAAAGCAGGAGTAACAAGAAAATAAGTGACCAGGAACAGGATCTCTGAATTCCTCAACTATTTTTCTACCTAATTGTACAAGGCCCCTAAGGCATATTAGGCAGAGAAGATATTCCAGGTGAATATTCATTCTTAATTCCTAAGACTTCCAATTCAAACTCCTGCATAGCCTCCTACCTTGATAAGCTGATCTGGGCCATAAACACGTCTTTCACAGAAGACCAATTCAAAAGACAGGTCAGGCAGTTTGCAACTTGACCCCTTGCTCCTGAGTCCACCTTCTTGACTAGACATCTGAATTTCTCCCAGAACAAGAGGAGGTACGAAAAAGAATATTGAAAGCCAAAAGGTTTAAGTTTTCTCAACCTGTTTTTTCATTAAAAAACAAAAAACAAAACAAAAACCCTGCACCAGTTTATTCCAAGTGACCGAGCTCCTGTCTCCAGCATTACAGCTGAGTTAAAGGGCCTATTCTTTGGGCCTGGAGTGAGATGGCAGCCTTCAACAACTCCAAAAGGTGAGAGTGGTTGTTGACTAATATGTATCATAAAGACACATATAAGTGTATGATAATTTGAGAGAGTAAAATATCTCCAGCGTTCAACATGCTGGTTTGGGTGGGAATCAGGGAAGGCTTTGTGAAAGACATGCTACCTGAGCTTGATCCTGAAGGATGAATAATATTTGGATATATGGAAACTGGAGAAAGAAAAGGCATTCAAGGTAGAGGATACAGGATGAACAAAGATATGAAAAGGAGAAAAAGGAAGGTGTATTGTAGGAAATGGAAGGAAATTACATGTACTGAATGCTAACAACATGCCTGGTACTGCTCTACACATATTATCTTATTTAAACCATATCTATCCACTGAAGCATGGTACCAATTCAGAGATGAGAAAACTAAGTTTCTAAGAGACTGGGTGACTTCCCTAAGCCTAGGGTTACATAGCTAGTAAGTGGCGGAGACATATTTCAAATTCAGTCTGGCTGACTCCAAGTCCCGACTTCTCTGAATTGTACAATGTGACCTCTGGGTTAACAAAAGTTAGAAAAGTAGGTTGGGCCAAGTCATGGGTGGTCCCAGATGTCAAGCTAAAAAGTTGAGACTGGAATTTAACTACCAAAGGAAAAAGAAAAATAATGTTCTTTTAGGAGAAATTTTCATTCATTCATTCATTCATTCATTCATTCCCTCCCTCACTCAAATATCTATTAAGAGCTAGGCATCCAGCTACAAAGTTAGTCCCTATTCTATATTTCCATGTATTTTCATTTAGCTTTTATTTAAACTTTGAACTATAACATACAAATAGAAAAGCCCACAAATCAAAAGTTCGTCAGTGTAAACAGTATTCAGATGAAGAAAGATCATCAGAGTTCCAGAATCCCTCTTTGTACTCGTATCTAGTCACTACCAACCCCTTCCCCCAAAGGTATTCCCTATCCTGAAGTCAGACACCACAAATTACTTTTCCCTGTTTCTAAAATTAATATGAAAGAAATCATATAGTGTATATTCTTTTAAGAAATACATAATCCTGAGAGCAAATGCTCACATAATTCCAGCACAATACGATAAACACCCAAATTGACTATATATAAAATGCTATAGAAAAATGAATAACTCTAACTCTACCTGGGGATTTCGGGGAAGGCTTCAAAGGATGTGACATCTAAGTTGAACCCTAAGCATAAGCGTAGCCATGACTAACGCTGTTTCAGGAAGATAAATCTGGCTGTGATATTCACAATGGATTTCAAGAAAAACAGATAAAAGCAAGGAAACTGTTGAAAGCCTAATACTACTGTTTAAGCAGTAAAGAAGACCTGAACACAAAGGGGTACAGAGAAGAGACGGATGAAAGAAATCACAGAAAAACAGCAAGATCTAGCAAATGATCCGTGTGGGAGGCAAAAGAGAAGAGTGACACTGTGATTTTGAAGGGATGATTAGCAGAATGGTGGTTAATTTAATATAAATAGAGAATAAAGGAAGAAGAATAGGCCCAGGAGAAAAGTTTCAAATATTGGGAAATTGTGGTGAAAATAACTAGTAGATAACTAGACACAAAGGATAGAACCTAAGGAAAAAAGGGAGGGTTAGAAGTATAGATTTAGGAGCCATCTGCTTAGAAAGGCTAGTTGGAAGTCTTACTGGCCTAGCACAGAAGTCAAGATCAAGCAAGCACCAGCCACACAGTAGTTATTCAATTCTGCATTAGAGGCTAAGAGATGAAGATTTGAGATTAAAAGAGATGCCTAAGGGGAAGACTGCAGAAAGAGACAGGAAAGGAGATAAACAAGGTAAGAAAGGAAGAGAATTGGGAGAATCTAAAATAATGGAAACCAAGAAAGCAGGAAGTTAAAAGTAGGGAGTTTCAAAAACACCCTATGGAATGCTATAGAGAAAAACGAGAATAAAGGACTGAGGAAAGCATCTAGGGAAAAAAATATTTAAGTATTTAACTGTTAATTATTTTAATCTTTCCTCTGGCCTATAAGTTCCTAAACGATAAGGAAATCTCTTACAAATAACACCAACAGCACCCAGTGGTACCCACTTTATTAGCTGGCTTGACTTAAAATTAAATAATTATATTAGCTCTTTCCTTTGGACAACATTGGCAAAAGGATTCTCTCTCACAGAGGACATGTTCCTTCCCAGCCAGTATCACATGTTCCCATGAGTTGGGCAGTCAAACAAGCAGTAGTTAGAGAAAGTAGCACAAAGGAAGAATGGCTGCTTTGCTTATTTGGAAGTAATTTTGTACAGAGCTACAAATCAAACACTCCATAGGAGTTTACTCTATACCTTCCTTTATTGATACTGAGACAGGGAGGCAGCAGGGCATAACTCCTGCCCAGTTAGAGTACAGTGAGGGCCCTGCAAAAGGACAAAATCTTAGAAAACAGGGTGCTTGAGCTTGAAACAATGTAACAATTTATTCCCCATTGGGACCCAGTGGTAGAGAACAGTTAATTGCTCAGGGTCATGTAGGCCCATTAGTTTACAATAGGGTATCCGGAAAAACTTCACAGAGATAGGTTAAAATATAACTAGCATTCTGGCTGAATCTATAGAAAACTCCCACTGCAGCAAGCATAAAACCCTAGACACGGAGACCCAAAGCGGCAAACCTGCCCCTCCCTGCACCTGTGGGGAGTTCCATACTTTCTCTTATCCTGAATAAAGCTCGCTCTCTCTGTATCTGAATAAAAACTCTCTGCATCTCCTGCCTTGTCCGTTCATGAAATTCATTCTTTGACTCCACAAACAAGAACCCCGGCATCAATACTATGCCCAGAAAATATTGCCAGGTGGGGCAAAGGCTTGCTGCCAGTATCTAACACCTTCTTCTGACCTAAGGCAGGTCAATGATGATCATGGCATTCCTTGGAGATATTTCAATATGCACCTCAGAAACCAGAGCCAAACTCCACCCCTTTAAACTAGCTGCCTTAAATCCCAATCCCAGATGTGACATTTTATAATTCACAAGGTTCAGTCACAGCCTGGAACCAGATCTAAGGTTTACAGAAGACCAAGCACTAATAAACACCCAGATCCAGGCCATAAATGTGTTCAGGACATTTCAAAGGGGAAAAAAAAAAAAAACCCTGAGAAATGTTAAGCATTTCTCCTGAGAAATTCACAAAAGCATCTCTTGGAATATGTTCCCAAAGTGTCCAGGGGCAACTATGGTGCCCTTTGATAGAATCCAGACAGGAGTACTGCCTTTTTGAGTAAGCCTACCCACCATCTCAGAGGGACCTAGGTTTTATCTTACCTAGACTACAAGCATTCTCCAGAGGACACGTCAGCAAGCCACAAGCCCACCTTTTCCCTGACCCCACCCTCAAAAAGCCCGCCAAAATACCTGGCCATAAGAAGCCTCTTAGTCTGTAAGAGACACCTTCTTTGTTCTGCTGGCCAGAACAGAGGGGTCCCTCTCAGGTTTAGCAATAAACCTGCTTGGACTGTAGAGTTCGCATCCCCTTTTTCCTTTTACCCTTCCCTAGACTCCTCAGGTAAGGCACTCCATGACTTTTTCCTCCCAGGCCCCAGAGTAGCACAAGTGCACTCAACAGACTCACCTGAATGATCCATATAGCAAGTTATCCCAGGAACCCCATGCTATTAAGGAGTTTAGGTCCCTAGAAAAGCCTGAAACCCTACAGCACTGGCTCCTTGCAACACTGGCCATCAGAAGCAGTCACTGGGTTCCCACTCAGCAGCAAAGGCTCCAGCTATGGTCAGCAACACCTCTGGCACATCACTCAGGCCTGGATTAGAAAGGTCATGAAAGAGACCTAAAACCCAGCAATTTGGGGAAGTAACAGGGACCCACTGATGACTGTCTTGCCAATGGGTTTCAGCCCTGGACAAGTTCACTATGGATTCAGTGAGACCAAGGAATAACAATGGAATGTTCTTGGTGTAAAAAGGTTTACTACCCAGCTTTTTCTCCCAGCAATAGGTCAAGCACTAGAATTAGTCTGTAATCTTCCTTGTCTCTGCCTCTGCCCAGAGCACTGGGCAGAGCTCTTTATATACTAAATCAGTAAAAATTGAAGGGTAACTTCAATTTTCCCCACACTTTCAAGCAACTATTGATAGAGCACTGTCCTCAAAAATACATTTTACTATTGTGGATAAAGTGAAGGTTCCTATGGCCACGATCCTCATCTGAACCTAAACTACTTGATGATTGTAACTAGCTTGCTGTTAGGCTACTGCTTCCACACCCATAGGCAATTACTTCTTATTGACTGAGTCACTATATAAAGAGCTCTGCCCAGTGCTCTGGGTGGAGGCAGAGACAAAGGAGGATTACAGACCTGCAGACTGTTGAATACAGATGTAACTCTAATGCTTGACCTATCACCGGGAGAACAAGCCGGGTAATAAACCCTTTCACCCCAAGAACGTTCCACTGTCATTCCTCGGTCTCACTGAATCCATAGTGAACTTGCCTGGGGCTGAAACCCATTGGCAAGACAACTATGATCTCACCAAAACTCTGAGAGAGGACAGTTATTCTCCCTAATTTTTTAGCGGAGGAAACTGAGAAATAGGAAGTGATTGGTTAAGTTCTCTCAGATTTTAATACTGAGCAACTGCAAGGACCCTGTTCTTTCTATTTCTGGGTTAGTCCTAAATCTTATCACAGTAATAGGGATAATAAAAATGGATATAAAAGACACTGGATACTGTGAATGGGCTCTGCAAATATCAGCCTGGAGACCACATTTACTACTAACTACTCCTCAGGAAAAAAGATCCACAGGTGAGAAACACTGAAGTTTCTGTGTCATCTTCCACCTTCTGCCTTGGAAGGTGTATTAGTTTGCTAGGTAACATAATACCACAGACAGGGTGGTCTAAGCAACAGAAATGTATTCTAGAGGCTAGAAGTCCAAGATCAAGGTTTTAGCAAGGTTAGTTCCTTCTGAGGCCTCTTTGGTTTGTAAATAGCCATCTTCTTTCTGTGCCTTCAAACGATCTGCCCTCCATGTGTGTCTGTGTCCTAATCTCTTTTTAGAAGGACATCAGTCAGACTGGATTAGGACCCATCCATTTGACCTCAGTTTGCCACAATTACCTCTTTAAAGTCTCTATCTCCAAATACAATTGCATTCTGAGATACTGGGTGTTAGGATTTCAATATATGGGGGGCAAAACAAAACACATATGGTTAAAATATTAACCATAACAGGAAGAAAAAGGAGAAATCAGGTAGAAATCAGTTTTGGTAGCATCAGAAATTTAAAAGTCAGGGGAAGAAAGGAGATAATCCAGAACCAGAACCTAGGCACCTGGTATTTTCCTTTCCTTTGTAGGGAACCTTTGGAATGGAGTAGAAGGAACATCCCAGCTGGTAGCTTTAGAGAAAGAGAACTAGGCCAGTCTGGGCTTTCATTCCTGCTCTGGCCTGCTGCCTAAAAGACATGGAGAACCTGAGCAGAAGGCCCATGCGAGTCCTTTCTGGGTATTTCTGCTTTGTTTGGAACAGATAGGGGTGGGAAAGGTAGAAGGTCTTTGTTCATGTAAAATGTAAAATAATATATTTTAACCTCTTACAGATATCATTATTATCACCCACTCAGCTTCATCTTTTGAATTTCTTTCTACCTAAGATTTTAGTTTTTACCAAAACCCAAGTATTACTTGTGTTCCCAGGACTAAGCTAGATTTGTGTATTAAAGGAACAGAAAAGGAGGGAATGAGACTATCAGGCTGTAGCAAGAATTGGCAGCTCAAGAGTATGCTCTTGTTACTGACCTACTGGGCAAGCTACTTCCACGTCCTATAAAAAAAACAGCTTCTTACTGTTTCAGAGGCTCAGATGATATTGCCAAATTCCCCAAAGAGAGGTAAGAAAAAGAGGAGAAAGAAGGGTTGCAGGTTAGGGCACAATTAATACAGAATGTAACAAATTCAAGAGAAGTCCAAAGAAATTAGATAGGAAAAGGATCAGGAGAAAACATTTGCAAATCGCATATTTGATAAGGAACTTCAATCCAAAATATATTAAGAATTCTTAGAAATCAACAACAAAAAGACAAATAACCCAATTTTAAAATGCACAGAGGATTTGAATAGACATTTCTCCAAAGAAGGTATACAAATGATCAATAAACACAAGAAAAGATGATCAACATTATTAGTTACTAGGGAAATGCAAATCAAAAACACAGTGAGATACTGCTTCACAACCATTAGGCTAAAATAAAAAATACATAGACTAACAAATGTTGGCAAGAAGGTAGAGAAACTCATACATTTTTTATGGAAATGTAAAATGTCACAACCTGTTTGGGCAACGGTAGAGCAGTTTCTCAAAAAAACACAGAGTTACCACGTGGCTCAGCAATTCTACTCCTAGGTGTAAACCCAAGAAAAATGAAAACTTGTACATGAATGTTCACAGCAGCATTATTCATATAGCTAAAAAGATAACAACAATCCAAGTGTCCATCAACAGATGAACGGGTAAACAAAATGTGGTATATCAATACAGTTCAACCATAAAATCAATATTATTCAACCATAAAAAGGAATTAAGTACTGATACATGCTACAACATGGATGAACCTTAAAATCACTATGTTAGGTGAAAGAAGCCAGACAAAACAGGCCACATATTATACGGCTTTATTTATATGAAATGTCCAGAATAGGCAAATCCACAGACACAGAAAGTAAATGAGTGGTTGCCAGCAGCTAAAGCAAAGCAGGGAATGGGGAATGATTGATTAATGGGCATGGGATTTCTTTTTGGAGTGATGGAAATGTTCTGGAATTAGATGATTGTGATGGCTGCACAACCTAGTGAATAAACTAAGAACACTGAATTGTACATTTTAAAATGGCAAACTTACGCTATGTGAACTATATCTCAATACACAGATATTTGTTATCCCCAAAAATTGATTCCTTTTCTTTTTCAGTCCACTGAGGGAAAATGGTAGACATAGGACTGGATAAGAAGGCTGGAAGAGTATACAAAGCACAGTATCACTGTCTCCATTTCACTTTTGAACGTGACAGGAAATGGAAGCAAGTTTTGAGGAGAGGGAGGCGTCACAGTCACAGGTGGCAGGAAAGATGAAATTTGGGAATTATAAACAATGTATAAACCCAAGGTTACCATGAGAAGTATGGGTATGAGTTCTCCTTTTTAGAGATTTTTAGGCAGAAGAACCCTCCTCATTCCTCTCCACAAAATAACTTCCCAGAATGAAAAAGGACTAGCTTCCCTATTCTTCATCCTTTTCATTGATTCTGTTAACAGTTATCTATGGAGTGCCTATTATGGTCACATTAAGACAGGTACCTTAGACTAGCAGTTACCAAAGGGGAGGGGTGGGGGTGGGTGGGTGGGAAGGGAGGGAGGGAGAAGGGGATTCAGGGGTATTATGATTGGCACACATGGTGTGGCAGGGGTCACGGGGAAGACAGTGTAGCAGAGAGAAGACAAGTAGTGACTCTGTGGCAACTTACTATACTGATGGACAGTGACTTCAGTGGGGTATAGGGCAGACTTGATAATATGGGTGAATGTAGTAACCACAGTGTTTTTCATGTGAAACCTTCATAGGAGTGTATATCAATGATACCTTTAAAAAAAGGACAGGTACCTTATCCTTCCCTCCCTTTGAAGGTAAGTGAAACTTTACTCCAATTTCTTATATATTATAAAGGTGATAGCTTTAATGTCTCCTACCTCTCAATAACCCAATCACATTTAGTAAGTTCAAGGTTGGTTTGGGGAGGATGAAAATAAAATACAGGACATAAAACAGTCTTTGAGAGATAATGTCTTTTGTTTAGGGCATGTTGAATTTGAGATGCTGATGGGACAAGTGAGTGTACAAGTAGTTCAAAATATGGGTCTAGAATTCAGGAGAGAGATCTGGGAAAGATATACAGATAGTAGAGCAATCCACACGAAACTGGTAGTTGACATGATGAATAAGATGTCATAGAAAGAATGTAGAGTTACATGAAATGAGGATGGAGGAAAGAATTGCAGAAAGACCAACATTTAAGAATTGAGCAAAAAGAGAAATCAGAGAAGGGAGACTGAAGAGATGTCAGAGAAGAGGAGCTTCGGGGTGGTTACTCAGATATCAAAACAGGAAGGTATGCTCAGGAGTGTCAAATACTGCAGGGAGGTCCAATGAGATAAAGACTTGAAAGCAACCATTAGATTAGGTAGCTGAGTTCACTGACGATCTTCACAAATGCAGTTTTAATGAAATGATAATGAAATCATCTGAGAGTTTCCTCAAGTGTATTCCTTGGAAAACAAATCCTACAGGATGCTTTTCCAAAACAGAGTTTCATAGTCAAATAAGTTTGCAATAATGCTTTGCAATATTCCCTTTCTGAAGAGTCACAACAAGCCTAAGTATATTCAAGTTTCTGAGAAGTATTGTGATAAAAGCAATCTGTTGGTGTTATACTCTATTGGAACTCAATGTTCCCAAAATCCTTTGACCATGGAACTCTTTATTACATGATAAAGAACCTATTAAGAGTTCTCAAAACTGGAGTCCTGTGGAACACATTTTGGAAAAGAGGGTTCTAAGATTACAATGGTAGAAAAAAGTGTTAAGAACACAGGCTCTGGAATTAAATGGATCTAGGTTTGAATCCAGTTCTAACTCTTACCAGTTAGGTGATCCTGGACAAGTTTCAATCTTTCTAAACCTCAGTTTCTTAATCTATAAAATGGGCCTAATAATATGAGCTGAATTCATAGTGAGGAATCCTCTTGGATAAAGCACTTACACTAATAGTAGTATTCAATGAATGTGGTTACGATGATGATGATAACAACAATGACAACAGTAGTTGAGACTAAAAGAAAAACTGTGATGTAGGTACTGAAGTTTTCAATGAATGAATGGGGGGTTATGGAAAAGTTGGGATCTAATAGCAACAAGGAAGTGGGGGTGTAAGAACAGGTTAAGCCAGGATCTAGTAATGGCCTGAAAGTGACAGAGGGACCCAGAGAAAACCAAGCCTCACTTGTGACCCAGTAATACATGGGGCATAAAAGGTACAGTGTCCCCCCAAAAAGGGCTTTAGTGAACAGCAAGGTTTCAATGAGTAGAGAATGTATTGGTTCTGGTCTCAGATATCAACTTAGGACTCCACAGTTTACCAAAGGGCAGAAGGGGCCTGTTGGGAGTTAGGGCCCTTATCCAAGAGAGGTCTCACTGGTTTGTGAAGCAATAGTTGGGCCTGTTCTTACTACGAAGTTTGAAGAGAGATGCTAAAATCTCTGGTTAAGAGAGGTCTGTCTGGGTGAATGTAGTAACCACATTGTTTTTCATGTGAAACCTTCATAAGAGTGTATATCAATAATACTTTAATTTAAAAAAAAAAGAGAGGTCTGGAAGTATTCAGGCTTACTACAGGATTTGCATCCCAACAGTGTGGTAGTAGCAAAATATTAGAAACAACTTAAAGTTCCATTAACAGAGGACAGAGTATATAAATGATAATAGATTTACAAAAAGAAATACTGTGCAGCTATTAAAAACAAATGCAATAGCTTTATTTGTACTAATAAGGAAAAATCTCCAACATATAGAGTGAATGAAAAAAGGTACAGGATAATGCATGTAATATACACATGTGTCTGTGTGCATGCACTCATGCTTATAAAGGCAGAGATTATCTCTGGATTCACAAGATACAGGTAAAAGGAGATGGAGAGATGGGGGACTAGAGGCCTGGAAGTCTAAAGCAGGAAGGGAAGTTGGCAATATACATATCCTTTTTTGTATAATTTTACATTTTTACACTTACTATTTATTCAAAACTTTTTTTTTTAAGTGTTAGAGCATCAATGGTTAGAGAGAGGGCTGAAAGATTGTGAGATAAAGGAAGGATAGCTGGTGATCTCCATGAGGGAAAAAAGTTAAGGTAATATAAGTTAAGATAAGCAGCCATAATCAGAGCAAAATCCTGGAGTTAGAAATGGAGCTCAAGATGGCGGCGTGAGCAGTGCAGCAGAAATCTCCTTCCAAAACCATTTGTGAAAATACAACTATTCCTAAAAGAGAGACCAGAAGATACAGTACAACAGCCAGGCTACATCTACATCTGCAAGAACTCAGCACCTCATGAAGGGGATAAGATACAAAGCCGTGACATGGCGGGACCCAAGCACTCCCCCACCCCAGCTCACTGGTGGGAGGAAAAGAATCAGAGAGGGGAGGGAGTGGAAGCACAGGACTGCTAAATAACCAGCCCTGGTGATCTGCACCGGGAGCACAGACACACACCGCGTGCTGTACTGGATATTGGAGAAACAGAAGGCCAGGATCCGAGACGAAGACTGCGAGCGGGTCCCCACAGCCAGCTCCCCTGGGACAAAAGAAAAGCGGGTGCTTTTAAAAAGTCTTAAAGGGACAAGGGCCCAACAGCTGAATAAAATCGTCCCAGCACACTCAGCCCAGTGGGCTGGGAGTCTTGAGGAACTTTGGGCCCCCTGACCACCTGCAGGGTGAAGCAGCCCCGGGGCCCCTCGTGGTGATAAGCAGCCAGCCATTCATTCCCCCCAGCTGGTGCTGCAAATGGACCGGCTGACCTGCCATAGTTGCAGAGCAGCAGGAGAGCAACCCCACCCATGGCAACCACACAGAGTCTCCTCCCAGCGTGCAGCTAACCGGACGCGCAACGGAAGCTGGAGCAAGGTCGAGAAGGCGTGAATGGGCCCATCCTGGCAGTAGACTGCACCTGGCGTGGCGGCTACGCCCCCACAGTGCTCTAGGCTAGCCTGAGGGTGGCCCTGACCAGAGCAGCTCAGGGGATTATCCCAGAGACTGCCTTCCAGTGTGCAGGTAACGCAGGTAACTGGCACAGGCTGTGGAAGCCAGAGCAAGGTCTGGAAAGTGCGAAGGGGCCTGACCTTGCCGTAGAATGCACTCGGCATGGCAGCCATGCCCCCGCACAGCTCGAGGCTAGCCTTAGGGCGACCCTGCCCACGGCAACTAAGGAGATTATCCCAGAGACTGCCTACTGGTATGTGGGTAACCGGCACAGGCTGCAGAAGCCAGAGCAAGGTCCAGAAGGCACGAAAGGCCAGATATTGCAGTAGAACACACCTGGTGTGGCTGCAACCCCCCGCAGTGCTCCAGTCTAGCCTGAGGGCAGCCAAGACCATGGTAGCTAAGAGGAGTATCCCAGAGACTGCCTCCCAGTGTACAGGTAACTGGCACAGGCTACGGAAAAGGGCAAGGAGAACAACAAGCAGGAAGGGACGTTGTTCTCCCAGCTGACACACGTGCCACCTGCCTGCGACCACTTCTATTGCCATGAAACGACAGAAGAATCTGGTCCAGTCAAAAATCACTCAGACAACTCCAGAGAGAGGGCCTGGTGGGATAGATTTAAACAATCTTCCTGAAAAAGAATTCAAAATAAAAGTCATAACCATGCTGATGGACCTACAGGGAAATATGCAAGAGCTAAGGGATGAAGTGAGGAGGGAAATTACAGAAATGAAACAATCAATTGATGGGCTTAAGAGCTGACTGGATGAGGTGCAAGAGACTGTTAATGGAATAGAAAGCAGAGAACAGGAATAGAGAGAAGCTGAGGCAGAGAGAGATAAAAAGTATCTCTAGGAATGAAAGAATACTAAGAGAACTGTGTGACCAATCCAAAAGGAACAATATTCACATAATAGGGGTACCAGAAGAAGAAGAGAGAGAAAAAGGGATAGAAAGTGTCTTTGAAGAAATAATTGCTGGGAACGTCACCAAGCTGGGGAAGGAAATAGTTTCTCAGACCATGGAAGCCCACAGATCTCCCAACACAAGGGACCCAAGGAGGACAACACCAAGATATATAATAATTAAAATGGCAAAGATCAAAGATAAGGACAGAGTATTAAAGGCAGCCAGAGAGAGAAAACAGATCATCTACAAAGGAAAAGCCATCAGACTATCATCAGACTTCTCAACAGAAACCTTACAGGCCAGAAGAGAATGGCATGATATATTTAATGTAATGAAACAGAAGGACCTTGAACCAAGAATACAGTATCCAGCATGATTATCATTTAAATTCAAGGGAGGGATTAAACAATTCCAGACAAGCAAAAGTTGAGGGAATTTGCCTCCCATAAACCACCTCTACAGGACATTTTAAAGGGACTGCCCTACATGGAAGCACTCCTAAGGCTAAATAGATGTCACCAGAGAAAAAAATCACAGCAAAGAAAGCAGACCATCTAAATACCAACTAAAGGCAAAAAATAAAATCAACTATCCACAAAAACAGTCAAAGGAAACAAAAAAGAGTACAGAATAAAACACCTAACATATAAAGAATGGAGGAGGAAGAATAAGAAGGGAGAGAAATAAAGAATCATCAGACTGTATTTATAACAGCTTAATAAGAGAGTTAAGTTAGATTGTTAGATAGTAAAGAAGCTACCCTTGAGCGTTTGGTAACCATGACTCCAAAGCCTGCAATGGTAATAAGTACATATCTATCGATAATCACCCTAAATGTAAATAGACTGAATGCACCAATCAAAAGACACAGAGGAATAGAACGGATAAAAAAGCAAGACCCATCTATATGCTGCTTACAAGAGACTCACCTCAAACCCAAAGATATACACAGACTAAAAGTGAAGGGATGGAAAAAGATACTTCATGCAACCAACAGGGAGAAAAAAGCAGGGGTTGCAGTACTGGTATCAGACAAAATAGACTTCAAAACGAAGAAAGTAGCAAGAGATAAAGAAGGACATTACATAATGATAAAGGGGTCAGTTCAACAAGAGGATATAACCGTTATAAATATATATGCACCCAACACAGGAACAGCGACATATGTGAAACAAATACTAATAGAATTAAAGGAGGAAATAGACAACAATGCATTCATGTTAGGAGACTTCAACACACCACTCCCTCCAAAGGACAGAGCACCCAGAGAGAAAATAAGTACGGAGACAGAGGCACTGAACAATACATTAGAACAGATGGACCTAACAGACATTTACAGAACTCTATTCCCAAAAGCAGCAGGATACACATTCTTCTCAAGTGCACATGGAACATTTTCCAGAATAGACCACATACTAGGGCACAAAAAGAACCTCAGTAAATTCAAAAATACTGAAATTCTACCAACCAACTTCTCAGATCACAAAGGTATAAAACTAGAACTAAATTGTACAAAGAAAACAAAAAGGCTCACAAACACATGGAGGCTTAACAACATGCTCCTAAATAATCAATAGATAAACGAGACAAAATTAAAACAGAGATCAAGCAATACATGTAGACAAAAGACAACAACAGCACAAAGCCCCAACTTCTGTAGGACAGAGCAAAGGCAGTTCTAAGAGGAAAGTATATTGCAATCCACGCCTATTTAAAGAAGGAAGAACAATTCCAAATCAATAGTCTAAAGTCACAATTATTGAAATTGGAAAAAGAAGAACAAATGAGGCCCAAAGTCACCAGAAGGGGGGACATAATAAAGATTAGAGAAGAAATAAATAAAATTGAGAAGAATAAAACAATAGAAAAAAATCAATGAAACCAAGAGCTGGTTCTTTGGAAAAATAAAAATAGATAAACCCCTAGCCAGACTTATTAAGAGAAAAAGAGAATCTACACACATAAACAGAATCAGAAATGAGAAAGGAAAAATCACAACGGATCCCACAGAATTACAAAGAATTTTAGAGAATACTATGAAAATCTACATGCTAACAAGCTGGAAAACATAGAAGGAATGGACAACTTCTTAGAAAAATACAACCTTCCAAGACTGCCCAAAGAAGAAACAGAAAATCTAAACAGACCAATAACCAACAATGAAATTGAATCGATAATCAGAAAACTACCCAAGAACAAAATCCCTGGGCCAGATGGATTCACCTCTGAATTTTATCAGACATATAGAGAAGCCATAATACCCATTTTCCTTAAAGTTTTCCAAAAAATAGAAGAGATGGGAATACTTCCAAACTCTTTCTATGAAACCAGCATCACTCTAATACCAAAACCGGGCAAAGACCTCACCAAAAAAGAAAATTACAGACCTATATCCCTAATGAACGTAGATGCAAAAATACTCAACAAAATATTAGCAAACTGAATTCAAAAATACATCAAGAGGATCATACACCATGATCAAGTGGGATTCATCCCAGGGATGCAAGGATGGTAAAACATTCGAAAATCCATCAACATCATCCACCACATCAACAAAAAGAAGAACAAAAACCACATGATCATCTCCATAGATGCTGAAGAAGCATTTGAGAAAATTCAACATCCACTCATGATAAAAACTCTTAACAGAATGGGTATAGGGGGCAAGTACCTCAACATCATAAAGGCCATATATGACAAACCCACAGCCAACATCATACTTAACAGCGAGAAGCTGAAAGCTTCTCACCTAAACAGGAATGCCCACTCTCTTCACTGTTATTCAATATGTATTGGAGGTCCTAGCCACGGCAATCAGACAAAACAAAGAAACACAAAGCATCCAGACTGGTAAAGAAGAAGTCAAACTGTCACTATTTGCAGATGACATGATATTGTACATAAAAAACTCTAAAGACTCCACTCCAAAAGTACTAGAACTAATATATGAATTCAGCAAAGTTGCAGGATACAAAATTAATACACAGAAATCTGTTGCATCCCTATACACTAACGATGAGCTAACAGAAAGAGAAATCAGGAAAACAATTCCATTCACAATTGCATCAAAAAGAATAAAATACCTAGGAGTAAACCTAATGAAGGAAGTGAAAGACCTGTATGCTGAAAACTGCAAGACACGCATGAGAGAAATTAAAGAGGACACTAACAAATGGAAATTCATCCCATGCTCTTGGCTAGGAAGAATAAATATTGTCAAAATGGCTATACTGCCTAAAGCAATCTACAGATTCAATGCAATCCCTATCAAAATACCAATAGCTTTCTTCAATGAACTGGAACAAATAGTTCTAAAATTCATATGGAACCACAAAAGACCCTGAATAGCCAAAGCAATCCTGAGAAGGAAGAATAAAGCAGGGGGAATTATGCTCCCTGACTTCAAGCTCTACTACAAAGCCACAGTACTCAAGACAATTTGGTACTGGTAGAAGAACAGACCCACAGACCAGTGTTTCAGAATAGAGAGTCCAGATATTAACCCAAACATATACGGTCAGTTAATATATGATAAAGGAGCCATGGATATACAATGGGGAAATGACAGCCTCTTTAACAGCTGGTGTTGGCAAAACTGGACAGTAAGAGAATGAAAGTGGACCATTGTCTAACCCCATATACAAAAGTAAATTCAAAGTGGATCAAAGACCTGAATGTAAGTCATGAAACCATAAAACTCTTAGAAAAAAACATACGCAAAAATCTCTTGGACATAAACATGAGAGACTTCTTCATGAACATATCTCCCGGGCAAGGGAAACAAAAGCAAAAATGAACAAGTGTGACTATATCAAGCTGAAAAGCTTCTGTACAGCAAAGGACACCATCAGTAGAACAAAACGACATCCTACACTATGGGAGAATTATGTTCATAAGTGACATATCCGATAAGGGGTTGACATCACGCACCTCAACAAACAAAAAGCAAATAGGTCAATTAAAAAATGGGCAGAGGATCTAAACACACACTTCTCCAAAGAAGAAATTCAGATGGCCAACACACACATGAAAAGATGCTCCACATCACTATTCATCAGAGAAATGCAAATTAAAACCACAGTGAGATATCACCTCACACCAGTAAGGATGGCCACCATCCAAAACACAAACAACAACAAATGTTGGCAAGGATGTGGAGAAAGGGGAACCCTCCTACACTGCTGGTGGGAATGCAAATTAGTTCAACCATTGTGGAAAGCAGTATGGAGGTTCCTCAAAAACTCAAAATAGAAATACTATTTGACACAAAAATTCCACTCCTAGGAATTTACCCTAAGAATGCAGCAGTCCAGTTTGAAAAAGACATATGCACCCCTATGTTTATCGCAGCATTATTTACAATAGCTAAGAAATGGAAACAACCTAAGTGTCCATCAGTAGATGAATGGATAAAGAAGATGTGGTACATATACACAATGGAATATTATTCAGCCATAAGAAGAAAACAAATCCTACCATTTGCAACAACATGGATGCAGCTAGCAGGTATTATGCTCAGTGAAATAAGCCAGAAGGAAAAAGACAAGTATCAAATGATTTCACTCATCTGTGGAGTATAAGAACAAAGAAAAAAACTGAAGGAACACAACAGCAGCAGACTCACAGAACCCAAGGATGGACTAACAATTACCAAAGGGAAAGGGATTGGGGAGGATGGGTGGGAAGGGAGGGACAAGGGGGAAAAAGAGGGCACTACAATTATCAGACATAATGTTGGGGGGGCACGGGGAGGGCTGTACAACTTAGAGAAGACAAGTAGTGATTCTATAGCATCTCACTATGCTGATGGACAGTGACTGTAATGGGGTATGTGGTGGGGACTTGATGATGTGGGGAGTCTTGTAACTATAATGTTGCACATGTAATTGTAGATTAATGATACCAAAAAAAATTATAGAAATGGTGCTTTCCTGAAGCAACTAAGTCTAAAATCTGGGGTCCCCAGGCCCCTTCCTTTGATACTCATTTTTCCCCCAAAGGGAGTTGCTTTTTCAAGGCTTCAACAATAGTACAAAAGGGAAGTATCTTTGCTTGGGGGAGAGTCACAAGAACAGAACTTTGCAGGTAAGAGCCAATTCATTCCCTGTCTTAATGATTTTCCCTAGGAAAATATTGATCTCTTAGGCTGACCAAATGCAATCTTGGATCTCCTGGTATTGCTCCATTTAAACATGGATCTCCAACCTATTTGTTCAGTTCTATTTCTGCTTATTAAGTCTCTCCTTCCTCAGCTTTCTTTAGCCATCTAAGAGCTTCTGTTAAAGGCTTCCTTACAGCCTACCTCCATGCCTTCTCCTTCACTGTCCCTTCCACCTGGAACACCCACCCACCTGCTGCCACCACAGTCTCTGTTTCTAGAGCTAAAAGTCTCACCTCCTCCCCCAGATTTTTCTGCAGCTAAGCCAAATAAGGTACAGAATCATATCCATTCCACCCACACTACCACCATCACTGCCTCATCAGCATTAGTAATGTCATCAAACACTTATTAAGCACGGACAACCAGGTACTCATCCAGCCCAGATACAGAGATGACCTATATATGACCTCTGCCCTCAAGTTGCTAACAATCTTCTAGAAATGACATAAGAGTAGTTGGGTTCCTGTGGTAGTATGTCAAAGTCTATTGAATTCAGTATAGCTAAGGAAGTATAAATGACCTATAAATTTATTGGAAATATTCCAATTACAACTAATCAAAGAAATGCAGATTAAAACAAAGGGATACCATTCTTCTGCCAAATTGGCAAAAATGTTCTAAAATGATAATCCTTAATGTTGGTGTAGTACATTCAAATTCTGAAAGTACAATTTGGAAAAACTTTTCTTTGAAAACACATGTATAAGTTTATCAGAAGCCTTTAAAAGTTATATACTCTAAATCAGTAATTAATTTTAATCTTTTTTGACAAAGGTAGGAAATAATCAGAAACAACAACACATTTAAACATTATGATGCTCATTATCATTATAGCATTATTCATAATAAAGAAATAAGAGGAATTGTTATGGAATATCTACCTGATGGAATATTATTAATCCATTAATAATCACTAAATCATGTTTTAAAAAAATTTAATAATCCAGAATAAAGTTCACAAAAACAATTTTCTCTAAGTGAGAAAATTAAGTCCACACATAGTATGGTCCAAATTCAGTAATTTTATATTGATGTATATGAGAATTAGATAAGAAAACAGCTAATATTAATAGTTAATATTTTGCTGTTAATGGCTTTAGGTGCTAGGGCCTTGGAGAAAAAATCCAGAATTAATATGAGAATTATAAAGAAGTACGTGGAGACTTCTGGGGAAATGCTGATGGGCTTTTTGTCTAGTTAAGCATCTGTAAAGATTGGCTTAACACTCTGCCAGGTTCTATATGGGGCTCTAGAACACCAGCAGTAAAATCACAACCCTGGTATCCAAGGATCTCACAAGTATACCGAAAAGTAAGACAAAAACAGTAAACAAATAACTCCATTACATCATGGTAATGCATATCTAGAGAATGTATGTACAGAGTCTGGAAGCTTTACCCAAAAACATGACACCTGACTGGGTTTTAAAAGATATGAATAAAAATTTAGCTTGGTGGAGAAAGAAAGTATTCTATGCATGGGAAACAAGTGCAAATTTCTCTGAGATTTTGAAAAATAAATAATTCTCTATGTTGGAAATGTTGACTCCACAGAGTAGCAGAAAGAGGTTAGGACCGGAAAGGCATATAGTGTCTATATCAGTGATCTTCAAATTATTTTTGAATTTGATCTGGTCTTTTATTCACAACGTGTCAGGGATTGCTATTTTTGGTCTATACCCTGTTCAGTGAGCAAGGCCATTGTCTTGCGCTTGATGTCATTTCAACCCAAATTGCCTCTGAATGCTCACTTTCAATTTCAGCACTTACTTCATCAAAGACTAAAAATGAGTTCCCAGACTGGTGTGGTCCAAGAGCCACACTGTGAGTCACACTAATCTGGATCATAGAGGTTTTATTTTATCACGCAGGCAATTTTTCTTTTATTCTGAAGTGCATTTTTTTCTTATTTATTAGATAATTTACAGTCCTACGAGATAGGTACCACATTTTCCTCATTTTCTGGATTAGGAAAATATGGCTCATTAAGGTTAAAAAACTTTCTAACAATAATACACTGAAAAAATATTGGCAACTTATATCACAGACAAGAGGTAATAAAATAAATAAAAGTAAAAAGCTCCTTCGAATCAAAATCTCAATAGAAAAAATGGGCAAAGAATATGAATAGATTGCTCATAAATAAGTAAATACTAATAGGCTTTACTTACATGGAAACATGCTTAACTTTACAGGTAAGATACGTAAATTTAAACTCTACTGAGACACCATAGCCTAGCAGACTACTGAAAATCCAAAAGCTTGACAAGTCACTAGATTGGTGGGTTTTGAAAGGAAAAAAAAAGCACCCTCATGACATTACCAGTAAGAGTATAAATTGGTACAATCTCTGTCTTTGGGATAGTTCTTAAAGCTGCTCACAAATATCCTTCTCTATCCCTTTTCAAGGCATACGGTACTGCTCACTTCAAGTTATATATGATTAAAGGATTTACTTTAGGCAGGAAATGTGGGCAAAAATGACACTGTATCTTCTGAGTAGAAATTTTAAGAGCCAAAATGTAATTTGCTATGCTCTCTTTCATTTGTTAATCTTTTCTTTCCCTCTACCACCAAGACTGGCAATGTTCTAGATAGATACTGGGCTGCTCCATCAGCCTAGATTTCAAAGAAGATAACTTAAAGCAGGACTCCTTGACATGTAGGGTGACAAGCAGCATGAACAAAATAAACTTCTCTTGTTTTAAGCCATTGACAAATGGAGAGCAATTTGACAATGTTTATCAAAACTACAAATGCTTCTCTCTTCAGATATACTTGCGCACATGCAAAACAACATATATAAAGCTCACTCAGTTGCAACATAGTTTGTTATAGCAAATGACTAAATAAACATCAACAGAAGACTAAATACTTGTAGTACATTCATACAGTGGAATATTATGCAGCTGTTAAGAAAGAAAAATTATCTTAGCACTAATATGGAAGAGTCTCGAAGTGAAAAAGCAAGATGCTCACAGTATGTACAATATACCACTTTTTAATTTAAAAAAATAGGTGGGGAGATTAGAATGATATTCATATTTGCTTACATTTCCATAAAGAAATTCTAGAATAATAAGAAACTAACAGAGATCATCTTTGGGCAGAGTATTTATAGGTGACTAGGTGGAAGTTATAATTATTTTTTTTAATCCTTGCTGCTGTACTTCTTACTGTTTCATAATCTCAATCTTTCAACCAATCTCACCTGAAGTATAAATAATATACTTCTGCCTCTAAACTGTCATCAAATCCTTCTTTAAACTCTAGCGTATCTTTTTCCTTGGGGCCACATGTAATGAGCAGTTACAGCACCTGTGCTAAGAATATATTTATTGTTGTTCTCTTATTCAATTAAATAACAGTGGCTCTTAATTACTTTAAATAAATCATATTTTTCTCTAGATGATGTCAAGTTTTGGAAACTATTCTTAGCAATTCTTTTGGGAGATTCTGGATTGCCTCTTAAAAAGAAAAAATCATGACAACCTGCTCCAAGATAGTCTTGATTTTCTCATTCAGAACTTTCAACTAGACAAGGATGTACCCTCTCACCCTCTTATTCAACATAGTACTGGAAATTGTAGCCACAAAAATCAGTCAAGAAAAAGAAAAATCATCTAAATTGGTAAGGATGAAGTAAAACTGTCACTATTTGTAGATGACATTATACTATATATAGAAAACCCTAAAGACTCCACCTAAAAACTATCAGAACAAATTAATTCAGTAAAGTTTCAGGATACAAAATCAATATACAGAAATCTTGCATTTTTATATACTCAAAATGAACTAGAAGAGAAATTAGGGAAACTAGCAGAAAAAGAAATTAAGACAATTAAGAAATAATTTACAATTGCACCAAAAAGAATAAAATAACTAGGAATAAATTTAACCAAGGAAGTGAAAGACCTATACTCTGAAAACTGTTAGATACTGATAAAAGAAACCAAACACAACACAAATAAATGGAAAGACATACCACACTCATGGAGTAGAAGAATTAATATTGTTCAAATGGTCTTACTACCCAAAGTAGTCTACAGATTCAGTTCAATCCTTATCAAAAGACCAATGGCATATATTTTTTACAGAATTAGCACAGATAATCCTAAAATTTGTGTTATGGAAACACAAAAGACCCCAAATAGCCAAAATAATTTTGAGAAAGAAGAACAAAGCTGGTGGTATCACACTCCATGATTTCAAACTATACTTCAAACTACAGTAATCAAAACAATATGGTACTGACACAAAAACAGACACATAGATCAATGTAAAAGAATAAAGAGCTCAGAAATAAACTCATTTTTATAAGGTTAATTAATCTACAAAGAGGCAAAAATTTACAACGGATAGTCTTTTCAGGAAATAGTGCTGCGAATACTAGACAGCTACATGCAAAAGAATGAAGCTGGGCCACTTCCTTACACTAAACACAAAAATAAACTCAAAATGGAATAAAGACCTAAATGTAAGACCTGAAACCATAAAACTCTTAAAACAAAACAAAGGCAGTAAACTTTGGGACATCAGCTTTAGGTATTTTTTTCTGGGTATATCTCCTCAGGCAAGGGAAACAAAAGCAAAAATAAACAAGTGGGACAGTATCAAACTAAAAAGGTTTTGCACAGCAAAGGAAACTGTCAACAAAATGAAAAGGCAACCTACTGAATAGGAGAGGATATTTGCAAATGATATATACAATAAGGGGTTAATATCCAAAATATATAAAGAACTCATACAATACCACACCAAAAAAAACAAAAACAAAAACAAATAATCCAATGAAAAACATGGGCAGAGGACCTAAACATATATATTTTCCAAAGAAAACATACAGATGGCCAACAGACACATGAAAAGATGCTCAACATCACTAATCAGCAGGGAAATGCAAATCAAAATGACAATGAGGTATCCTCTCATACCAGTCATAATGGCTAGTATCAAAAAAACAAGAATAAGTGTTGATGAGGATGTGGAGAAAAGGGAACCCTTGTGGACTGTTGGTGGGAATATAAACTGGTGCAGCCACTATGAACACAGTATGGAGGTTCCTCAAAAAATTAAAAATAGAACTACCATGTTATCCAGTAATGCCACTTCTGGGAGTTTACCCACAGGAAAAAAAAAAACACCTACTGGAAAAGATACATGCTCACCTATGTTTATCACAGCATTATTTACAATAGCCAATATATGGAAGAAACCTAAGTGTCAATCGATAGATGAATAAAGAAGATGTGGTTTATAAATATTCACAATGGAATATTACCCAGTCTTAAAAAAAAGAACAAAATCTTGCCATTTGCAACAACATGGATGGACACTGAGGGCATTATGCTAAGTGAAATAAGTTAGAGAAAGACAAATACCATATGATTTCACATGGAACCAAAAAAACAAAAATTGAATCAATAAACAAAAAAAACTCAGAAATAGACTCATAATACAGAGAACATGCTGGTGTTTAGCCACAGGGGAAGGAGTTGAGAGTTAGGCAAAATAGGTAACAGGGATTAAGAGGTATAAGCTTCCAGTTATAAAATAATAAGTCATAGAGATGAAAGGTACAGCATGGGAAATATAGTTAGTAATATCATAATAACTTGGTATGGTGACAGATGGTGACTATACTTATCATGGTGAGCATTTTATAATGCATATAAATGTGGAATCACTGTGTTGTACCCCTAGAACTATGATAACATTGTATCAACTATACTTCAATTAAAAAAGAATTTTATGTGGAGGTTATTTACTTGCCTTCCTTTATAGTAAGAATTACAAGACCTATACTTTTGAAAAACTAGAAATTAAAAAATTAATAAGTATTATAATAGACTCCATAAATGTTCACTTTAAATGTTTATCTCATGTCAGTCTAGATCAACAAACTCCCAATGTTTATGATTAGGCAGCTATCCATAGACATTTTTTTAGGATACAACTCTCTATATATGTACATTTATTCATTTAAAAATTATACACGTGTAATTGTATTAACACATTCATTACATTATAAAAGTTAAAATGTAAAAAGCATAAGAAACAAATATTTATGATTAATGACAAAATATTTTCAGTGAAAGCAATGTGATATAATATGTCTCATTTTTTAAATCTGTTTAATATTTTATTATAGATGATTTGAAGGTCTGGTTCCACATTCAATTATTTCAATACTTAGTTTTCATAGCTGTCAATATCTGGAAAAGATACTGATACATCAGTCAAATGAAAAATATACAGTTGGTTCCTACATACCAATTATTCAAAGATTTTGTTGAAATTTGGCTAAGTTTCCATCTTTAATGTCTTATAAAATAGACATATTTTAATATTTTAAACAAGTTCAAACTTCATTGAAGATTTCCATTAGAAAAAAATTTTAATAAAAATTTTTTATTTATATTAAAAAATGTTTTTTGATTTCTATTTCCAAGATTTTAGAAGCATTTAGGAGTTTTTATAGGTAACACTCATTGTTTCTGATAAGAAAAGAATACATACACACACATAAAAGGAAGCATTTTCAAACATCTGTATTCATAATGTTTCCTCCAAAGCAGCTACCTTTTCAATCATTATTAAAACATTATCTTCTCCCCAAAGGGTCAAATTAACAGTGCTTGTATGAAGCTAGGACAATCTGAGCATCAAAATACATGACAGTAATAGATTATAACTCATGTAATAAATTAGGAACACATGAGTCCATACTAATATAAATAAATTGATGGGAGAAAGAAAGTTTGCACGTGGCAACCCCCATTAGCAGCGATAGATTCACAGAGTTATCAATGGATACTTAGCTAGTAGGTGGAGATTTGATGAGGAACAAGATACTGGCATAGTCTGAGAATATTACACACAAAACACTTATCATTTACAAAAGAAAAACTGATGCCTTGATGGTGGAGAAACCTGGCCATGAGAACTTGACTCCATGATTAAAGTTAACATTACAAGGGGTAGGACAGGTTGACATCATGCAAATTCTGATGCTATTCACTAAAAAAACCCAATGTCATTTTTGTGTAATTCCTGCCAAGAAAGCATAGCCTGAGTCTGGACCTAAGGAACACTGAATGGACCCAAAATGCAGAACTGCTACAAAATGAAAACCCTCTAACATCTGCTGAAGATGAGAAAGACTGAGGAATTGTTGCAGATTAAAGGAGACTACAGAGACAGGATTACTAACTGCCACATGTTAGCCTGGATTTTATCTTGGACCAGAAAAGAAAAAAGACATTGTTTGGATGGCTGGCAAAATTTACATGGCTCTTGATAGTGTTGTCATTGTTGATTTCTTTATTTGGATGGTTATATTTTGGTTATATAGGAGAATAGCCTGGTTTTTTCAGGAAATACAAACAGGAGTATTTAGAAGTGACAGACCTTGCCTCCAGCTTTCTCTCAAATGGTTCATGGAAAGATCAATCGCAATGAAGGGCACATAGCAAATGTGGTAAAATGTCAACAGCTGGGGCATGTTGGTGAGGCAGACATCGAAGTTGCTTATACTACTGTTTTGGAAACTTTTCCCTAATTTTGAAATTACTACAGAATAAATTATTTTAAAACTCCTTCACTGCTGGTGGGAATGCAAATTAGTTCAACCATTGTGGAAAGCATTATCGAGGTTCCTCAAAAACTCAAAATAGAAATACCATTTGACCCAAAAATTCCACTCCTAGGAATTTACCCTAAGAATGCAGCAGCCCAGTTTGAAAAAGACATATGCACCCCTATGTTTACCGCAGCATTATTTACAGTAGCTAAGAAATGGAAACAACCTAAGTGTCCATCAGTAGATGAATGGATAAAGAAGATGTGGTACATATACACAATGGAATATTATTCAGCCATAAGAAGAAAATGAATCCTACTATTTGCAACAACATGGATGGAGCTAGAGGGTATTATGCTCAGTGAAATAAGCCAGGTGGAGAAAGACAAGTACCAAATGATTTCACTCATCTGTGGAATATAAGAACAAAGAAAAAACTGAAGGAACACAACAGCAGCAGACTCACAGAACCCAAGAATGGACTAACAGTTACCAAAGGGAAAGGGACTGGGGAAGATGGGTGGGAAGGGAAGGATAAGGGGGAAAAAGGGCTATTACAGTTAGCACATATAATGTAGTGGGGGTGGGGGTGGGGTGGGGGGATATGGGGAAGGCAGTATAACACAGACAAGACAGGTAGTGATTCTGTAACATCCTTCTAAGTTGATGGACAGTGACTGCAATGGGGTATACGGTGGGGACTTGATGAAGTGGGGAGTTTAGTAACCATAATGTTGCTCATGTAATTGTATATTAATAATAGCAAAAATAATAATAATAATAAATTAATTTAAAAAAATGTCTTTTCAGCCTGAAGACTAATTGTCTACTGACACACAGATAAGGACACTTTGTACTGAACAACACTAAAAATCAAAAATATTTCTATTCTTACTTTTTTATATTATTTCAAATCTTAATCTGTTGATGCTTTAGGTCTTAAATTAGGGAATCCCATAGAAATTTCTGAACACTGTAGAATTTCTGGCCCTATACAGGTCCACCAGTGGTATCTGAACTGGCTGGCTAAGAGAGACAACTGGCCCTAGGAGGCCTTGAAATAGTCTCCTGTCCTAAACTTAAAATAAAATGGCCTCAAGGCAATAATAGTACTGAAAATAGCATTTAACTTTACTTTCAGGCTCTCAACCCAGGAGGTCTATTTGACTTCCATTTATCAGCATAGAAAGAAGCCACCTCCTATCTCTTAAGGTTCTAGCTCACTTGTCATGCATTCCCAGAATTTAAGAAGATGACTAATGACTAAATGCTCTTTCAGCATCATTTGTCTCCCAATGTCAAAGGAAAAATTGTCCCAACTAGTACTAGAACAACAGGTTTCCTACCTCCTGCAGCTGTAGTCGAACCTTGGTTACTGCTCGGATCCAGTGTGCTCTGGCTTGGGTAAACGGTGAAGATGCATTCTCCTCGGAAAAACTTGTAACAAAGAAAAGAATGTTCCTTAAAAATAGTCCAGGCCACAGGGTGACAGTGCTCAAGGCAAAACTGCCAAATATCTAAAATAAAATGGTTTGTATTCATGTCTATACTTATTTTAGCGATTCGGGCCACCAAAACAGCATAGCCCTGAAGTCCAATGTGAAAAATACTGCTCTCTAAAATGAAAAGTCCTTTTAGCTTTTCATTTGCTCCCTCTTTTCCTTCCCCACTTTTCACTCACCCAATGGGACAGTCAGGGACTGGGATACTAGAAGCAATGGCAAGGGCCCTGAGTCAATGCCTGGCATTGAAACTTATGCAGAGAGGCATGCAGTAACCCTCATACCTTATCTCTCAAGACCACCAGTCTCCCTTGGGGTTCTACAGAATATCCTTAGGGAAAAATTTTGTTCCTGCAAACCCTTCCTAGTCCACTAAGTATTTTGGAAGGCTTACCAATTGCTAGACTGCACCAAAGGTGTAAAGGTTGTGTTCCTTGAGCTACTTCAGCAATACCCTCAGTGAAATAAACAATAAATATAACAAAGTAGTTTTGAGACAGAAACATTATACTATATAACAAGTCATCATCCAAGTTCTTAACTTTGGAATAGTAGTAATTTCTCGTTGATGATGCTTCTCCTCTCTCCCACTGCGATCTACTGCCAAGGATCAACCATCTATAGACACATAAAATAAATGCTAGGCTCTGATGCCATCTAACTGGGTGGATTGTTTTAAAACATTTGTGGGCACTTATGGGCAAGGTAGAACTGGATTTCACTTGCACAGCTTGGATCTGAGAGGACACAGCCAGTAGAGAAGGACAAATACTTGTGCTGGGCACATCTGCTGCTCTACTAAAAACTCTACCCAGACAATGGTATCTGCCAAGTGTAAGGTCTACAAAGAACCTTTCAACCCAGTAAAAAAGCTAGTCCACAGCTCAGTCTCCTGGATGTCTTGTCTACTAGATTAGCCACCTTAGATGACAAAAATCAGTAACAAGTAAGAAGAGAAAATAAGTTTGCATTTTCAGTGGTGGAGCAGACACACCAACTATTCTGTTACCATGTAACTAGCACTCACTGCTCTGATCTTTTGGTGAGAGGCTCTACTAGACCTCAGAATTTAATACTCTCACCCACACCTAGCTTTTATCACTCTACACCAATGGTTTTCAACTGGGGGCAGTTTTGCCTCCCAGGAGAAATCTGGCACCATCTAAAGATATTTTGGGTTGTCACAACTAAGGGTTGCTACTGGCATCTAGTGTTCAGAGGTCAGGGATGATACTAAGCATGCCACGACACAGACAATAGCTCCCCACAGCAAAGAGTTATCCAGCCCAAAATGTCAACCATACTCTGCCCTAACCTATCAGCAACTCTGCTGATCAATTTAGTTCAGTAATAACAACACTCAAACTCTGTACTAAGCTTCATTGTAAGACTGTTAAAAAGGACAAGTTTTTAATTTTTTCTTCTTATGGGTACCAACTACAAGGCACACTGCTAGGCCCTAGGGAGGGTGGGTTAAATCTGGCTTATAGATCAATTCTTTCTTAACTCTCAGGCAGGAAAGAAAAAACACCAACAACACAACAAAATCTTTACAAAAGAAACTGAAATATTAATAGGTGTGAAACCTATTTCATTCAAAGCAGCTCCTTTGAATGAAATAACCTGCAGGGCTCAGGTAAGTTCCAGACTCAGAGGCTGCTCTATGTGTGGTACACTAGAAAGCCAAAAACTGCAGACTCAAGAAGGCCTGGCACACTGAAGCTAACTACAAAGAACCCAAGTGTTCTTCAGAGATCCTCAAAATACTGTGGGAATTATACCACAAATCAAAGGAAGCAAGGAAGAGCTAAAGTATCGTGATCACCACCATAGCCAGCTGTCAGGAAACAAATGAAAAGCACTTATATTCAGCAACAGAACAGGGGAGGTACTGAGGAAACCATGTGAGTTCCTCAAGGTAGACATCACCTACCTTTCCTGGGGGCCTACAACGTGGTCTCTGTGTAGCACCAGATCTGGGTGAGGGTGGCTTGTGGCACCTTCCTTCATCTCTTTGGGTTCATAGGCTCTCTCCGTCTCTTCTTCACCTGCCACCTCCAAGGCTTTCTCTTGTTCTCCAAAACCCACCTGGCCATCTTTCGAGAAGCTGCCAGAGCTATGGCCGGAATGAATCGAGTCCCTCTCCTGATGGTCATCATCTTGTTCGTGACACTGGTCTAGGTCACTCGGCTGAGAGCTTCCTTGACTCACATTACAGGAGGAGCCATACCTACTACTGCTGGTGGGACTGCAAGAATGAGAGGAAGACAGACGAGTAAGTAAGTGCAAACTAGGGACAAAGGCAAAAGTAATGGATAAATCTAAGAAATAAGGATTGTATCAGCGACAAGAATCACAAATAGGAGGTTCGTGGGAAGAGAGGACCAATGATAATCTAGAAGAACTAGTGATCTACTCAGCAGAATCACAACAGGAAAAAACACAACATGCCGTTCTCCAAAAACATTTAGCCTCAACCCTGCAATTGACTTTGGAGACTATTTTAATGTGATATTTGTAAGCAGGATTAAGAATTATTAAAAGAGTCTGTTGTTTATACCTAAAATTCTTTACTTAGACTTTTAAAGAAACTTGTCCAGTAGCTATTATTAGTTTTCTATTCCACATCATAAATGGATGGATGAACTCTACTCCCCTTTTCTGCTATTTATTAAATCAAGATCGCTTCTTCTTCCTCTACAATTGTAAACGTGAATGCCTATTCCTTAGAATGGGCACAGGAGAGTGAACATGTTCCTTCAATTATCTCTCAGCCATTTGGATGATAAGATAATGGAAGCCACTGGGAGTTGGGAGGCTAGCACCAAGAAATTCCTTCGGGGAATGGTCTCATCTACATGAATATTACAGTTCTACCTCTGGCAGTGTAGGGATGCCCCAAAGATGAACTTATCCATATGTAACTGAGTTGCTCTTAGAACAGCCCAGTTTTGGATAAAGTGGACTAAGTCCAACTTCAGTATCTGGGTCAGGGCCATATTAATGCATTTCTGAACCTGAAGAGAGGTCAGCCCAACCGTCTCAGTTACCTGAATTCCCATACCCAGAAAGAAAATTTCTTCTTCTGAGAGATAGCACCTTCTGAGATGTAGAAGAGAAAGTGGCAATAAACTGTGACCATAAAGAAGTGTCCAGAATTACTCCCTCGAGCCATATACTAAGTTTAAAGGATTCAGTCCTATTTAAGATAAAGGGACTTGGTGATGATCTACAAGCTCTATCCCAACCCATTTGGACAGTTCCATCCCGAGTCAAGGGCCCTCCTTTTACTTTTGGTATCCTGCTGGACTGCCTCCATGCAAAAGGATAAGGAATTTCCTTGCTACAAGACAAGCCTTTATTAAAGGGCTTACACACACACACACACACACACACACACACACACACACACACACACA
>JAQQAC010002172.1:36837017-36881429 GCA_029783875.1 Phataginus tricuspis | reverse complement strand
ACACACACACACACACACACACACACACACACACACACACACACACAATCTCTAAAGCCCCTATCCAGCCATTTGGACAGGTTTTGGCCAGAGATTAAGGCAACATTCTTAAACTGCACTGTTCAGTGCTTCCTCTTAGGGGAAATAATAGTATCCTTTGCAGATAGACCTTGCACAATGCTCCAAATTAAAGAAGTAAAGCAAACGATAGCCCTGAACTTCTTTGAGACTTTACCCCAAGCATTTATCAAATACCAGTCTCAATGGTAGCAAAAGGCAGAGACTGGAAGAAGCTGTGCAAATCCATGTGGAATAGAATATAGGTTATAAATTATCCCAAGCCTTTGCACTTTGTATTTTACTTAATACCCTCACAGCCACTGGAGAAAGCATCTTAGAAGACTTGGAAAAGCAAAGCAAAATAGGTCTCTCCATGGCTATGACAAATCTAAGTGCCAAAAGCCTAAGGAAGCATTCTAGCCTATCATGAGGTTGTAATTAACAAACACCATTCAACTACTTGCTGCCTCTTCCTGCCCTCAGTTCTCCATTCCACATTATACAAGGCAGAGCAAACCAGAATGAGTAAATCTCAGGCCTTTCCTTTAAACAGGAACTTCCTGTTCTAATAAATGAATTACATTTGGCACTAGAGAGAAAGGAGAGGGTGAAAAGACCCACACATTATTTGTTACTTAACCTCTAATTAACATGAAGCGCTGATGCTAGGAAAGACACAGGAAGGATAAAAAGCAGACTATGCTTAATCTACCACTAAATGATCAATAAATGCATCATAAATGATCAATTTCTTAAAGTCATTTATGATGCTTTAGTTAAGAACAGGCCTTTTGCTGGTCTTTGGTTCCTTGGTGGCATGCAAAGTAACTGGCTGCTGTGTGTTTGAAGCAGAGTCAGTGCTAGCAGGCCCTGCCTCCTCTTGTGTTTCTGGCTGGTGAATTAGCTCAGCGGCAGTGCGGTGCTCTTCCTCACAAGTCTCTGAAGGACAGGCAGGGTCAGAGCCATTGTCTTTGGTACCCCAGTGCCCTCCAGATGTTGGGATGCCCTGCTGGTTTTCCACTTCCCCAGGCCCTGAAAGGCCAGGAGCACATGTACTTGTCCTGGTCTCCAGCTGCTCAGAGGTCCCAGAGGGCTGAGTAGAGACCTTAGCTGGCTCAGCGCTGGCTGCAGACATTTGAGAAGACTCCAAAGCATTATCAGCCTCACTGGAGTTAAAGTCCTTATCACTGCTAATAACCAAAACTGGAGAGAAGGCTTCTGGAGGCATTTGTTCAGGGTCCTCTTTATTCTCTTTTGGCCATGGGAATGAAAATTCCAGCTTCTTTCCAAGCCTTAGCTTTGGATCACTTTCTACTTTTCTCCCTCTCCCCTCACTACTTCCCTCAAATAGAGTTGACAACTTCTTAAAACTGGACAGTAAACCAGTCGCTGCTGCTCTGTTTCCAGAGGAGGAGGGTGGGGAAAAGAAAGAGCTCAATGGTTTCCCACAGTCAGTAGCAGACAATGGGAAACGGAGCTTTGGCCAATTGGTCATGTTTGGGATTTCAAAATGAGGTCGTGGCTTCTCTGTTTCCTGGTGGACTGCAGGTGGATCTTTCTGAGAATCAAGTGTCCCATAACTTTCTTTGGCACAAAGCACAAGTTCCTTCAGCAGAGGGTGAGAAAAGTGCCCTTGAGTTCCCAGTGTGGCACTCTTGTCAACACTTGCCTCACTGAACAGTGTAGTATTGATTCCTAATGAATTGGCTGCCTGCAACTCCAAGAAGTCTTGGTTTGTGGAGTCAGACTGCATAATTGGCTTTGGCTCAAGAGGAAGAGGTGGATGGATTAGAGGAGGAAGCTCACTGCAAATCCAGGGAGGATCTGGATGCAACTGTGTTGGCAATGAAATATGCTCTTCTTCCAAGGATGCCTCTGTATGTGTGCCCTGCAACATCCCCATGTCTCCTCCATTGATCAGAGACAATACCCCTTGCCCAGTTTCATCCCCTGAAACAGGAGATGCAGCCCCAACTGTTTCAGGATCTTGGGGTTCTGGAATATTGTCAGGAATATTATTTTCTATTTCAGCTGTTAGTTTAGGATCACCTGTCAAGATCTCCAATTCTGATTTTGCACTAACCATAGTCATTCCACGGTCATTAAGAGTAGATTCTGAATTGAGTTCGACAGAAGCAGCCTCTCTCCACAAATTTTCTGTAGGTACTGTTCTTACAGCATCTTTGAAACTACCATTTTGAAGCCATGCAGCAGTTGGGATAGGTGATTCTTGTTTGTATTTCATTGGTTTGGAACTTTGGAAAATTCCAAATACTTCAGGTTTGAGGGGCTGAGATGATGCACCAGAAGAAAGAGAGAAAAGGGAGTTTTTCTTTGGAGGTTTAGGAGAGGAGAAAAGTCCAGAGAAAGTTTTGGGAGGTTCAATGAGGCACCCAGAGAAAGATTTCACTTTGGTCACAAACCCTGAAAGTATTTCTACCGAGGAGTCCAAAACTGATTTGTCTTCCCCTTTATCTGCATCTTGGTTCTGGAGGCACTCTGCACACCCTGGCTCTACAGAGGAAGAGGTTTGCTCCAGGATCCATGTTAAGACCTCATCAGGGGCCTTTTCTAATGGCAAGTTCAATGGGTCACTGGTAGATTTTTCATTTTGGTGGTAGTTAGTACAAGTGTCTAAATTGTTGAGATTTTTAATCAAATGGCTATCATGTGAAAAAGACTCAGCCAGTGAGCCACTGGGGATGGTTTCCTGTATAAAAGCCTCTTCTTCATGGAGTGCTACTCCATGGGTCTCTGGACCAGTGAGCAGTGTTTCTGCCTGTGCTTGAAATCCTGGTGAATGAGGAAGAATGTCTTTTTGTAACTCATTCATCTGGAACTCTTCTAACAATGTCCCTGATTTATTACTGGAAGCTAGTTTTCCTTGACAGTCCTTCTCTACATTGAGTTCATCAGCAATGGAGGTAACCTCAGTGATGTTGCTAATGGAAACACAAGGAGCCATTTGTTGTTCATAAACCACCTCCTGGAGTATGCTATCTCTGTTGCCATTGGAACCTTCTGTAGTCATTGTGCCACCCATGTCTATAAAAGCATTTGGCTTCCTACAGGGCTGGGAAGTCACTGGAGCAACAGTTGAAAGGCTATGTTTTTCCCCAGGAGCATACTGCTTTTCATCCAAAAATGACAAGCTGAAGAAACTAAAAGAGCTACTATGAGAGGCATCCTTCTTGCTGCTTGAGTTGGAAGTGGAAAAAATTGAAGGAAGTGTGAATAGCCCTCCTGCTTGAGATTTGGTTCTCAGTAGAGTAGCAGAGGCTCTGTTCTCAGATTTTTCAGATCCAGTCAGGAAAGAAAATATACTCTTTCTGGTTGACAACTCTGTTTGTGATGGAGATGCTGTGGCAGTTGAAAAACTCTTGTCTTTGTCAGAAAAATAATTTTGTTCATTCGAATTTCTTCTGTTTAGAATATCAAAAGATATTTTGTTACTTCTTAAAACTTCTGTCACTGTAGACACACCACTAGTTTCTACTGAAGAATTTCCAGAAGCCTCAAGGCAATTTATTGAGAAACATGAATTTGATGACTGCTGCATTAGGTGATCTCTGGAAGGTAAGTCTTTCTCAGTCAAATTATTATCCTCAACCTCCCTTGTTGATGGTTCCTTTAGCCCGCTGTCATCAGCAGTAGTCTGCTTGTTCAGACTTCTAACTCGAACCTTCCCTTTAGAGGAAATTGGTGTGGCAGGAAATTTCACAGAATCCTGACTAGTTAGTTGTGTGGGATTAGGACTTGACTTGACCTCATCTTTATTAGTCATTGAAGAAACAGGCATATTTTCAGTAGTCTGTATAGGAGATACACTGTTTTTAAAGAAATCCCCAAGAGTACCAAAAAAAATTGAAACACCAGAAGATTCATTCTTTTCCTGAGATGATATCTTTCTGTTTTTATTATCATTATTTTCTAAATTTGGTGATCCTTCTTTATTCACCTGGGTTTTAAAGAGGTTCAAAAATCCAGACGCGTGTTTTTCATTGGCTATGGCACTTACCGAAGAGTCTTCTCCATGACCAAAGAGTTTCAATGCACTTTTAAATAATGTTCTCTCAGACTCTTTGGAAGGCTGGTCCTGGGGAAACTTACAATTCTTGTGTTCATCCCTATTAAACTGTGATGGAAGAGGAACTGAAACAGAGTCAGCTGTAATGATTTTATCATCTTCTGTACCTGATTTAGCCTGAGGAGTTGTTTGGCTTACCTGGAGAACAGATTTTAACAAACTTTGTTTTTTCACATGAATGCTTTTATTTAAAGGGACTTTTTGCTTCATATTTTTAGTAACTTCTGGTTGCTGAACATTGGATAATATTTGTTTCTCTGAATCCTTGAGAAGACTTTCCTCCTCATTTTGAGAGTTACCCTCTAACTGCTTACTCAAGATTAATGACTGAAGATCATTGTTTGTGGCCTCTGCTAAGGTTGACTGTTGATCCATTTTCTGCATGGCCAAAGACTCTAAGGATTCAATCTTATCAAAATTCAAAGTACTTCCAACCAAAGGACCCAAAGCAGAAAATAACGAAGTCACTTTGTTTAATGATGACATCTCTTCTGTTTGCTGTGGGCCGTTAGTCACATTTTCAAGATGAACCAAAGAGGCAGCTTCTTTACAAGACTGAAGCCACTGGAGACTGGAAAGATGAACTGATAAATCCTTAGCGAGAAGCTGGTTCTTATCTCCCTCTATAAATTGATTTTTATTTAAGACATGATTATCAACGGTTTGGAACTGATTGCTGAGATCCAATGTACATTCAGAGTCTTCAGAACTACACATATTTTCTTCAAAAGATCCAAAATCTCCCTTAAACTTTTGAGGATTATAGCCTGAAAAATCTAATGGTTGGCTGTAACTTGACTCTTCGAGTATTTGTGAAAAGGTTCCTAAATTTAGATACTTTGGTCCCTCACTTCTTGGCAAAACTAAAGATAAATCAAGAGGGTCATCAATTGGTTTGTCGTCAACATACCACAATAATTCATCTTCCTTGTCAAGTACTTTAAAACTACAGGCAGAAATAATGCTGTCATTCACTGTAATACTTGATAGACCATTTGTCTGTAAATCAAAATTCAAATACTCTTGATAAGAATAATCAGGTGTAAATAAATATGCATACTGCCCAGTAGAGTCAGTAAGAAGAGAATAGGCACATTGACCATCGTGGAACATAAAATATCCATAATTTCCATCTTCTGATGGCCACCACACTCCATTTTCAAGATATGACAACCATTCCTGATATTCATAACAGACACTTGAAAATACAAAGTTTTCACCCAATGTTAATGATTCCTGACTAACAATGGGGCATGTAGTCTTCTCATAATCTGAAAAACAACTTAAGTCAATGGGCATTTCTTCTAATGAATTCTTAGTCTCATTAATTGGAAGATGACAGGAATTTTCATATAATGAGTTAGCTGCCCACATATCACTTCTTAATAAGTAATCTTCATTAAATGCTAACTGGTCCAATGATTCATATGGTAAATCACACCAAATGACACTTTTTGGATTTGTTCTGCTCTCCAAGATATTCGCGTTTTGATCTTTTTGGCAAAAATTTATTGCTGAGTTTTCTGAGTCAGGCCACAGGAAAACATCAGCTGATGGAAATGTATTTGGATTCAACATATAATAGACTGGCTGAAATTTTCTGGAATTTTTAGAGAACTCTCTTATATCAGAGTCCCATTCATAACAGAAAGGACTGTTCATCTCTTCAAAAGCTTGATAGTGGCTTGACTTATTAAGAATGTCAGTATTTTGTATGGGTAGATTTAACTTATTTGCATTCTCATGTACTTTTGCCTCAAGAACATGGTGTGGTGTCAGCCTATTCGCCAAAGATTTCTCTAAGAGGTCCTGCTCAGCACTTGGAACACAGTGAAATGCTCTGTTCTCAGAAAAAGGGCAATACTTTTCACTTTCCTGGTTTTTCCATGTAGGAGGGTAATGACAATTATCAACCCAAGCATCAGATAATGGTACATTTTCTTTGGGTAAAGATAAGGAACTTTTTATGAAACCAGAAGTTCGTTTTTCAACATGGCTCCTCTGGTTCTCAGAAGCTGCACATGAAGTAACAGGGATCTCATCCAGGTGTAAATGCTTATTTCCATTCAAATTAATAATGTCACCTGAAGACATGGACTTTGCTTCATCTGGTTTATTATCAGTTATACTGCTATTGGGTATCAAGTTAAATATTCCAGAGAGTAAGCTTGGGGTGTTATTCCTGTGATGAGAATCATCATTTTCCAAATTTAATTCTTGTTGACTAGACAAGTTGTCAAGAGAAGAAAACCTGTTAAATAGGCCAGAAAGGAAGCCTCCTTGGGTTTTCCTGGAAGCTTTATCTACAGGTTTTTCCTCACTGAATCCATTAACCAAGGTGGATTCTGAAATGGTAGAAGTAAATGCTAATGAATAGTCTGATACTGTTGAAGATCTCACTTGTGTAAGAGTCTTACTTTCTCCTGAAAAATCTGACAATGTATGGTTTTTGGACACAACCCCAGAGATGGCTAAGGTATCTCTTTTGCAGTTCTCTAGTGCTATGTGGTCACTTGAATTTAATTCCTCCATACTCCCAAATTTCCTAAGATTATTATTAATGTTAGGAACTAAATCAGACTTTATTTTATTAAGTGTGGCATCTTCAGGACAATTTATTTGGTCATTCTCATTAAATGTCTCTGTATCACCAAATTCCCCTATATCGTCATGAATATTTGGAACTGAACTACATTTTATTGAACTGAGTTTGGCATTTTCATGGCAGTTTCTTTGGATCCCTTCATCAGTGGTTACTGCTGATCCATGAAAACTCTGGTCATTTTCAGGGATATGGCTGTCAGTAAAAGGAAATTTAAACAAAGAAAATATACTTCCTTTCTCTCTTAAGTCCTGCTGCTTTTCAGAGTGACCAAGAACTCTGAAAAATGGAATATGCAGTTTTCCACTAAAGGAAAAGGAATGTCCATCTTTCTTAGGGCCCCTTTCCCATCCATCATCCTCCAGCTGGTGAATTTTCATAGATTCTGACAAAGTTTCCTTTGAACAGGTCTTGGGGGAAGGGAGCAAAAACTGGCTAAAGAATTTTCTGAATGGCTCAGGGGAATCATCATCACCAATAACTTTGTTTCCCTCTAATGGCTTTGAAGAAACTTCTTTATTTGCAGTTCTACTATCAGCCACACTAGGATGTCCTGGAGTATCTTTGGCACATATTTTTGGATCATCTGGTAACAGAGACAGATCTGAACAGGGTTTTCTTTCCAACAGACTCTCAATAACATCTTTATTACTTGCAGAACTAGCTAAGTTTGAAGGTTCAATGGCAGCTTGAAAAGACAACAAATCCTCACTAGTGAGCATTTGGGACCAGTCTATAGTTTCTCCACCACTCCTATCTAAAGCAACCACGCTACTGTCATTGCCATGGGTGTCTTCCCTTTGATTTGACTCCAAACCACACCCAAGGAAGCTTTCCTTCCCTGTCTTGGTCTGGCCATCCTCTTTCTTGGTCTCATCTTTTTCCAAAAAGATCTTCAATGGACTTAGCATACTAAAAACAGACTTTATAACTGAACTCTGACTCTGTGGAGCTGAGTGCCTTCCAACAGTTTCTGTTGCATCCTGAAAGCATAAATTTCCAGTTTTACTGCCCATGTGTTCATTTTTAGAGGTTTTGTCATGTCTGCTAAAATCATTATTAGCTTCTTGACAGCATAATGGAGACTGCATGGAAAGATCCTTCTCCAATACTGACTTGGCTCTGGGTCTAGATCCCGAATTAATTGTTTTTATTTGATTAAGAGTTTCTGTCTTCTCTGGAACTAAATAAACCAGCTTTTCCACAGAGGTTTTTAGATGTTTAGTGCTCAAGCCCACCTTTTCTGTGAGTGAACTGAGCAGAGAGCCAACACCACATTTCACTCCATTTAGCTCAGGGAAAGAGACAGCACTGTCTTTGTCATTCTTGACAATGGTTAAAGGTGGTATTTGATTTCCAGGTATTTTCTGTTCCGCATTATCAACAGTACTATTGTGTTCAAGGGTTTTAGTTTTTGAAAGGGAACCAAATCTAACAATCTCCTCTTCATTCTCTGCTAAATATTCTGATACTGTTTCCACCAAATACTGAAGCTCATCTACTGTATCAATATAGTCTTCCGTGGGCTGCTCTATAGAGGAAGGGGTCTTCTCTTCCATTGGAAACTGGGGCAGACCTCCAAGTATGTTCACATCACAATTCATCCTTTGTAATGGGGATGCTGGATTTGCTACATAACATTCTTCAGGAAAGCCTCCAGCATGATGGACATTAGATGGATGACATGGTGACAGTAAACTTTCCTGCTTATCAGAAATGGGGGAACCCAGTTCATCAGAAGTGCTGGTAGTAGAATCTTCAAGAGTATCTAATGAAGTAAAATTAGTCACATGCTGGTTTAAGCCAGATGACTTTTCACAGTTCTTAAAACAATTGGAAAGATCATAATCATGACTTTCCAATTTAGTGGACCACATGCCACTCTTAACCACAAATCCATTTTTGTAAGGGTGCAAAACTGAGTAATTTTGTTTCTTTTTTTCAGCGTGGCAAAGGTTACAGTTTTCAATGTTAGGATATGTACTTTTGAAGTTAGTTTTAGTTCCTGATCTGTCATATTGTCTTCTTACAGTGTCTTCAAAATGACTGTATAAGGTTTTCTTTTTCCTTCTCCTATCTATTTTATCATATTTCTGAGGATATTTGGAGAAAATAGATGTTTCAAACTTAAGGTCAAAATTAAAGGCAGTAGAGAATTCTGTTTCCTGGCTCTGAGATGGTATCTTTTTCCAATTCTTTGGTTGTACTTGTTGGCTATAATAGTTATCAGTTTTTGAAAGAGTTCTAATTTCTTTTACCTCTACTTCTTTTAAGTTTGTATTATTCTTTTCTAGAAACTCTTGTGATTTTTTCCTTTCTATCTCCTCATATGTACTTTCTTGCTCTTCAAAGTCAACATCAAAGAAAGATGAAATAATCCTAATTTTATCATTTTTAGCCTGCAAGCCTTGTCTGACGTCAAGGGACAAAAGTGAAGGAATAGTAAGGCAAAAAAAAAAAGGAGGAACAAGGAAAAGAAACAAATTATAAGATGTAGTGCACATTCAATGAGAAAACTAGAATAAAATTATCAATTTGATAAAAGGCATTCAAACTGAAATAACATTGTAAGGAAATCCACATGTTCTCAATCAATACTATACAGCTATGTAGTCAAATAGGTATTTCCACATCATAAATAGAACTATAATATAGCAACTTTAAAAAACTTTAAATATAAAGTATTAGCCTCTGAATCTCCTACCCTTTTAGAATCTTTACTTTTGAAAAAACAAACAAAATGAGTATGTTTCATCAAAATTTAAAATGTATTTGCAATGCCAAAGTTTAGAACTGCTAAGTATCCCATGAAAATATATCAAGGAATTTCAAGAATCCTAAAGTTGTTGATGAATTTGGGTCTGAAAAGAAGCCAAGCTGTTAAGTTGCTGAAAGTTATATTTGAGGCAGTATAGCCATAGCCAAGAATATATCAAACATATTTCTTTCAAAAGAAAAAAATATATACATAATAAAAATAATCTTTGACTACCAGAAATCAAAGATTGTTACAAAGAAGTCAAACCTTGTTACAATACCAAAAGAGCAAATTACTTTAAGCATTATAATTTGTTATTTGTTAAATCTAAAGACTATATGCACTGAGGATCACAGTGAAATTAAAATCTTTCTTTATCCTGATTACAACAGAAGCTACACATCCAACTTAAGTCAATGAATACAAAAGACAGCTGACTTCAGTTAGATTAGAAACAGCTTGCTTCCCATGTACTAAGGTGGGGGTGTAGAAAGGGCCTGAAGACTAGGAGCTTGTCAGCTCTGTATGTTTTTTTTTTATTAAGGTAACATTGATATACACTCTAATGAAGGTTTCACAAGAAAAACAATGTGGTTATTACATTCACCCTTATTTCGTATGTTCTTTTATAGATCTAACATCCAATAGTAATTATTTGGGAAACAGAAATAAGATCAAAGTGGTCACTTAGTCAGTAAAATTCTTCAAGAGTAAGACTGATATTCTTTTGATCCCTCTTAACACGAGAGATACTTTGACCATATAACAAAGTCAACTCTACTGTCAAACCTCAAATTATGTATTTTACATAATTTATAAAAATTTCAGTTATTCTCTACTCGTTAGGCAAAAGCCCACTTTATTGAGAAAGGAAATCCAATTTAACAATTTTTTTTTACATTCAATTTCACTACTCTCCAGTATCCTCAAAAACAAAAATTAAAGTAACTCCGGCATGGAAGACATCTTCAAGTTCCAACTTAAATTAGTCATGGCTGTAGTGAATGAAGCCAATTTTTAAATATTTTGAATTAATTAGAATATACTGCAAACACGTTTGTTCCCTCAAGGATTTTAAATGTCCTTCCTAAAAAACTGTTTAAAAACTTAGACTATATCTAAGAACTCAGTATTTATAGTAAAAATTTAAAAATCAATGCTAGTGATATAATTTCTTCAAAATGCTTTAAAGGAGAAATCATTTCGAAAGTTTAAGTTAAAAATGTCTACTGAAAGTTTACTTTAAAATCATGTTAATTTTTCCTTTGCTAAAGATGAGAAAACACTTACTGTCTAACTTCATGTCATATACTGAGACAGTAAAATCAAATTCATATGGGATCAATTAAAGAAAAATTTTAGGAAAAACATGCAACTTAAAGTACATCAGTAATGCTCCTCTAAATGTTATTTATTATAGCAGTAGCCCAGGAAACACCAAAATGATAACAGGGTGATGATTAATTAGGTAAATTGCAGTTGTCCAGAAGAGTATATGGTCATTTAGATTGATGTGCCATTATTACTTCTGGCCTGTACATCTAATGGTTTCAAATACAGAGGGAAAAGAGACAAAAGGTTTCTTTCCTTAAAGTAGGACAGTATAAAAAACTAAAATCAAATGAATAAAATATGCAAATATTCAATTAATAAACCAGCGTGGAGTAGGGACCAACTAAAGCAGGATTCCTGGTATGTTTCTTTTTAGAATCAGATTACAAAGAGTGAGGATTCAAAGAGATGACTGATACATGGAAAATTTCGTGGACAATATTCTCAGAGATGATAGTAAACTGAGACAGGATATTGTCTAACAGGTTGATGGCCATCTGAGGCTCAGGACAAATATTCACCTGTTTGGTAAAGTGGGCCACAAAAATGAAATCACTCCATGGTATGGTGAATTTTAGCAACCAAAAGTGAGCTAAATTGGAATGGCTTTTTAAAAATTAACCTCCGACCAATTAAATAATTGATTCAGGCAAAGATCATCAATGGATGCTAAAGTCAATGGGGATAAGGTTGTTGGGCAAACAGAATATTGACACAATCTCAGGTATCATCCCAAATTATCCTTAATTACAGGAGAGAAAGGTATCTTTACATTGGAAAACCTGATATATACCAGATGTCTTAACCAACAGATCAAACTAATCATCAATAATGAGACATAGTAACACTATGCACCTACAGATGCATTGTGAAGGAAACATCATCTATGTAGTGCTTTTCACAAAAATGTTTGATTGTAAACAGGAAAAAACAATCAAGACAAAACCAAATTTAGGTGCACTCTCAAAGCAACTGGCCTGGACTCTCCAGAAAATGTGTCTTAAACAAAAACAACAACAACAAAAAGGTAAAGGAATTTTGTAGATTGTAGGAGGCTATACATACAGGAAAATCTAATGTGATGCACCGTGATTCTTAAATGGATCTGGATCAACACAGACAAAATATACATTCAGAACATTATTGGGACTACTGGAAGAATTTAAATATGATCTATATAAAGTAATATTAAATAATTATATATTAAAAAATATCACTGTATCATTGAATTTCTTGAGTGTGATTGTAGCATTGAGGTTTTTTTAAGAGGAAGTGCTTTTGCTTACAAATTATGCACTTCCTGGTAAAACAACATGGTATCTGCAACTTTCAGTCTTCAAGAAAAGAAAATGTAGGTATATATGAATATATATTAGAGAGAATGAGAGGAAATGTAGCAGAATGTTAACATAACTGGTGAATCTAGAAAACATGAATATGGGTGTTCAGTGTACTATTTCTCTAACTTTAAAGTATGATTTTTTTTTTAGTTGAGGGAAGAGAGAAAGAATATATATATTTTTTTCTATTCATAAATATATGACAATAGTGTATGAAAGGGAACATAAGAAACAAACAAGGGTGGTAAGAAAACTAAGGGGAAGGGGATGGGATGGAGGAGGATAAATGGTGGTGGGTGGCAGGTTCTTTGCTGTATGCTGTATTGTACCTTAACATTCATTTAACCATGGGAATGCTTTATATATTTAAGAAATTAATAAAAGAAATATTTTGAAAGTTACAGCAAAAGTACTGAATTTGCTATGGAGAGATCATATAAATTGGTTTTCTTCTGAAGTTCCCACAGAAATATTTAGATAGGAAGGATTATCCAAACACTGAATATCTGTGCTTTTCTTTTTTTAATCTTGGTGAAAAATGTAGGTTTTTTTCAGCCGTCCACCCCAAGTGGGACTGCTTTCACCAGGTGAGAATCACTGATCATAAAGAGAAATATTACTGATGAGAAAAGAAGACTGAAAATCTATATACATGCCTGTAGATTGGCCCATACTACTACTTCCACTACCGCCTCAGGTTAAAGCATCCCAATGCAAGTTGCATCCCGAAAAGTGCATACTAGGAACAGAAGTGCTTTGTTTCCTATACCTACCTGAGGGCCTGCCGCTCTGGATAATCGAGGTCATAACTTTGCATAGAGTCATTGCAAGAGTCCCGGGAACTGCCTTGCAGTAGCAGATGCTGTGGTAACCGCACAGGCACAGGGAACTGGTGCACGGAAGCATTCGGCTGGGAAGTCGTGTGATAAGGAGGTGGGATGCTATTGCTGGTCTCACTGCGATAGTCACTATCTCGGTCATCAACAGCACTATCAGCATCTTCAAAAGCTGTGGAATAAGCATAGTCAATGAAAGAACCCCAGCTTCATTTAGTCTTCAAAACTTTTTTCCACTTCTGACTTAGGTAGCCACGGTCCAGACCTTGAGAACAAGAGCAAGCTGAGGGGTACATGAGCCCCTGACCTCAAAGCCACGTGCAGAACTGTTTCAATTAATACCCACAGACTGTCTCATTATCAAATGAGATAAGACACCTGGTATAATTTTGTGCTGATTCTGAGAGTTCCAAGTTCTAAGTTGTACTTTCTCTAGTTACTGTAACTGTAATGAAAATCTGCTTTTAAATGTCATAAATAGATTCTGTTCCTCTACTATTATCAAAATGGGCAGAAGGGGAAAAATAGGTTTTCTCTACCTTAGAAAAGGGAAATTTTTGTTTAAAGTTGGCTTGGTGTCTTCAGACTTTAAAAATGCACGGCCAATCCAAATAAGCAGGTCCAACATCAGCAGTTGGTCCAAGCAATCAGTAAGATCAAAGTCAAGGCTCAGAAGTCAAGCCACAAGTTGTGGATGCAGCTGAAAATGACAATAGTCTTAATGTCTCGCTGCAACAATGTTTTGTGGTGGTTGTTGAAGTCATTCCCGTCAAGCAGCTATACACTGGGGTCAGAATTCGCATCCAAAGCCTGGGCTGACAAAGAAGCAGAAAACATAAGCACTGCTAATGGGATCCTGCTGACAGTGCAGCCATGTTTATCTAACAGCAGTGACTATAATTTCACAAAACTATTCTGCTTTTCAGGCCAGCACTTGACTGGTTAGTTTTGCTTTTTTTTTTATGTTAGCTAAAAGGACCGTATTACAAATCATACTCCAAGAAAAAATAAAAATATGCAACACTGTCTTGGAAAGGGAGCTCAACTGAATGCTTTGTCATTTATTTCATAGAGGAGCCATTTCTGACACCATCCCCGTATGTGTATAATTAACAAGGTCCTTTATGTTCTTTCTTGCCAAGTTCCTATTTGGCTCACAGTGAAGAAAAAGAACATTCACCATCCCGAAATAGAGACACTTTTAAGAGATGATGGACTCCTCATATTAGTAATGAAAAAAAAATCTTGGTAGGAATATAAGCAGTGGAAGCCTCCTAGAGCTTTTAAGATTAGGCTTTTACAATCACTCATGTAGGAGATAAGAACCATGTACTGGAAATGAAAAAGAGTTAATGAGCTAGGGAAAAAAATCCAGACAAATGATAAAATTGGGGGACAGATGGGTGGTAACAGGGAAATGACACCTTGACTTCTGCATTAGACAATAATTCCTCTAATAGATAACAATTCCACTAAAAGAGATAGGGGGCACAAACATGAAGAAAATGTGAACACTGGATTCGAGACAACACTCCTGTGTACAGCTGGGAGTAGTAGTAAGAGGATCTTATAAACTCTTCCCATCTGAGTTCACAGCAACAACATAGGGACTGCAGAGCTTTCTGTCTACAAGGCATTCTGATCACACATTAGGAAAAAGAGATTTTGGAGGCACTGGTTTCAGACCCTGATGCATTTATTGTTCTGAAGACTAGAAAGATCAAGAAACAAAAGCCAGTATGCCTTTCACACTTAATTCTTTCTGAACTACAGAAGGAGTAAGTGTGAAGAAGGCAGTGCTGGATTATTCATGCATACAGATGAGGGGGCAGAGGCAACAAAGGAGACAAAGCCAAAAGTCTACTTCAACTCCAGCAGGAGAAGTATTAGCACATAATCCGGAGAACCAAGGTTGAGTCTCCAAAGAGAGAGCAATGATAGATAATCCTACTGATTATGAGGCCAGGGAAGAGTAGCTCAGCCTGAGTTAGGATTCCAGGATTCAGAAGCAGAAGCCTTAATTCACTGCATCTGACCTATTACTCCTACAGAAAGCTCTGCTTTGTTATTTTGCTAGGCTAAGGGAAGGAATATTCCAAAACCTTCCAAAGGCTGACAACATTTCTATACTAAGGAAATAAAGAGCAAATATTAAGAAACAAAGTGCTCATGGAAACAAGAGGTTGGAGAAGAAAAAAGAATACGAAAAGTGGGCAGGGTCAGGAGAAAGGAAATAACAAGGCAAGTGAGGGGAAACAAAGGACAGAAACAAACATACCAACAAAAGGTCGAGGTCAAAGGAGAGATTTCTCCTCCTACACAACTCCCAATTTCCTTAGAAAGTAAACCTCCTGGCACCACCAAGGCTGATTAGATTTCTCCAAGCGAAATTAAGGAAAAGGCTCGTGTACGCTGTGCTTACAGGGTACTGGTGATGGTCCCTTACTGGCTCTGTACTCTATGCCACAGCACCATTTCACCTAATAGAAAACTCCTGGCTTCACTGAGAAGGAGAAACTGAGTGCAGGTTTGGTTACTCAGCCTAAGAAGAACTTGTGAGCTAGTTCAAGGGTAAAAATTGAAAAGCTCCTGGAAAATTAAAAGGCTGGGAAATTCTACTCATTCAAATATTTACTTGAGTGCCTTCAAGTCCAAAGCTAAATAACACAGATTCAGAGTACAGTTAGTCTAATAGGATAGAAAATATGGATATAAATACAATACAAAGTAGTAACTATCATGAGAATAGTGCAAACCAAGTGCTGCATGAGTCACTTCCTGTTAGGCTGAGCAGGGGAAGCATTATGGAGAGGACCTTGAAAGATGGCTAGGTATCCAATAGCGGATATTTTGAGGGGGAGGGAAAATACCTTCCAGAATCTGAATAAAGCATTGACATGAGTAAAGGCCCAATGGTAGGGCTTTATACGTTTTTGAGAAACATTTTGTAGCTCATTTGGCAGGTACATAAAAGGGCAGAGCAGGAAATGAAAGAAAAGAAACCTGGAAAAGGAGGCTGGGGAAAGTAATCTAATCTGGGGCAAAGATGGGACCCAGGCACAGACTGGGCACTCAAACAAAACTGAATGAAATACTAAACAATGAGGATCTCTGGTATGTGGCGCTCTCATATCAAGTCCCTGTCTTTAAATCAAGAGTTCACGTAGAATTTTATCAGCCAGAGAAAAAAGAAAAGAGAATTGAAATCTTTTTTTCCCATGGCTTAGTTACTTTACCCTACTTGAAAACCTTAAGTTATCTGAGCTCTCATAGGCTGCCTTTAAGTAGCTCCCCAGTGGAAATATTCAGGATTCAAATCACAGAAATTCAAATCTCACTCCACGAGGAATTCTACTAACAAGACAAAAATCTGGCCCCTCTTAGCACCCATTAGATATCTCATCACTGGGACTCAACCAAACCCCCTGTCAGATGGCTAACACAGCCAATAATGTCAGCCTAAAGCTCTATTATCTTGCTGGAAAGAATTAGATGCCCATTCTCTCAGCTCCAGTACAAAGCTGACTTCCAGCCTAGCTGGGCTAGTTCAAACCAGGTCCTCAGCTGCTTGTTCACTTCACAAAACCAATGACTTCTCCCAGAATGAACCTTCTTCTAGTTGTTGCACTCCTTAGTCGAGAGACCAAAGACAGAGTTTCCTACACGAGGGGGATGATGGTACTACTTGTGTCTGGGGAAAAAATCAGGAGTTCCTGTCAATGTTATAACTAGGACTTAGGTTGGGACTTAGGCTTGAAATTTGTTATACATACATGTGCATATGTACACACACACACAGTCTTCAAGAAACCAGTCTGTCTGGAAGGATATAACATTCTACTGGAGGTAATTATCTCCTGAGATTCTGGTAGGGGAAGAATGGGGAATGGAATTATATATGCTTGTATGGATGAATATCCAGCTTCAGAGTTCAGAGGGATTATGTTAAAGGATAAGATCAAGAAAACTGTAAAGAATTAAAGTGCTACCTACTCTGCTGCTCTCCCCAGCCCAAATAGATCCAGTGAGCTAAGAAAACCACAAATGGTAGCAAAGAAGAGACATAATTTTAGCAAAGACACAATTTTAGGACAAATTCAAAGATCATTTCCCCATCCCACCAGTTAATATTCAATTACCTTACTTAAGCCTATCCTACTTGTATTCCATTAATTTTACCTAACATATAGAGAGCATCTACATTCTACCAAGCATAAGACAAATCTACTAAGTACCCTTGCTCTATGCTATTCATTATATAGAGCATATAAAAAAAAAACTACTGCTTCCATATTCCTTTAAACCTCCTCTGGCCTAGGTCTCTCTCAGAATATCATCATTTAAGAGCTGATATACCCTTCTTTATTCAAAATGAGAAAAATCTGGCCTATTTAATGACCAATGGTTGGTAGGAGAGGAAGAACCATGGTAGTGCGGTTCCTGAAGTCAGGAAAACAAGGTTTCAAGGATGGAATGGTTAACAAGTTTATTTGACTGCTAAGTGCTACATAGCAGTCAAATAAAACAAATCTGAAAAAGATCTACTAGATTTAGAAACCATTGTGGAAAGCAGTATGGAGGAGGTTCCTCAAAATAGAAATACCATTTGACCCCAGAATTCCACTCCTAGGAATTTACCCTAAGAATGCAGCAGCCCAGTTTCAAAAAGACATATGCACCCCTATGTTTATCGCAGCACTATTTACAATAGCCAAGAAATGGAAGCAACCTAAGTGTCCATCAGTAGATGAATGGATAAAGAAGATGTGGTACAATATACAATGGAATATTATTCAGCCATAAAAAGAAAACAAATCCTACCATTTGCAACAACATGGATGGAGCTAGAGGGTATTATGCTCAGTGAAATAAGCCAAGCCGAAAAGGACAAGTATCAAATGATTTCACTCATCTGTGGAGTATAAGAACCAAGCAAAAACGAAAGGAACAAAACAGCAGCAGCCTCACAGAACCCAAAAATGGACTAACAGTTACCAAAGAGAAAGGGACTGGGGAAGATGGGTGGGAAGGGAGGGATAAGGGGGAAAAAGGGGCATCACAATTAGCACATATAATGTAGGGGGGGGCGCCATGGGGAAGGCAGTATAACAGAGAAAAGACAAGTAGTGACTTGTCTTGGGGAAGTTTTCAGCAATTATTTCTTCAAAGACACTTTCTATCCCTTTTTCTCTCTCTTCTTCTTCTGGTACCCCTATTATGTGGATATTGTTCCGTTTGGATTGGTCACACAGTTCTCTTAATATTCTTTTATTCCTAGAGATACTTTTATCTCTCTCTGCCTCAGCTTCTCTGTATTCCTGTTCTCTGATTTCTATTCCATTAACAGTTTCTTCCACCTCATCCAGTCTGCTCTTAAACCCTTCCATTGTTTGTTCCATTTCTATTATCTTCCTCCTGAATTTATCCCTTAGCTCTTGAATATTTCTCTGTAGCTCCACCAGCATGCTTATGACTTTTATTTTGAATTCTTTTTCAGGAAGATTGGTGATTTCAGTCTCGCCAAGCCCTCTCTCTGGTGTTTGGGGAATTTTGGACTGAACAAGGTTCTTCTGCCTTTTCATGGTGATGGGAGTGGTCGCTGGCAAGTGGCACATGTATCAACTGGGAGAACAAAATCTGGTCCTGCTTGCCGGTCATGTTGCCTGTCTCTGCCGTCTGTGCAGGTTAACCACACACAGAGGGCAGCCTCTGGCTTAATCCCCTAAGCTGCCGTGGACGGGGCAACCTTCAAGATGGGCACTCACAGGGGTTGGAAACGAACAGCGTGCATTCTTCCACGAGAACAAAGCCCCTTCATGCTTCCCAGACTCGGCGTCCGTCTCCGCTGTCTGTGCCAGTGAACAGCGTGCAGGGAGCTGCCTCTGGGTCTGGGCTGGTTATCTGCGCACAGTGAGAAGCCTCTGTGTTAAGCTGTGTGGTTGCTGTAGGTGGGACTGCTCCCCGGCTGTTCCACAGCGATGGGTGGTCAGCCAGTTTGCTTGTAGTGCCGGCAGGGGGGAAGGAATGGTGGGCTGCTTATCACTGTGAGGGGGTTCAGAGCAGCATTGCCACCCAGCAGGTTAGGTCACCTGAAGTTCCTTAAAGTTCTCACCCTGCTGGGCTTACAATATGCCATTATTAACCTTTGCTTCTTCTTCCTCTACCATCTCAACACTTCCCTATTTCCAAGGGAATAGTATTAGAAATAAACAGAAAGGAATTGCCCAAAATTTACAATAAGCAGAAAAGAAAAGGAAGTTTGAACAGGACACCAAACAAAGAGGGCCCAGTTATCAAGAGCCAAAATATGAAGTCAGGAAATAAGAGGACCAGGATGGTAGAGGAGGAAAGGCAGTAAGCAGGAAGGAGATTCTGAGTGAGTCATGGCACCTAAACTCGGTCACCTATGACCATTCACTGTGCTCTCTGCGATATGATTTGCAGGACGGCTGGCAATCCCTAAAGGCCAAGGGAGGAGAAAGCATTCTCATACATTGGTAGTGGGGGATGAAAATAGCATAGCCTCTGTAGAGGACAATTGTGTAGTATCTTTCAAAATGTTAAATGCATTAATAGCAATTCTAATTCTAGGTATATATATCCAAAAGTATCTAAAACAGGTATTCAAACAAATACTTGTAAACAATTATTCACAGCAGCACAACTCATAATAGCCAAAAAGTTGGGAAAAATCAAAATGCCCATCAACTGATGAATGGATAAACAAAATGTGATATATCTGTACAATGGAATATTCAGCCATATGAAGGAATAAAGGACTGCTATGCGCTACAACTTGTATGAACCTTGAAAACATACTAATTGAAGAAGCCATTCACAAGGTCATATACCATATGATTTCATTTATATGAAATATCCAGAACAGGTAAATCTAGAGAGACTGAGAGCAGATTAGTGATTGCCAGGGGCTGGGGGAAGAATGAGGAGTGACTGCATAATGAGTACGGGGTCTCCTTTAAGGTTGATAAAAATATTTTGGAATTATATAGAGGTGATAACTCCACAGTATTGTAAATGTACTAAATGTCACTGAATTATATACTTCAAAATGGTTAATTTTATGCAAATTTCATCTCAATTTTTAAGGTGTCCACTCGTTTCCTAAATACAGTATATATCATATATATAAAATGAAAAAAAAAGAAGGCATGTAACACTATTCAAAGCATACCACCATTAGTGAGAGGGTAAGTATATGTGTATGTTTGTGAATGCAAAATTTTTTCTAGAGAGGTCCACAATAAAAGGCAATAGTGGTTGCCTCTTGGCAGAAATAGAATAGCTAAAGAAAAAAAATTTGGTTTTTCAAAACATATATGTATCTTCTGATACAAAAATGAATCTTACGCATGTGGTCTCTTTTAAAAAAATAATAGGTTCTTTGACGTAGCTAAGAATCACCTCTCTGGGGAACACCAGAATGATTAGGATGTTTTAATGCAAGAGCCAGAATAGCAGACTCAGATAAAAGTGGTAAATGATGGAAGAAAGGGAGCAAAGGAAGGAGTTCTAGACCTCTGTCTTCTGGAATTTTAGAAATGAGAAGAGAAAAATAGAGGAAATTGATGAGGTAGGAGAACCTGCAGAATAGAGGCCAGCTAGCCATGCAATCTTATTTCCCTGCAGGGCATGTGGTCCTAAATAAGTAAGTGAAAGTAACAGTGACGTGAGGCTTGCTCTTCTGCTTCCAGTGCTCACAGAAATAGGTCTTCAGTCATAACTCCCCAAATTTTAGGTGGTACAAAACTTTCAATCCTACATTGGATTTTAAAGGAGAGGGTGATAGACGACAAGAAAAAGATTAGATATCTTTAGTAAAAGAAAGAAAAGGCTCCCAGAGGAGAGAATCTGCCAAACTGAGCCAGTCCTGGGCTTCTTCACTTTTTGAAGAAAAAAATGTGTATAGCAGAGGGATTTGTTCCCTCTACTATTTAGCAAGTATAGCTCTGACATCACTCTATTCCCTCCAAGCCAATATGCCCAGCATATTATTTGGCATCTTTTTAATATTCTCCCTATACTTGTCATTTATCCTACTATGAACAATCTTTCAATCAACACATTTCAACAAACTCCTTACAAGTCATCTCTAAACTCATCTCCCTGCAAAGCCTTCTTGAATTTTATGCCATTCTTAACCAGGTACTTATTCGTCTACCACTTCAGGCTTTCCTATTTCCGGTATCACTATACACCTGCTGAGGATCATAACATAAATAACATTCAGGTTGTTGCATTTGTGTATTTGTCCTCTTCTGACCTGAGTCTGGGTTTGAACCAAGTCTTGTGATTCTTTCTTCCTCCTCCCTTTAATCCTTCCTTGGAACCCAAAATTATACTCTCCAGTCTCTGATACTCATTAGGAAGAACAGTAAGAAAATACAGAAAGAAGCCTTTTGGAAAGCTAAGAAAAAAATGTAATAGATAAGCTTATATTCAGGAGCTTTGGACTTCTTTTCTGTAATACCTGTCTGGAGTTTCAAAGCTTCACAAGAGAAATTAAGAATGACAATTCTCTTTCTGTCTAGCATTTGCTAACATAAGTCTTTATTTCTACTAAGGATAAACCTGAGCACTCTAATGCTTATAAATTATCTGACAGTATAGCTAACAAAGCTTTAGTTACTGACAGTCTCACCTATCAGCTGCCCAATTACGAGTTTTAATATCAGTCTTAATTACAAGCATCCTAGGAATCTACAAGCTCTGGAGAAAGTAAATTTCCAACTCAAAGAAAAAGAATACTATCTTCTGGGAAACACTGCAAATTACACTCTTTTGATAATAATCGGTTTCCTTTCTTTTTCCATAAAAGTCAAACTGTCTCTCCCTAAAACCCAGGTGAGATGAGGTCTCTCAGAGGTAAATAACCAAGCTTCACTCCCTGGTACCTAACACATTGAAAAGTGAGTCACAGCTGTGCAGATTCCAAAAGAAACAGAAGACAACATCCCTCCTCCTGCATTTCACCAGTCTCATGGGGCAAAAAAGGCTGTCACTCAGGGAGCAATGGAAAGTCTAAGAAAAAGTTTACAGTTTATTACAAAACTTTACTAGAAGATAATGATGGGTGGGGGGCTTATGTGTATTAGTTCATTATGCTCTAAAACTTTAACTTACTTTTTTAATGAAAAAGTGAGATGTTGGAAGAGTATACACCAAACTGTGGAAAGTAGTTATCTTGGAGTAGACTGGGAAGGGAATATTAAAGAGAACTTTCACTTCCTATATTACACATTTCTGAATCGTTTGAAGATTTTTTACAGTGAACATGGTGTTTCTATTTTTTTTTAAGTTTAAAATAAAAAGGGGACTATTTACTATGTTGGGATAGCGCTATAATTCTTCACACCACCATACAAAGTCACCATCAAGAATTCTGTTAGGGAGCAAACTACACATTCTGTGGACACAAACTGCCGGAAATTCTTAACCCAGTAACAAATGTGTGAAAGTCATTCTACGAAGGTGAATGAGGACAGAGGAAACATTCTTATTGTATCCATGGCCAGGATTTCGGGGAAACAGATCTTTGCCATGGAAAGAAACCAGAAAATAAACAATCTATTTCCTGTGGCTTCAATAAATTCTTAAATCACAGTAACAACCCAAAAGAGACACTGATCAAGAAATATTCACATCTCAAATATAAGTTAGTTGTGAAAACATTTATTGTAGTATATGGTTCTCTAAGACCAAGTCAAAGGATGGAAATAATAATCAAAAGATATCTCTGATGTATGCATGTATGTTTGGACAAGTATAAAGCCTCTCAAATGATTCACAAGAAACTGCTGAAGATGAATGCCTCTGGGGAAAGGACCCAGTGGCTGCATACAGGAATGGGAAAGAGAGCTTTTACTGTATTCCCCTTTTAATACTTGAAAAAAAATTTGCCATTAAGCATATATCTATTTAGTAAATGAATTAGCTTTCAAATAAAAGGCAGCAGCAAAATTTTTAACAAAGCACATTTTCTGAAGAGTAAATTAAATCCCATAAGACTTTTGCCATCAGGGTGTGATACAGTGAAAAAAGAATATAGACCTTAAGAGTCAAATAAACCAAAGTTTATACCCCAGTTCACCCATTCCTAGAAATAATGAAACAGAAAAGACAACTGGTTGGGAGACGTGAAAAGAAGACTCTAGGCTGCTCTTTACAATACCATGCAAAGTGGTGTTCAAAATGGTATAACAAGGAAACCCATAGGTTCCAAAACTTTTAATCACAGGTGACTTGAAATGAGACAGAATTTTAACCTAGAGGGCACTGAGCAGAACCTTCAAAATCCATGATTTATATTGGAACAAAATTATGACAAAAAATGACTGAGAAAGTTATGGAGCTAAAGCATTTGTTTTATGTAGTGGGCTGAGCTGAAGTCCAACTGGTGTAGGGACTATTAAATAGCTGACATATCACATCTTCCATTTAAGTGAGTAGCAGAAGTATTGTATTATGGCTTTGAGGAATGGATACATTTGTAATTAAATCCAAGGTAGTAGTATCCCAGAGGAACCTGAGGTACAGGAGTGACTTCAGATCACCCAGGGCTATCTTGGGCACCTATCTCCCAATTTCAATGCAGGGCATTGTTTACGAAGACTATCAGAAGTCCTAGTGGACTGTGCTAATGTCTTGAAGGGGCCTGCCATGAAATAGCAACATGGCACTGCAAAAGGATATAGAGGATAAGCTGAGTTTTGTCCCTTCCAAGTTACAATGAGGGATTCTGGATTTCTTCAAGACACTGTTGGAAATATGGATTGGCCTACTATATGCTCTTGAAAGGATGTTAGTGCTAGATGAGACTGTGAGACCACAACATTCTCTTAAGAGTTGGACCTTCTGATAGGCAGGGGCTATCAGAATGGTGGCTATTTCATCTAGAAATAATATAGAAAATAAATCGCTGAAGATCAGGCCACAGGATCTGATGCCAGTAAAGCTTCCTTATTATCTGGAGCTAAACAAGGTTGTTGGATCTGATGGAAAGGAAGTGCCAGACCCAGTATTTCTACTTCTAGGAATTTACCCAAAGAAAACAAAATCCCTGATTCAATAAGATATATGCACCCCTCTATTTACTGCCACATTATTTACACAGCCAAGATACGGAAGCAACTGAAATTTCCATCAACAGATGAATGGATAAAGAAGATGTAGTATATATATACAATGAAATATTTTTCAGTCATAAAAAAAAAATCCTGCCATTTGCAACAACATAGATGGAGCTAAAGGGTATTATGCTCAGTGAAATATGACAGGTGGAGAAAGACAAATACCTATGATTTCACTTACTTGTGTAATCTAAAAATATAACAAAATGAAAAAGATAGCAACAGACGCATAGACACTGAGAAGGGACTGGTGGTTACTAGGGAGGTGGGACTTGGATGAATGGGTAGGAAGGGTTAAGAGGGATAAAGGGGGATAAAAATTCTCAATCATAATATAAGTTGGTCAGAGGGATGATAGTACAGCATGGAAAATATAGCCAATGATTCTGTAACATCTTCCTATTTTGACAGAAGTAACTGCACTAGTGGGGGTGAGGATTTAATAATCTGTGTAACTGGTGAACCACTGTGTTGTATACCTGAAACCAATGTAAGATTGTATATCAACTATAACTCAATTAAAAAAAAGAACAAAGTTATGAACCATAAGATAGAACCTACTGAAAAAAGGAAGGAAGTGCCAGATCCTCCGAAGTTGGTGTCCTCTGGCATAAAATGCTGGAGTGGTAGTCCCATAGTCTACTCTATATGATCATGCCTTGACACAGTAAGTACTTATTAGCAATTGAGTTCACTCCTCCTGGCATATGGGAGGTCTAGAGTAGAAGAAAAGCATTCTGTACCAGAAACAGATGGACATAATTTCCTGTTCTACTACAGTCCACCATCATCTGACTAGGAAAACAAGTCCAGGCCCCCTTCGAGAGGGAGCCAGAATATCCCATAAGTTTAAAGCTAGTCTTGTTTGTAGTAGTTGGAGAAATGGGACTGAAGGCAGCATCACAGAATCTGCCCACAGTTTTGTGTTTGGTTTTTAGTGGAGGAATTATACTATCATCTGTAGAACAAGCAGGTAATCTTATCTTCCAGGAATATATCTATATATTACCTATATAGAATGGCCCATTTCTCTGACTCCCCAAACAGGTAGAGTATTAGAAATGTGACAGGTAGAAGTCATAGTATAGCAGTGGACAGTTTTAGATGGAGACTAAGAATAACAGGAGATCATAAAAGGAATATTTGAATGTAGTGCAGACTAGGGATATATGTCAGACCTGATGGCTTAATAGTAGTGGGAAGCATCGAACACCTCCTGCTTCCTTTCTAAAAATCGACAATATCAGCATGATGAACTACCAGGAAATACAACAATAAGTTGAAAAGGAGGAAGGATAAGTCATTTTATATAAACATGTCTCTTTTGGGTATGTTGGTAAAAGAAATCCTTTTGAAGTTAATGGTGGTCAAATAAGATGTCACAACTTGGTAGCCAAGCAGTATGTCGCTGATTGTTCTCCTGAATGTTTGGTCACTATTATTCATGGATGTGCCTCACAATCAACTGCTCTGCTTCTTTAAGAAAAAACTTAAACAGTATGTTGAGTTATAACCTATTTTACTAATTTAAAAGACCGACTCATACGCAGGAAACTTTGGTTTATGATCTGATATGTCACCATTTATAGGCAATATTATAACAAAACCAGTGAAGCAAACCCTCACAGACAATCAGAGAAATCTCTAAAATAACAGCAGCGAGCTGTACCTCAAACAAAAGTTCAAGCTATTTTAGAGGTCATATTACAAATAGAAATAACATAGACTCCAACACCTTTTTATTTCAGACATAGTAATTGATTAGGAGAAACATTAGCTATATCACCAATAAAAGAGACAGTAAAACTTTAAGAGCTACTTAAGAGTTTCAGTCAAGGAATCACTAGTATTACTGTGTCAACCTCAACAACCAACGATCATTCAATTAAGTCTCAAATCCAAACTGAAAAAGTAAATCTACAATGATTTGTCTCCACATTGTCAGGCCTAGGAGCATATTTTAATAAATATAGCCAACTCTGAATGATAATCATCATTTCTGTAAGTTTGTTTTTTCCTTTAGAACATATTCCTCTGTCTTCTCATTTTGTTTGACTTTCTGGGTTTGTTTCTATGAATTAGGCGAAACAGGTACTCTCCCAGTCTGGAAAAAGTGAACTATGTAGGAATGACCCCTGGTTACTGTGTGTGCCTGCTGGCAGTGGCTGGCTGGGTTGAATTTTATTTGTCTCATGCTTTTTTTCCTTTTAGCATTTTAAATATATTATACCACTTCTTTCTAGCCTATGAAGTCTTTGACTTTACAGAGATCTGGAAAACAGCATCTGAATAATTAACATCAGCATCACAAAGGGACAAACTGCTATCAGCTATATAGTAACCAAAATCTAATAATGAAGAAACAATCAAACAAATCCAGACTTTAAGACATGTTTAAGACAATTTAACTGGATCTTGTCAGTTGTCTTGCAGAATGTCTATGTCAATGTGGGACTCAACAACCTTTTAGGAGAGGAGTTGTTGGTGAAGAAAAGTTACTGCTTCCTTTCCCTATCCACTACAGAAGGGAAAGGTGAATGTTTCTCCTCTGAATCCAAGTGAGGAGGGGCTCCAATTCACAAAGACTGGGGATCCTTGCAAGAATAGGAGCCAGAGATGTTAGATGTCTACTTGGGTGGGAGAACTGTTGATTTGAATCCTGTACTTTCTCAAGTAGACAAAAAGAGGACCAGATAGAGGAGGCAGGGTTGAGATATAGAGGCCAGAACTGAAATAACTGCAGAATTGTTTTTCAGAGCAAGAGTAAGTGAGCTCTCCAAGGGTCAGATGAATTCAGTGGAATGTGTTTGGGCCTGACCTGTCTTAATATTCCTGCATTCAAGAAGCCTCTATGTGACAGGATACCAGTGGCAATAAGCTAAGGACATCTTTTGTAGGAAGTAGTCAGTAGGGGATGAAAGATGTTAAACCAGAGCAATCTCTCACATCCAGGAACTGGACCCTGGGAAGTCTCCTGAATTAACATTTGAAGACTCACACATGCATTCCAGTAAGAAAGCAGGTATTCACCTGTTCCAGAGGATAGGAAAAATTGAGCAGTACCAACCAGACAGGCAGCAATAACCAAGAGAGAGGGTTGACACCTCTCCTAGAAGACTGATGTCACACAAGCATCTTTCAAATCTCAATGTCTTACCCTGTCCATAAAGACTGTTCCAAATACTGACTTAGTCTGAGAATAAGACACTGCAGTGAAATGACTGCTTATGGCATAGATATGCCAGTACACAAAGACATTTACTGTAAAAGCCCAATCTCTTCTAGCACTTGGTACACAAAGAACACTTTTAAGACTTCTCTTAATCTGCGTAAATGGCTCCATTTGGGCCAGAGTCTCACTTTACTAGTTCTGGAGAGCCCAGGACTCATTCTGAAGCATGTGCAATTTGTTGGAGCACCTAGACATAGCACCCTCTTTGGGGTTGTACTGTTCACTAGTACTCTAACCCAGAAAGTAGATACAAGGTACTAAATGTATCTACTCTGGTCACTTTCCTTTCCTCATTTTCCTTGCATTTCTCTCTTCTCACTCAAGTCAAGGCAGGCTTTTCTTAGTCAAGAATAGGAGGATTGGGGTGAAGCTCTGTTCCTCCTCCCATAATATTTATCTAAAACATTTTGTACATTTCCCTAAGCCCTAGGTTTTAGGAAAACCATTTCTTCTGCTCTTTGCCTTCCATATCTCTTCCTGAAGTAATGTGCACAAGACAGCCTCACTACTTGAATTGGCAATAATATGAGAGAAAAAACATATAAACATAGTATAATTATCTTACAACATATCTACATAAGCACCATTACCGTAGGAGACTAAAACATCCAAAGAGGAGAGTGAATTCAGAAGTTATTACTGGGATGTTAAATTCACCATCAGAATGTTCTGATCCCTAGCACCGTTAAAGAATCCCATCACTTCTAAGAGTATGGAAATAATTGGGGCCAGGGAAACCTTCATATTAAAGCTAAAAATAAAGGTTTCTTTAGAGCCCAATGATTTCTGAAGCTATCTTGAAGACATCTCACAAGTGACTGCAGAAGACTTACCCTAATAGAGAGGGTAGTAGAGAGACCAGCCATGTGAAGGAATCTCAGGACTAGGAAGTTATCAGGTCCTATGATATTACAGCTAGAAGAATCCTAGAGACTGTTTAGACCAACTCTCCCATTTTATACATCAAGAAAGTGAAGTAGACAGCAAAGACTTCTTAAGTTACTCAGAGAAGCAGCAGCAAACCCCAACTGAGAACAAAGACTCAATTACTCCACTGCTCTTCTTAATAACTTTTAGCTACTAAAATCAGTACACTGTTAAATATTTAGAAAATGTAAGACAGACAACAAGGGAGTTGAAAAGTCACAATCCCACATGCCAGAGACAAATTTGGTTAATATTTTGGTGCTTTTTCCAGATATTTTTCCCCTAATTGTATAGATACACTTACATAAGTATATTAGTTGGCCTGAGCTGCCATAACAAAAGGCTACAGACTGACTGGGTGGCTTGAACAGCAGAAATTTATTTTCTCACAATTTCTGGAAGCTGAAAAATCAAAACATCAAGGTTCTAGCAGCATGCGGTTTCTGGTGAGAGCTCTCCTTCTAATTTATAAATAGCCACCTTCTTGCTGAGTCCTCAAGTGACAAAGAGAGCTCTGCTGTCTCTTCTTTTTAAAAGGGCACCAACCCTATCAGATTAGGGCCACACCCTTATGACCTCATGTAACCTTTAACACCTCCTCATAGGCTCTATCTCCAAATACAACCACGCTGGGGGATAGGACTTCAATATTTGAATTTTAGGGGGACACAATTTAGCCCACAGCATTCTGCCGATGGCCCCCCAAAATTCATGTTATGGCATACAAAATACATACATTCCATCCCATCATCCCCAAAAGTCAATTCATTCCACCATCAAATCTGAAGTCTAAAGTCCAAAGTCTCACTTAAATATCAACTAAATCATATGTAAGACTCTGGGTGACTCACCCTGGGGTAAAATTCCTCTCCAGCTGTGAACCTGGGGAAGCAGACAAGTTACTTGCTTCCAACATACAAGGGTGGGACAGGCACACAAGAGACACTCCCATTCTAAGAGGAATATGAAAGAAGGAAGAGGTAATAGGTCCCACACAAGTCCAAAACTCAGCAAGGCAAATTCCATTAGATTTTATGGATGGAGAATAATTCTCTTTGGTTCAATGTCCCACCTCCCAAACCCACTGGCATGGCAGTGTCAAGCCCTCTGCTGAGCCTGTGGCCGTCTGCCATTACACTTGGTGGTGGCCTCCCTCTGAAACAAAAGTAAACACTCCTGCCCTCTGGGTCTGTGCTGGAAGTGGCAGCCCTGACATCCTCTGAATCACCTTCCAGATCATTCTCTTTAAGAATAGCACAGGTGCATTCCAAATATCTCTATAGTCTGGCTCTGTAAAATCCAAGAACTTCATCAGCCTTCCTTCATTCCTTCCCTCTTTCTCTGTCCCCTTTCACTGGAACTGGCAATGTCTCTGCTGGTATAATCCTATCTCCATTCCTGGCTTCTGCTGAGATGGCTGGTTAAGTCCACATGAGTTGCACTCATGAACTCCTTATATTCTCTTCAGAACAAGCCTTCTCATTTATAACAATATGGACGAGCTAAGAATTTTCTAAATCTCCAAGTTCTGTTTTGTTTTTGCTTAACATCTGCTTCAATTCAACTCTTCTTGCATTCTACTATATGCAGTAAGGAAGACCCAAGCCATACTTTAATATTTTGCTTAGAAATTTCCTCTGCTAAACATCCAGTTTGGTCACTTGCAAATTCTACCTTTCACAAAACACTCAAACAACTCAGCCAAGTTTGTTGCCACTTTTTAACAAGGATCACCTTTCCTCCAGTTTCCAATAAACTGTTCCTTATTTCTAAGACTTCTCCAGAATGGCCTTTAACACTAATATTTCTGCCAACACTCCCTTTGCAGCCACCTTGGCTTTTCCCAGCAAGCACACTGAAATTCTTCCAGGTTCTACCCATCACCCAGCTCCAGAGCCACTTCCACATTTTTAGGTATTTGTTACAGCAGCACTCTACCCCTCTGTACTAAAATATTTATTAGCCTGCTCAAGCTGCTATAACAAAATACCATAGAACAGTTTGCTTAAACAACAGAAATTTATATCCTATAATTTTGGAAACTGGAAAATCCAAGATCAAGACTCTGGCCAATCGGGCTCCTGGTGAGTGAAGGTTCTCTTCCTGGCTTCCTTCTCTTCTTGATATATTCTCATACAGAGAGCTCTGTTGTCACTTCCTCTTCTTATAAGGATCCCAGCCCTATCAAATTAAGCCTCACTCTTAGGCTCTCATTTAACCTTTATCACCTCTTCATAGGCCCTGCCTCCCAATACAGTCATAATGGGAGCCAGGGCTTCAACATATGAATTTTGGGGGTATGCAATTTAGTACATAGCTGTAAGTCTTAAATTTATGTGTATATATGTATAGACATACACACATATACCCATACACAGTTTTGTATATTTATTAAAGTTTTATGAAAATTTCTCTAATTATTCAATTTAAAATAAATGCATACTATTCAATTTATAACTATTATCATTTATTATTGTTTTAACTATTAAATCATTTTCAAATTTTTCTAGTTAAATGATTTTGCAATGAACATCTTTGGCCCAAATCTTTGTTTTGTCAATACTCAGGATAAATTTCCAGAAATTCAACTGCTAAATCAAAGGCTATGACTGTTTTAAAGGCTGTTAGTACATATTGTCAAACTGCTTCCCACACCTGTACTAATGTGTACTCTCATTTGCACTAGACATTATAAATAGAATAAAATATTTTTCTAATTGGAAAAAAATACCAGTGTTATAAATTACCAAAAAAGACAGGGATTTTTTTGTTGTTGTTAAAGGAGATTAAAGAGGACAACCATTCCAAATAAGGAATATCTATACCTTATCTATACCTTATTTCATTTACAAATTAAATATGTAATTTTTTATTAGATCTACAATAAGGGGGGAAAACTGTAAAAATATCTGGAGAACAATTGGAATTTTCAATACAGATGGTATATTATATATAACTGGATCAATGTTACATTTCTTGATTCTGATAATGGTATTCAGGTTATGTAGATTGAGTTCTTAGAAGATACATGCTGATGCGTCATGAAATCTGAAGCTTATATTCAAGTGATTCAGAAAGTAGGTATGTGTATCTTTGTGTATGTACATAAAGAGACAGAGACAGAGATGTGAGAGAGAGGTGGGGAAGAATGGGAACAAATATGGCAGAATGCTAATCACCAAACTCAGTGAAGGGTAAATGAGTGCTCATTGTGCTGTTCTTTCAACTTTTATGTAAGTTAAATTTTTCAAAATAAAAGTACATGAGGGAGTGACTACTCAAAAGATAGGAACAGACAATTCAGAGAAAAAATAGTCAGTAAACATAACAAAAAATGTATGAAAATAACCTTGATTATTTATGGTTTTTTATTTCCTCCTGCCCTCCTGGCATATGCTCTTTAATCACTTCAACTACATTTCATCAAATGGGCCCAGGAAGGAATGGGAAGTGAAATTTCAATCATTCCATTTCACTACTCATTAGTAGTCCTAGTTTAAAAGAATTAAAAGGGAGATTCAACATGGCAGCGGGAGAGGTGAGACAGACTACTCCTCCCAAAACCACAGATGGTGCGAAAATATAGTTAATACAACTAACCCTAAAACAGCAACAGGAAAGAAGGCTGCACCAGACTCCATACAGACCTCACGAACAAAGCAAACCTCATGAAACAGGGTAATGTATGAAAGCCTTGATCCAGCGGGACCCAAGCCCTTCCCCCACCACAGCTCACTGGCAGGAGGAAAAGAAATGGAACGGGGATGGGGTGGAAGCCTGGGACTGCTGAACACCCAGCTGTGGAGATCTGCTTTGCAAGCAGAAACCTACACTGTGTGGTGCTCTGGAGGATGGGGAGCTGGGACAGGCAGAGTGCTTGAGAAACAGATTCCGGCCGTTTGTGGAAGATGGGATCCACACCCAGCTGCTCTGGGACTAACGAAAGGTAGGCGATGTGACAGGCTTCCGAGCAGCAAGAGAGCTGCTGAAAGGGTGGGTTTGCATGGAGCTTGCTGCACGAGAGAACAGATGGGGAACAAGGTTGTCTGGGGGCGCTATGCCCAGCAGATTGGGAACTTTGAGGAAATCAAGCACTCCATACCCCTGGCTGGCTGGCTACTCAACTCTGTGGACCCCATGGTGACACGCAGCCTGCCAAGCCTTCCTACTAACCTGTAGGCACCTGCTCGCAAAAGGGCAATCACTGCATTGGCGTCAGGCCATGCGGAGGGAGACCCCACCTACAACAGCTAGAGACACAAAGCACAGAGGCTTACACCTGTGTGCTCAGCCCACTGGTTCTCATATGGAAGACATGCACTGCAGGCGGGATTCAGGACACAGCTCTTTCCGCCCCACAAGCACCAGCTCCATTACCCTACAACCCCCAACCTCACTCTAGGGGCTGAGCAGCTCCAGAGACTGGAGCTTCTGGGCACTACAGGGCACCACACAGAAATATGAAACATCAAAAGAACATGGTTCAGACCAAAATCTCACAAAATCCAGAAAAAGGGCCAAATGAAATTGAACTCACCAATATTCCTGAAAGAGAGTTCAAAATAAAAATTATAAACATGCTTACAGAGGTACAGAAAAATATTCAAGAACTCGGGAACGAATTTAAGACAGAGATTCAATCATTAAGAAATTCCATATCTGAAATGCAACATACAATGGAAGAATTAAAAAGTAGATTAGATGTAGTAGAAGAGACGGCAAATGGAACAGAAATTAGAGAACAGGAATACAAAGAAGCTGAGGCACAGAGAGAAAAAAGAATCTCTAAGAATGAAAGAATATTGAGAAAACTGTGTGACCAATCCAAACGGAACAATATTCACATTACAGGGGTACCAGAAGAAGAAGAGAGAGAAAAATGGAGAGACACTGTCATTCAGTAGGTAATTGCTGAAAACTTCCCCAATCTGGAGGTGCACAGATCTCCCAACACATGGGATCCAAGGAAGACCACATCAAGACATACAATAATTAAAACGGCAAACATCAAGGACAAGGAAAGACTTTTAAAAGCAGCAAGAGAAAGAAAAAAGATCACATTCAAAGGAAAACACATCAGGTTATTATTAGACTTCTCAACAGAAACTTTATAGGCCAGAAGACAGTGGCATGATATATTTAATGCAATGAAGCAGAAGGGCCTTGAACCCAGAGTACTCTACCAGGCAAGGTTATCATTTAAATCTGAAGAATGGATTAATCAATTTTCAGATAAGCAAAGCTGAGAGAATTGATCTCCCACAAACCACCTCAACAGCGCATTTTGGAGGGACTCCTACAGATAGAGGTATTCTTAAGGCTAAATAGATGTCACTTGAGAGATAGACAAAGAGCACAGAACATGACTCAGAATGGAGTAAAAAGAAAAAGGAGGAAAAAAATAAAAGAATCTTTAGGTTGTGTTTGTAATGGCATATGAAGTGATTTAAATTACACTGTTACATAGTAAGGAAATTACCCTTGTACTTTGGGAACCACAAATCTAAAATCTGCAATGGCAACGAGTACATACCTACCGATAATCACTCTAAATGTAAATGGTCTGAATGCACCAATCAAAAGACATAGAGTCACTGAATGGATAAAAAAAACAAGACCTATCTACATGCTGCCTACAAGACACTCAATTCAAACCGAAAGACATACACAGACTAAACTGAAGGGATGGAAAAAAGATATTTCATGCAACTAATAGGGAGAAAAAAGCAGCACTCACAGTACTTGTAACACACTAAATAGACTTGAAAACAAAGAAAGCAACAAAAGACAAAGAAGGACATTACATAATGATAAAAGGATCATTTCAAAAAGAGGATATAACTGTTATAAATAGCTATGCACCCAACACAGGATAGCCTACATATGTGAAATAAATACTAACAGATTTAAAGGGGGAAATAGAATGAAATGCATTCATTTTCGGAGACATCAACACACCACTCACTCCAAAGGACAGATCAGCCAGACAGAAAATAAAGAGACAGAGGCACTGAACAATGTATTAGAACAGATGGACCTAACAAACATCTACAGAACAGTCCATCTAAAAGCATCAGGATACACACTCTTCTCAAGTGCACATGGAACATTTTCAAGAATAGATCACATACTAGGCCACAAAAAGAACCTCAGTAAATTCAAAAAGACTGAAATTGTACCCACCAGCTTCTCAGATCATAAAGGTATGAAATTAGAAATAAATTACACAAAGAAAATGAAAAAGCCCACAAACACATGGAGGCTTGATAACATGCTCATAAATAATCAATGGGTCAATGACCAAATAAAAACAGAGCTCAAGCAATATATGGAGACAAATGACAACAATAATTCAACACCACAAAATCTGTGGGATGCAGCGAAGGCCGTGCTAAGAGGGAAATATATTGTAATACAGGCCTACCTCAGGAAAGAAGAACAATCCCAAATGAACAGTCTAAACTCACAATTAATGAAACTAGAGGACGAAAAAATGAGGCCCAAAGTCAGTAGAAGGAGGGACATAATAAAGATTAAAGCAGAAATAAATAAAATTGAGAAGAATAAAACAATAGAAAGAATCAATGAAACCAGGAGCTAGTTCTGTGAGAATATAAACAAAATAGATAAACCCCGAGCCAGACTTATCAAGAAAAAAAGAGTGCCTACACACATAAACAGAATAAGAAATGAAAAAGGAAAAATTACTATGGATACCACAGAAATACAAACAATTATGAGAGAATAGTATGAAAAATGAAATGCTAACAAACTGGATAACCTAGAAAATTGGACAACTTTCTAGAAAAATACAACCTTCCAAGACTGACCCAGGAAGAAACAGAAAATCTGAATAGACTAATTACCAGCAAAAAAATTGAATTGGTAATCAAAAACCTATGTAAGAACAAAACGTCTGGCCCAGATGTGTTTCACTGCTGAATTTTATCAAACATTTAGTGAAGACCTAATACACATGCTCCTTAAAGTTTTCCAAAAAGTACAAGAGGAGGGAATACTCCAGACTCATTCTACAAGGCCAACATCACTCTAATACCAAAACCAGGCAAAGACACCACAAAAAAAGAAAATTACAGACCAATATCCCTGATAAACATAGATGCAAAAATACTCAACAAAATATTAGCAAACCGAATTCAGAAATACATCAAAAAGATCATCCATCGTGATAACTGGGATACATCCCAGGGATGCAAGGATGGTACAACATTCGAAAATCCATCAACAACATCCACCACATCAACAAAAAGAAGGACAAAAAGCACATGATCATCTCCATAGGTGCTGGAAAAGCATGCGACAAAATTCAACATCCATTCATGATAAAGTATACTTTATCATGTTGGGTGCATGGATATTTATACTTAACAGTGAGGAGCTAAAAGCTTTTCCTTTAAGATCGGTAACAAAACAAGGATGCCCACTCTCCCTGCTTTTATTCAACATAGTACTGTAGGTCCTTGCCAGGGCAATCAGACAACATGAAGAAATAAAAGGCATCCAGAATGGTAAGGAAGAAGTCAAATTGTCCCTGCTTGCAGATGACATGATATTGTACATAAAAAACCCTAAAGAATCCACTCCAAAACTACTAAATCTAATATCTGAAATCAGTAAAGTTGCGGCACACAAAATTAATACACAGAAATCTGTTGCATTTCTATACACTAATGATGAACTGGCAGAGAGAGAAATCATGAATTCCACTCACAATTGCATCAAAAAGAATAAAATACCTAGGAATAAACCTAACCAAGGAACTGAAGACCTATACTCTGCAACCTACAAGACACTCATGAGAGAAATTAAAGAGATACCAATAAATGGGAACACATCCTGTGCTCATGGATAGGAAGAATTAATATTGTCAAAATGGCCATCCTGCCTAAAGCAATCTAAAGATTCAATGCAATCCCTATCAAAATACCTACAGCATTCTTCAATGAACTAGAGTAAATAGTTCTAAAATTCATATGGAACCACAAACGACCCAGAATAGCAAAAGCAACCCTGAGAAGGAAGAATAAGCTGGGGGGAATTACGCTCCCTGACTTAAAGCTCTACTACAAAACCACAGTAATCAAGACAATTTGGTACTGGCACAAGAACAGACCCATAGACCAATGGAACAGAGTAGATAGCCCAGATATAAAAGCCAAATATATGGTCAATTAATATCCGACAAGGGAGCCATGGATATACAATGCGGAAATGACAGCCTCTTCAACAGCTGGTGTTGGCAAAACTGGACAGCTACATGTAAGAGAATGAAACTGGATTGTTGTCTAACCCTATGCACAAAAGTAAAATCAAAATGGATCAAAGACCTGAATGAAAGTCATGAAACCATAAAACTTTTAGAAAAAAATATAGGCAAAAATCTCTTGGACATAAACATGAGAGACTTCTTCATGAACATATCTCCCTGGGCAAGGGAAACAAAAGCAAAAATGAACAAGTGGGACTATATCAAACTAAAAAGCTTCTGTACAGCAAAGGACACCATCAGTAGAACAAAAAGACTTCATACAGTATGGGAGAATATATTCATAAATGACATAGCTGATAAGGGGTTGACATTCAAATTATACAAAGAACTCACACACTCTAACAAAAAAAAAGCAAATAGGCCAATTAAAAAATGGACAGAGGATCTGAACAGACACTTCTCCAAAGAAGAAATTCCGATGGCCAACAGGCACATGAAAAGATGCTCCACATCGCTAATCATCAGAGAAATGCAAATTAAAACCACACTGAGATATCACCTCACACCAGTTAGGATGGACACCATCCAAAAGACAAACAACAACAAATGTTGGCGAGGATGTGGAGAAAGGGGAACCCTCCTACACTGCTGGTGGGAATGTAAACTAGTTCAACCATTGTGGAAAGCAATATGAAGGTTCCTCAAGAAACTCAAAATAGAAATACCATTTGACCCGGAATTCCACTCCTAGGAATTTAACCTAAGAATGCAGCAGCCCAGTTTCAAAAAGACATATGCACCCCTATGTTTATCACAGCACTATTTACAATAGGAATAAATGGAAGCAACCTAAGTGTCCATCAGTAGATGAATGGATAAAGAAGATGTGGTACATATACACAATGGAATATTATTCAGCATTAAGAAGAAAACAAATCCTACCATTTGCAACAACATGGATGGAGCTAGAGGGTATTATGCTCAGTGAAATAAGCCAGGCAGAGAAAGACAAGTATCAAATGATTTCACTCATCTGTGGAGTATAAGAAGAAAGCAAAAAACTGAAGGAAAAAAACAGCAGCAGACTCGCAGAACCCAAGAATGGACTAACAGTTACCAAAGGGAAAGGGACTGGGGAAGATGGGTGGGAAGGGAGGGATAAAGGGGGAAAAGGGGTATTATGATTAGCACACATAATGTAGCAGGGTGGGGGGGATATGGGGAAGGCATTCTAACACAGAAAAGACAAGTAGTGATTCTATAGCATCTTACTATACTGATGGACAGTGACTGTAATGGGGTATGTGGTGGGAACTTCACAATAGAGGGAGTCTAGTAACCATAATGTTGCTTTGTAATTGTACATTAATAATACCAAAATTAATTTAAAAATTAAAAAATTTTTTAAATAAAGTAATTAAAAGGTCAAAATTAACTCATTACTATGAGTTTTGAGAAGGACCCACAGCCTTTAATTCACAACCTGATCTTCAATTTGGATTCTTCTGATCTTATGAACCAAATGTTTAATAAATACTAAGTTGTGAATAGCAAAATAACAATAAATAAAAATATTATTAAAATATATTAATTAAAATATTATAATTAATAAAGATATTAAAATTTCATATAATAAATCCATGAAAAACAGCAAGTTTTCTTTAAATAAGAAAACATGTTGACTTCTGCCACTAGTCTTACTATTATCACGAAAGTAGCCTTTAGAATGGAAGGCAACCAAAGGATTTACAAACCATTAAAGGAGGTTTTCCTTTTCAGAAACATTATGAAGGAAGTAGTGTAACATGGGTTATATAGTTAGGTTGTCTGTGTTTGAATATTTACTTCACCACTGATTACCTATATGATTTGTGGCAAATTACTTAGTCTCTTTAAGCTTCAGTTTCCTCACCTGAAAAATGGGGACAACCATAAAAATCTGTCTTAATGTCCATCAGTAAATGAATGGAAAAAGATGTGGTACATACACACAATGGAATACTATTCAGCCATAAGAAAAATCCTACCATTTTCAACAACATAGATGGAGCTGGAGGATATTATGCTCAGTGAAATAAGCAAGGCAGAGAAAGACAAGTATCAAATTAGTTCACTCATCTGTGGAGTATAACAACAAAGCAAAACCAAACGAAACAGCAGCAGACTCACAGACTCCAAGAAGGGACTAGCGGTTACCACAGGGGAGGGGTGGGGAAGGGTGGGTGGGGAGGGAGGGAGAAAGGTATTGAGGGGTATTATGATTGGCACACATGGTGTGGGGGCAATCATGGGGAAGACAGTGTAGCACAGAGAAGGCAAATAGGGACTCTGTGGCATCTTCCCACACTGATGGACAGTGACCGCAATGGGGTATGGGGAGGGGGGACTCGATAATATGGGTGAATGTAATAACCACATTGTTTTTCATGTGAAGCCTTCGTAAGAGTGTATATAAGTAATACCTTAATTTAAAAAAAACTAACAAAAGCCCCCTCAAAAAATCTATGTCTTAAGAGTTGTGGTGAAGATTAATTCAGTACATTTTAGCTCTTAGAGCTGCATCTGGCATAGTCTAAGACATCAAAATACGTTAGCTGCTATGGTTCTTATTATTACTAGTATTACCACAAAACTACTACCACCATCAGCACCACCTTCTACTTACAATTCACTAAAGTTAGGTGTTTGACTCCAAAACGTATAGCAACACAAAAGCACAGCATACACACACACACTCACCCTCCAACAGGTTGAAAAAGTGAAAGAGAATAGACTCCAAATTTGTACTTCAGTGTTCTTCCTCAAGCTATTTTGAGACAAACTAAGGAGAAGGTAGCAATATACCAATAATGCACGGTTCATTTCAAGAAGGAATCTGAGTAAATTAATCTCAAGAGAAATGACAAATTCTCTCAGTCAGTTATCAAACTTTATTGAGGCTTACTATAATATGTATCAGGTGTTGAGCCAGCTGCTAGGAATACAAAATGGAAGAATATACCTTTAAAAACTGTGTTCTTGTCAAAGGAATACAGATTATAATGTATGAAAAACTACATGTGGATATAATTTTTCCACAGGATGCTATGGAAACAGAAGGGACACCTAAGCTAGATTTGGATGACAGAGGAAATAACAGGAGGATTTCCCAAAAGTGGTGACACTTAAACTGAACGTTAAAAACAAATAACAGGTAAATAGGGATAGAATGGGAAAAATCATTCCTCCAGGGATAAAAGCTGGCAGGAGGAGAGAAAAGATGAGGGCCACTGTCCTGTCTATAGTCATACAAACACAAAAGACCTCTTCTTTTTGCTATTAAGATATCATTGACATACACTCTTATGAAGGTTTCACATGAAAAACATTGTGGTTACTACATTCACCCATATATAATCAAGTCCCCTCCTACCCTATTGAAGTCATTGTCCATCAGTGTAGTAAGATGCCAGAGTCACTACTTGTCTTTTCTGTGTTACACTGCAAAACACCTCTTCTTAAAGCTAATGAGGTGTACTTATGGAATACCTTCTATTTATACATACCACTTCTCCACCCTTCCCAATTCCAAATAAGCCACTGACAAAAAGCAGTAACAGATTCAGAGATGAGTTTCTTACTTACAACACTGGGCGGCAGCAGTAGGCAACGGCTTCCTCTGGCTTTCTTCTTGAATAGAATACTAGAAGCCGAAAGGAGAAAAAAAAAAAACATATAATAAGAGGCCCAAGTAGAGGAAAAAAATTATATAGAAGGCGTAGCAGGTGACTGGAGTGAAATCTTTATTTAACAGAAATAGATCATCCTGCCACTAAGTTCCCTGTATGATGCTGACATACAGGCTAGACTATCAGATAGGATACTGGCCCAATACAACAGGCTAAAACAGGACAGCCGAGGCTGTTCTGACCAAAAGCACCGGGGTATGTACCAGTTCTGCCAGGCGCCGTACATGGTTTAGCCTTAGAGGAGCCTTCAAGGACTCAGAAAACTCAGTCCTCTGATTTTCCTAAGGATAATGTATAGATTTCTCCATTGGGTGAAAGACCTGAATTTTCTCATCTTTAAAAAAACTAATAGTGCTTCTTCCCTCACAAGGTCATGTGGAAAGTATGTGAAATTCCGTATTTAAGTATACAATGCAACATGTGGTACCTACTACAGTCCCCTTCCCACTTATATTCTAGCCTTTCCAAACCAACCCACCACCATCACCACCAGAAAATAAGTGCAGAATACTGAAGTCATTTTTAAAAAATTCTACAAAAGGGAGAATTAAGGTCTTTTTCCAAGATGGCAGCGTGAGAGGTGAGACGGAGAGCTCCTCAAAAAATCACAAACAGTACAAAAATACAGTTAATAAATACAACTGACCTCAGACAACAATAAGAAAGAAGGCTGAAACAGACTGCATACAGACCTCACGTACAGAGCAGACCTCAAGAAACAGGGTAATGTATGAAAGCCTTAATCGGGGTGGGGGGGGGACTCAAGCCCCTCCCCCACCCCAGCTTACCGGCAGGAGGAAGACAAATGGAGCGCAGGAGGGGGTGAAAGCCTGGGACTGCTGGACACCTAGCCCTGGACATCTGCTTTGTGAGCAGAATCCTATACTGTGTGGTGCTCTGAATGTTGGGGAGCTCAGACAGGCAGAGTGATTGAGAAAACTGACATTCCGGCCATTTGTGGAGGAGGGGATCCACACTGGGCAGGTCTCTGTCAGAGGAAAGGCAGGGAGTCTGAGAGGCTTCCTAGCAGCGAGAGGTCTGCTGAAGGGGCGGGGTTTGCATGGAGCTTGCTGTGCAGGAGAAGGGAGAGCTGGACAAGGTAGACTGGGTCTGCTTAGCCCAGCTGGCTGGGAACTTTGAAGACCTTCAGGTGCTCCATCACCCTGACTGCCTACTCAGCTCTGAGGGCCCCACTGTGACACACAGCCTGCCCACACTTCCTACTGACCTGCAGGCACCTGCAAGCAAACCCACAGTCACTACACAGGCGCCAGGGCAGCCAGAGGGAGGCCCTGCCTACAAGAGCTAAGACGCAAAGCACAGAAGTTAACCCGTGTATGCTTGCCCCACTGTCTCTGACACTGGAGACAGGCACCACAGACGGGAAGCACAAACAGAACTTTCCTCCCACCAGGCAACAGTTCCACTCCCCTAAAACCCCCAAACTCACTCTAGGGGCTCAGCAGCTCCAGAGACTGGAGTTTCTACACACTAGTGGGCACCACACAGAAAAATGAAATGTCAAAAACCTATGGTTCAGACTTCCGGGAAGATGGCGACGTAAGCGGACCAGCAGAAAAATTCCTCCCAACATTATATTTATTCACGAAAATACAGCAAATACAACTATCCCTAAAAGAGTGACCAGAATACACAGGAAAGTGCACAGCGTATGGAGCTCCAGCAGTCAGCCACTCCGGAGAGAGGACTCGGCACCCAGCAAGACCAGAGCGCTTCTCCACCCCAGCACTCTGGTGGGAGTCCAGGCAAGGCGGGTAAGGTACGGAGCCACGACCCCGGCGGACCGAGCGCTCCTCCCCCCCAGAGCTCCGGCGGTCAGACACTCCGGAGAGAGGACTGGGCACCCAGTGAGGCAGGACAGAGCCGTGACCCAGCGAGACCAGAGCGCTCCTCCACCCCAGCACTCCGGCGGGAGTCCCGGCAAGGCGGGTAAGGTATGGAGCCGCGACCCTGGAGGGACCGAGCGCTCCTCTCCCCCAGCGCTCCAGCGGGAGGAGAGGATTCAGAGCCTGGAGGGAGTGGAAGTCTGCGCCGGGAGCGCTGACACACATAGCCGGCGGTGTAGTGGAGATTGGAGAGACAGAGGGCACAGGGTCCCAGACCTGAATGTGCAAGTTGCCCGCGGCAGGCTCCGGGAAGGAAAGAGAAGGGGAAAAAAAAAGGGAAAAAAAGCGCGTGCTCTTTCTCAGCGGTCGTAAAGAGACAGGAGCTCAGTAGAGGGGTCAGATAGTCCTGCAAGCTGAGCCCAACACGCTGGGAGTCCTGGGGAGCTTTGGACCCCTCAGCTGGCGACTGGGAAAGGGTGGCTGCTATTAAGACCCCCACAGAGATCAACAGCTTCTCATTCGTTCCCAACCCAGCCAGAGCTATAAAGGGCCTTGAGGAGCAGGGTGGCAATGGCTCTGGAATAGTGAAGCAACAGTGCAACCTACAGCATTCACACAGAACCCACTCCCAGGGGCTTTTTTTTTTTCATTAGTGTTTTTTCTCCCCTTTTTTTTCCTTTTTTTTTCTTTAACTCTCTTTCAACAGCCTCCCATTCACTTTCACCTGGGCCACAGCTTTAAACAGCCATGTGGAGCGACATGGCCATGTCTCTGGAATAGTGGAGTAATAGCGCCACCAACAGCATTCACACAGAAACCACCCCCGGTGGACGTTTTTTTGGGTTTTTTTTGTTTTTGTTTTGTTGTTGTTGTTTTCTTTTACGTGTTGCTTTTTCTTTTTCTCTCTTTTCCTTTCCTTTTTCTCTCTCTCTTTTTACTTTTTTTATTAGTAGAAGTATTTTTTTTTCTTTTCTTTGTTTTCTTTTTTTCTTTTCTCTCCTCTCTTCTCTTTCCTTTTTAAAGTCATAAAGAGCCCAGCGGACATACGTGACAAACCAACAACTAATTCTATGCTCATGAGAAGACAGAAGAATATGATACAGACAAAGCTTCAGACAAACACCACACTGGAGAAAGAATCTGAAGGAATCGACATGCATAGTCTTCCACAAAAATAATTCAGAATAAAAGTCATAGCCATGCTGACGGATCTACAGAAAAATGTGCAAGAGCTCAGGGAGGAAGTGAGGGAAGTGAGGAAAGACAATGCAGAAATGAGACAAGCCATTGACGGGCTCAACAGCAGATTGAATCAGGTTCAAGACACGATCAAGGAATTGCAAGACAGGGACCAGGAATACAAAGAAGCGGAGGCAAAGAGAGATAAAAGGATCTCTAAGAATGAAAGAATATTAAGAGAACTGTGTGACCAATCCAAACGGAACAATATTCGCATAATAGAAGTACCAGAGGAAGAACAGAGAGAAAAAGGGATAGAAAGTGTCTTTGAAGAAATAATTGCTGAAAACTTCCCCACGCTGGGGAAGGAAATAGTCTCACAGTCCATGGAAGCCCACAGATCTCCCAACACAATGGACTTACGGAAGACAACACCAAGACACATAATAATCAAGTTGGCAAACATCAAAGATAAGGACAGAGAATTAAAGGCAGCTAGAGAAAGAAAAAAGATCACCTACAAATGAAAACCCATCAGACTGTCATCAGACTTCCCAACAGAAACCTTACAGGCCAGAAGAGAATGGCATGATATATTTAACGTAATGAAACAGAAGGACCTCGAACCAAGAATATTCTATCCAGCATGATTATCATTTAAATATGACGGAGGGATTAAACAATTTCAAGACAAAAGAAAGTTGAGAGAGTTTGCCTCCCATAAACCACCACTACAGGATATCTTAAACGGACTGCTCTAGAGGGAAATACCCCTAAGGCATAAAATATGTCACCAGAGAAAATAAAATCATAGCAAACAAAGCAGACCATCCAAATACTAACTAAAGGCAAAGAATAAAACACCTAATATATAAAGAAAGGAGGAGGAAGAATGGGAAGGGAGAAATAAAGAAACATCAGACGGCGCTCACAATAACTTAACAAGAAAGTTAAGTTAGATTCTTAGATAGTAAAGAAGCAACCCTTGAACCTTTGGTAATCACGAATCTAAAGCCAGCAATGGCAATAAGTACATATCTATCAATAATCACCCTAAATGTAAATGGACTGAATGCACCAATCAAAAGACACAGAGTAACAGAGTGG
>JAQQAC010002172.1:36797820-36836517 GCA_029783875.1 Phataginus tricuspis | reverse complement strand
TGATGTATTTTTGAATTCGGTTTGCTAATATTTTGTTGAGTATTTTTGCATCTACGTTCATCAGGGATATTGGTCTGTAATTTTCTTTTTTAGTGAGGTCTTAACAGTGCCCCACTTTTATTCAACATAGTACTGGAGGTCCTAGCCACAGCAATCAGACAACACAAAGAACTAAAGGGCATCCAGATTTGCAAGGAAGAATTCAAAATGTCCTTGTTTGCAGATGACATGATATTGTACATAAAAAACCCTAAAGAATCCACTCCAAAACTACTAGATCTAATATCTGAATTCAGCAAAGTTGTGGGATACGAAATTAATACACAGAAATCTGTTGCATTCCTATACACTATTGATGAACTAGCAGAAAGAGAAATGAGGAAAACAATTCCATTCACAACTGCACCAAAAAAAATAAAATATGTAGAAATAAACCTAATGAAGGAACTGAAAGACCTCTACTCTGTAAACTACAAGACATCCATGAGAGAAATTAAAGAAGATATCAATAAATGGAAACACATCCCATGCTCATGGCTAGGAAGAATTAATATTGTCAAAATGCCCATTTTGCCTAAAGCTATCTACAGATTCAATGCAATCCCTATTAAAATACCAACAGCATTCTTCAATGAACTGGAACAAATAGGTCCAAAATTCTTATGAAATGACAAAAGGCCCCGAATACCAAACAATCCTGAGAAGGAAGAATAAAGCAGGGGGAATTATGCTCCCTGAATTAAAGTGCTACTACAAAGACACAGTAATCAAGATAATTTGGTAGTGGCACAAGAACAGATCCATAGACCAGTGGAACAGAACAGAGAGCCCACATATAAAACCAAGAATATATGATCAATTAATATACGACAAGGGAGCCAAGGATATACAATGGGGAAATGACAGCCTCTTCTAAGCTGGTGTTGGCAAAACTGGCCAGATACATGTAAGAGAATGGAACTGGATTACTGTCTAACCCCATACACAAAAGTAAACTCAAATGGATCAAAGGCCTGAATGTAAATCATAAAACTATAAAACTCTTAGAAAAAAACATAGGCAAAAATCTCTTGGACATACACATGAGCAACTTCTTCATGAACATGTCTCTCCAGGCAAGGGAAACAAAAGCAAAAATGAACGAATGGGACCATATCAAACCAAAAAGCTTCTGTACAGCAAGGGATACGATGAGTAGAAAAAATATATATCCTACAGTATGGGAGAATATATTCATAAATGACATATCTGATAAGGGGTTGACATCCAAATTATATAAAGAGCTCATGAACCTTAACAAACAAAAAGCAAATAGGCCAATGAAAAAATGGGCAGAGGAGCTGAACAGACATTTCTCCAAAGAAGAAATTCAGGTGGCCAATAGGCACATGAAAAGATGTTCAACATCGCTAATCATCAGAGAAATGCAAATTAAAAACCACAATGAGATATCACCTCACACCAGTTAGGGTGGCCACCATCCAAGAGACAAACAACAACAAATGTTTATGAGAATGTGGAGAAAGGGCAACCCTCCTACACTGCTTCTGGGAATGTAAATTAGTTCGATGATTGTGGAAAGCAGTATGGAGGTTCCTCAAAAAACTCAAAATAGAAATACCACTTGACCCAGGAATTCCACACCTAGGAATTTACCCTAAGAATGCAGGAGCCTAGTTTCAAAAAGACATATACACTCTTATGTTTACCACAGCACTATTTACAATAGCCAAGCAATGGAAGCAACCTAAGTGTCCATCAGTAGATGAATGGATAAAGAAGATGTGGTACATATACACACTGGAATATTATTCAGCCATAAGAAGAAAACAAATCCTATCATTTGGAACAATATGGATGGAACTAGAGGGTGTTATGCTCAGTGAAAGAAGTCAGGCAGAGAAAGACAAGTATCAAATGATTTCACTCATCTGTGGAGTGTAAGAAGAAAGCAAAAACTGAAGGAACAAAACAGCAGCAGACTCTCAGAACCCAAGAATGGACTAACAGTTACCAAAGGGAAAGGGACTGGGGAAATTGGGAGGGAATGAAGGGATAAGGGGATAGAAGGGGATTACGATTAGCACTCATTAGGTAGCGGGGGCATGGGGAAGGCAGTATAACACAGAGAAGACAAGTAGTGATTCTATAGCATCTTACTATGCTGATGGACAGTGACTGTAATGGGGTTATGTGGTGGGGACTTGATAATAGGGGGAGTCTAGTAACCATAATGTTGCTCATATAACTGTATATTAATAATACCAAAAAAAAATACATAAAGAGGATCATACACCATGATCAAGTGGGATTCATCCCAGAGATGCAAGGATGGTACAACATTCGAAACCCTATCAACATCATCCACCACATCCACAAAAAGGACAAAATCCACATGATCATCTTCATAGATGCTGAAAAAGCATTTGACAAAATTCAACATCCATTCATGATAAAAACTCTCAACAAAATGGATATAGAGGCAAGTTCCTACACATAAAAAAGGCCATATGTGCCAAACTCACAGGCAACATTATACTTAACAGCGAGAAGCTGAAAGGTTTTCCTCTAAGACTAGGAACAGACAAGGATGCCCACTCTCCCTGCTTTTATTCAACATAGTACTGTAGGTCCTAGCCACGGCAATCAGACAACACAAACAAATAAAAGGCATCCAGATTGGTAAGGAAGACGTCAAACTGTCACTGTTTGCAGTTGACATGATATTGTACATAAAAAACCCCTAAAGAATCCACTCCAAAACTACTAGAATATCTGAATTCAGCAAAGTTGCAGGATACAAAACTAATACACAGGAAACTGCTGCATTCCTATACACTAACAATAAACTAGCAGAAAGAGAAATCAGGAAAACAATTCCATTCACATTTGCATCAAAAAGAATAAAATACCTAGGAATAAACCTAACCAAGGAAGTGAAAGACCTATACCCTGAAAACTACAAGACACTCTTAAGAGAAATTAAAGAGGACAGTAAAAAATGGAAATTCATCCCTTGCTCTTGGCTAGGAAGAATTAATATTGTCAAAATGGCTATCCTGCCTAAAGCAATCTAGAGATTCAATGCAATCCCTATCAAAATACCGACAGCATTCTTCAAAGAACTGAAACAAATAGTTCTAAAATTCATACAGAACCACAAGAGACCCAGAATAGCCAAAGCAATCCTGAGAAGGAAGAATAAAGCAGGTGGGAGTTATGCTCCCTCACTACAAGCTCTACTACAATGCCACAGTAATCAAGACAACTTGGTACTGGCACAAGAACAGACCCATAGACCAGTAGAACAGATTAGAGAGTGCAGATATTAACCCAAGCATATATGGTCAATTAATATATGATAAAGGAGACATGGACATACAATGGGGAAATGACAGCCTCTTCAATAGCTAGTGTTGGCGGAACTGGAGAGCTACATGTTAGAGAATGAAACTGGATTACTGTCTAACTCCACACACAAAAGTAAACTTGAAATGGATCAAAGAACTTAATGTAAGTCATGAAACCACAAAACTCTTAAAAGAAAACATAGGGAAAAATCTCTTGAGTATAAACATGAACAACTTCTTCATGAACATATCTCCACGGGCAAGGGAAACAAAAGCAAAAATGAACAAGTGGGACTATATCAAACTAAAAAGCTTCTGTACAGCAAAGTACACCATCAGTAGAAGAAAAAGGCATCCTACAGTATGGGTGAATATATTCATGAGTGACATCATATCTGATAAGGGGTTGACATCCAAAATATATAAAGAACTCATGCACCTTAACAAACAAAAAGCAAATAATCCAATTAAGAAATGGGCAGAGGACATGAATAGACACTTCTCCAAAGAAGAAATTCAGATGGCCAACAGGCACATGAAAAGATGCTTCAGATCACTAATCATCAGAGAAATGCAAATTAAAACCACATTGAGATATCACCTTACATCAGTTAGGATGGCCACCATCCAAAAGACAAACAACAACAAATATTGGTGAGGATGTGGAGAAAGGGGAATCCTCCTACACTGCTGGTGGGAATGTAAATTAGTTCAACCGTTGTGGAACGCATTATGGAGGTTCCTCAAAAACTAAAAATAGAAATACCATTTGACCCAGGAATTCCACTCCTAGGAATTTACCCTAAGGTGCAGGAGCCCAGTTTCAAAAAGACATATGCACCCCTATGTTTATCGCAGCACTACTTCCAATCGCCAAGATACGGAAGCAACCTAAGTGTCCATCAGTAGATAAATGGATAAAGAAGATGTGGTACATATACACAATGGAATATTATTCAGCCATAAGAAGAAAACAAATCCTACCATTTGCAACAACATGGATGGAGTTAGAGGATATTATGCTCAGTGAAATAATCCAGGCGGAGAAAGACAAATACCAAATGATCTCACTCATCTGTGGAGTATAAGAACAAAGAAAAAACTGAAGGAAGAAAACAGCAGCAGATTCACAGAACCCAAGAATGGACTAAAAGGGAAAGGGACTGGGTAGCATGGGTGGCAAGGGAGGGATAAGGGGAATAAACATTGTGATTAGCACACATAATGTAGGGGGTGGCATGGGGAAGACAATATAGCACAGAGAGGACAAGTAGTGACTCTATAGCATCTTACTATGCTGATGGACAGTGACTGTAATGGGGTATGAGAGTGAGGACTTGATAATGGGGGGAATCTTGTAATGACAATGTTCCTCATGTAATTGTATATTAATGATATCAAAACAAAAAAAAATTTTTTTAAGGAAAAGGGATAGAGGAACATGGTAAATAAAACCATGTTTCATTTGAGGACATAACCAGCCAAATCGAGAATGTGTGGAACTCTACAAAATAAATGAGGGAAGGGGAAAGAGTTTTAGACTAAAAGTGATTTAAGAGACCTAATAAATACAACTTGTTTGGATCCTGAATTGAACAAGTCAACTGTGAAAAGACATCTTTGAGATAATAAAAGAAATTTGAATTCAGACTAGATATGAGATGACATTAAGAAATTATTGTTAAATTCAACTTGTTATGGACACCTGGCTTTTTTTTTTAAGGCAGCATCTACTAAATAATAAGGATATAAACTGATGTATTTACCTATTTATGGTGCAGGTGAGACAAGATGCCTGAGATTGGTCTTAAAATATTCCAGCAAAAAAAAGAGAAGAATAATTTCATGTATTTTCATGTTCAAAATTTTCATTAATAAAATGTTTTTAAACAAAGTGTCAATCACAATGAGATACTATTTCACACCCACTAGGATGGCTATTTAATAAAGTATTAAAAAAAACAGATAACAAGTGTTGACAAGGATGTGGATAAACTGGAGTCCTTATATACCACTACTGGGAATATAAAATGGTACAGTCACTTTGGAAAATAGTGTGGCAGTAAAACAGTTTCTAAATCTGATCCAGCAATTCTATGTCCAGGAATATGCCCAAAAGAACTGAAATGTCCAAACAAAAACTTGTATATGAATGTATAAAGCATCATTATCCATAATAGCCAAAATGTAGAAACACCCAATTGTCCATCAACTGAAAAATGGATAAAATGTAGTACAACCATACAATGGAATATTTTTCTGCAATAAAAAAGAATGAAGTACTGATACATACTACAACACAGAAGATTAAAGATTGAAAAGATTACGCTAAGTGAGAAAAAGACAATCATAGCCACATATTGTATAATTCCATTTATAGGAAATGTCCAGAATAAGTCAATGTAGAGAGACAGAAAGTAGATTAGTGGTTGCCTAGGACTGAGGAGAATGAGGGGACTGGAGTATGATGGATAAGGACACAAGATTTCTTTATGGTGTAATAAAAGCATTCTAAAATTGTGGTGATGGATGTACAACTCTGTGTATATACAAAAAGTCACTAAATTGTACACTTTAAATATGTGAACTGTATGGTATGTGAATTATAGTTTAATCATCACAATATTGCTCATGTAATTGTAGGTTAATGATACTAAAATAAAATAAATTGTAAAAAAAAAACAAAAAAACAGGGTGGTGTAAGAAGGGATGAAAGAAATAAACTTGGTGAATCCTACAATATAAACAAAAAACAAAAATCTCAGAGAGAGTTGAGAACCACAGACCAAGAACCACAATCAGAACTTTTAAAATTCTTCAATATTTGTATAAACAACATTTGGCTTTTTATTATTTTAATTCCTTCACCTGACTCTACTTAGTAACACACTTAAAGCCTGTAAAATCCAAAATACAATGTGTTTCTTTACTCAGAAAACAAAGAAGGCAGAAGTTGAGAAGGTGGTATACTACTCCATAGACAGGCTGTGGGAAAACAAAAACATGAAGGATAAAGTGGATACAAGGGTTAAGTGGATTTTGGCATTTATCAAGGGGAGAAGAAAGACTGGAGCTTTCAACAAAGAAGAAAAGTTGGGGTGTTGGCTTGGGCATGAGAAGAGTTTATGTAGTTTAGTAACAGAAAGCCTACTAAGGATTCAGATAAGGTAAGGGAAAACCCCAAAAAGAGTAGTCTGCATTTGCCCCAATTCCATTTCTTCACCTTTAATTTAACTCACTGTGGGTTGAATTATGTTGCTCAAAAAGATGTTCGAGTTCTAATCCCTGGTACCTGTCAACTGTGACCTTATTTGTAATGGGGTCTCTGTAGATGTAATCGAGTTATCCAAAGACTGGTGTCCTCACAAGATCAATGTAAATTTGGACACAAAGATATTGTGAGGACAGACAGACACACAAGGGAAGCATGTGATAACAGAGGCAGAGACTTGAATGATGTATCTACAAGCCAAGGAATAGCAAGGACTGCTGGGAATCATCAGAAGATAGGAGAGAGGCATGAAACAGTTTCTTTCTCAGAGCCTTCAGAAGCACATGACCCTGTGAAAACCTTCATTTTAGAATTCCAGCCTCCAGAACAGAGAAAGAATAAATTTCTGTTGTAGCCATGCAGCTTGTGGCAATTTGTCACGGCAGCCCTAGGAAACGAGTACACTCATCAAACCACTTCATTTTGGTTTCCTGCACTAATTATGGATAGTGGTTATTAACTGCCAAATCCAACGGCTCCATTTCACTACTCACCATCTTTGTTCATAGTAATGTTGACACTATTGAGACTTTCTGCCTTAAAACTCTTTTTTCGTTGTTCCATAAGATTTTTTCTGGTTCTCCTACTCACTTTTGCAGGCAATTCTTCCTCAGTCCCTTGTTATTCCATATTCTATCTTTGATACTTCCCAAGGTTTTGTCCCTGTTCTTCTTCAATACTTCTACATACCCTACCTAAGTGAGCTCTTCTTTACCTACAACTTCAAATGCTACCAATATGTTGATGAGTCCAAACTCTATGTCTGCAGCTCCCCAACTCATCCAACCCTGACTCTTTCATAAAGTTGCTTGCCAGACATTTCCTCTAAAATATCCCCTGGCACTCCAAATTACATCTTATAATCAGACCAATGTTCTAATAGCCCAACATGTCCAGAGGTATAAACACTTATCTTTTCCCTCCACCAGCAATAACAAAAACATTCTCCATTCCTGATGGCCCAGATTGAGTTGGTTTGTTTTCTTCTGTGCACCAGAATCATCTCCAGAGATAAGCTAGGACAGCAGAACCAAGCAATGTAATGTCTACACACTCCTAAAAAGAGCATATGAATAAGGAATATATCCAAGAACCTGGGAATGAGCAGAAAAAATGCCTTCTGCTAATCTGTAAAAAAAAAAATACAGTTTCCTTAGTATAAGCTCCCTCCTCAAAAGTCTAGAGCCAGACTATTGCCAATTCAGCCACTTCTGGGGGACAACAGGAAGAATAGGAGAAGAGGGAAACAGAACCTTCTCATGAAGTATCAGGCAATCTACCAGCTGCCTTTTTTCTTTAATGAAGTTTAAATTCTTTCATTCCATTCTTCAACATGCTCTTGGGTCCCTCCCTTGAAAACTATGAAGTATCCCATAAAGAGATTTTCTCCATCTCTCTATACTGCAAATAAGACACTTCATACCTCATTGTCAGCTCCGAATGCATTGATTTCCTCCAATTTGTAGGTCCAATATCTGGCTTCCTCCTCAGGTATATCTACGATGAAAAAGAATAAACCACATCACCAGGTTAATAATTTAAACATGAGTCAATAATACTTTATTCAATCATAAGATCAAAGTTAGAAGGGTGGTAGTGATGGACTAATTTTACTGGCTGGCTTGGTTCCTACCATGAATATTAACTTGAATCTTCAGAAAAACCAAAATAATATGCTATTATTCTCATTGGATCAGAAGACTTAATACTGTTAAGAAATCAATACTACTGAAAAACAATCTATAGATTCAATGCAATAGCTACCAAAATCCCAATGACGTTTTTGCAGAAATAGAAAACCCCATCCTAAAATTCATATGGAATCTCAACAGCTCCCAAATAGGTGCAACAACCATGAAAAGGAAGAATGAAGCTGGAGGACTCATACTTCTCATTTCAAAACTTACTACCAGATTCAAGATAGCGGCATAAGAGGTGAGATGCAGAGCTCCTCCCAAAACCACAAACAGTACAAAAATATAGTTAATAAATACAACTAAACTTTAGACAGCAACAAGAAAGAAGGTTGCACCAGACTGCATACAGACCTAACAAACAGAGCAGACTTCAAGAAAACAGGGTAACGTACAAAGCCTTAATCCGGCAGGACCCAGGTCCTTCCCCAACCCAGCTCACCAGCGGGAGGAAGAGAAACAGAGCACAGAAGGGGGTGAAAGCCTGGGACTGCTGGACACCTAGCCCTGGACATCTGCTTTGTGAGCAGAATCCTATACTGTGTGGTGCTTTGGGCGTTGTGGAGCTCGGACAGGCGGAGTGCTTGCAAAATTGACATTCTGGCTGTTTGTGGAAAAGGGGATCCACACCTGGCCGCTCTGTGTCAGAGGAAAGGCAGGGAGTCTGAGAGGCTTCCTAGCAGCGAGAGGGCTACTGAAGGGGTGGGGTTTGCACGGAGCTTGCTGTGCAGAAGAAGGAAGAGCTGTACGAGGTTGTCTGGGTGCACTCTGCCCAGCTGGTTGGGAACTTTGGAGAGCTTCAGGTGCTCCATCCCCCTGGCTGCCTATTCAGCTCCAAGGGCCTCCACTGTTACACACAGCCTGGGGAGCCTTCCTACAAGCCTGGAGGCACAGGCTCACAAACCGGCAGTCACTGCGCAGGCATCAGGCCAGCCAGAGGGAGGCCCTACCTACAAGAGCTACAGACGCAAAGCACAGAAGATTACCCGTGTGTGCTAGGCCCACTGCTTCGGACACTGGAGACAGGCACCACAGACGGGAAGCAGGAAACAGATCTTTCCTCCCCCAAGCACCAGCTCTGCTACCCGATGTCTGCCAACCTCACTCTAGGAGCTGAGCAGGTGCAGAGACTGGAGTTTCTGCACACTAGTGGGCACCACACAGAAATATGAAACGTCAAAAGAACATGGTTCAGGCCAAAATCTCACAAACCCCAGAAAGATGGTCAAATGAAACCAAACTCACAAATCTTCCAGAAAGAGAGTTCAAAATAAAAATTATAAACATGCTTATGGAGGTACAGAAAAATATTCAAGACCTCAGGAACGAATTTAAGATGGAGATTCAATCATTAAGAAATACCATATCTGAAATGAAACATACAATGGAGGAATTTAAAAGCAGATTAGATGTAGTAGAAGAGACGGTAAATGGAATAGAAATTAGACAAGAGGAATACAAAGAACCTGAGGCACAGAAAGAAAAAAGGATCTCTTAAGAATGAAAGAATATTGAGAGAACTGTGTGACCTATCCAAACGGAACAATATTCACATTACAAGGGTACCAGAAGTAGAAGAGAGAGAAAAAGGGATAGAAAGTGCCATTGAGGAGGTAACTGCTGAAAACTTTCCCCAATCTGGGGAAAGACATAGTCTCTGAGGCCATGGAGGTGCACAGATCTCCCAACACAATGGACCCAAGGAGGACAACATTAAGACATATAATAATTAAAATGGCAAAGATCAATGATTAGGACAGACTTTTAAAAGCAGTCAGAGAGAGAAAAAAAATCACATACAAAGGAAAACCCATTAGGCTATCATCAGACTTCTCAACAGAAACCTTACAGGCCAGAAGAGAGTGACATGATATACTTAATGCAATGAAGCAGAAGGGCCTTGAAACCAGAGTACTCTACCAGGCAGGGTTATCATTTAAATTTGAAGGAGGGATTAAACAATTTTCAGATAAGCAAAGCTAAGAGAATATACCTCCCACAAACCACTGCTACAGGGCATTTTGGAGGGACTCCTGTACATGGAAGTATTCCTAAGGCTAAACAGATGTCACTCAAGGGAAGACAAAGAGTAGAGAATATGATTCATAACATACAAAGAATGGAGGAGGAACAAAGAGGAGGAAAAAAAAAGAACCTTTAGATTGAGCTTGTAATAGTATACAAAATAAGTTAAATTAGACTGTTAGATAGTAAGGGAACTGCCCTTGAACTTTTAGTAACCACAAATCTAAACCCTGCCACGGGAATAACTACATACCTATCAATAATCACCCTAAATGTAAATGGTCTGAATGCACTAATCGAAAGACGTAGAGTCACTGAATGGATAAAAAAACAAGACCCATCTATATGCTGCCTACAAGAGACTCACTTCAAACCCAAAGACATACACAGACTGAAACTAAAGGGATGGAAAAAGATATTTCATGCAACTAATAGAAAAAAACATGAGTTGCAGTACTTGTATCAGACAAAATAGACTTCAAAACAAAGAAAGCCACAAGAGACAAAGAAGAACATTACATAATGATAAAAGGGTCAGTCCAAAAATAGGATATAACTATTACAAATATCTATGCACCCAACCCAGGATCACCTACATATGAGGAAAAAAATACTAACAGATTTAAAGGGGAAAATAGAATGCAATGCATTTATTTTAGGAGACTTCAACACAACACTCACTCCAAAGGACAGATCAACCAGACAGAAAATAAGTAAAGAGACACAGGCACTGAACAACACTATAGAACAGATGGACCTAACGGACATCTACAGAACACTCCATCCAAAAGCAACAGGATACACATTCTTCTCAAGTGCACATGGAACATTTTCAAGAACAGATCACATACAAGGCCACAAAAAGAACCTCAGTAAATTCAAAGAGATTGAAGTTGTACCAACCAGCTTCACAGATCACAAAGGTATGAAACTAGAAATAAATTACACAGAGAAAACAAAAAAGCCCACAAACACATGGAGGTTTAATAACATGCTCCTAAATAATCAATGGATCAATGACCAAATAAAAACAGAGATCAAGCAATATATGGAGACAAATGACAACAATAATACAACACCACAAAATCTGTGGGATGCAGCAGAGTCTGTGCTAAGAGGGAAATATATTGCAATACAGGCCTACCTCAAGAAAGAAGAACAATCCCAAATGAACAGTCTAAACTCAAATTAATGACACTAGAAAAGGAAGAACAAATGAGGCCCAAAGTCAGTAGAACGGGGGACATCATAAAGATTAAAGCACAAATAAATAAAATTGAAAAGAATAAAACAATGGGAAGAATCAATGAAAGCAGGAACTGGTTCTTTGAGAAAATAAACAAAATAGATAAACCCCTAGCCAGACTTATCAAGAAAAAAAGAGTCTACACACATAAACAGAATCAGAAATGAAAAAGGAAAAATCATTACAGATACCACAGAAATACAAACAATTATGAGAGAATACTATGAAAAATTACATGCTAACAAACTGGATAACCTAGAAGAAATGGACAACTTTTAGAAAAATACAACCTTCCAAGGCTGACCCAGGAAGAAACAGAAAATCTGAATAGACCAATTACCAGCAAAAAAAAATTGAATTGGTAATCAAAAAACTACCTAAGCAAAAAAATTGAATTGGTAATCAAAAAACTACCTAAGAACAAAACACCTGGACCAGATGGTTTCACAGCTGAATTTTATCAAACATTTAGTGAAGACCTAATACACGTCCTCCTTAAAGTTTTCCAAAAAGTAGAAGAGGGAATACTCCCAAACTCATTCTACGAGGCCAACATCACTCTAATACCCAAACCAGACAAAGACACCAAAAAAAAAGAAAAGTACAGACCAATATCCCTGATGAACACAGATGCAAAAAGACTCAACAAAATATTAGCAAACCAAATTCAAAAATACATCAAAAAGATTTATCCATCATGATCAAGTGGGAGGATGGTACAACATTCGAAAATCCATCAACATCATCCACTACATCAACAAAAAGAAGGACAAAAACCACATGATCATCTCCATAGATGCTGAAAAAGCATTCGACAAAATTCAACAGCCATTCATGATAAAAACTCTCAACAAAATGGGTATAGACGGCAAGTACCTCAACATAATAAAGGCCATATGTGACAAACTCACAGCCAACATTATACTTAACAGCGAGAAGCTGAAAGCTTTTCTTTAAGACCAGGAAGAAGACAAGAATGCCCACTGTCCCCACTTTTATTCAACATAGTACTGGAGGTCCTAGCCACAGCAATCAGACAACACAAAGAAATAAAGGGCATCCAGATCGGCAAGGAAGAAGTGAAACTGTCCCTGTTTGCAGATGACATGATATTGTACATAAAAAACCCTAAAGAATCCACTCCAAAACTACTAGATCTAATATCTGAATTCAGCAAAGTTGTGGGATACAAAATTAATACACAGAAATCTGTTGCATTCCTATACACTATTGATGAACTAGCAGAAAGAGAAATCAGGAAAACAATTCCATTCACAATTGCATCAAAAAGAATAAAATACCTAGGAATAAACCTAACCAAGGATTTGAAAGACCTATACCTTGAAAACTACAAGACACTCTTAAGAGAAATTAAAGACACTAATAAATGGAAATTAATCCCATGCTCTTCGCTAGGAAGAATTAATATTGTCAAAATGGCCATCCTGCCTAAAGCAATCTACTAATTCAATGCATTCCCTATCAAAATACCTACATCATTCTTCAATGAACTAGAGCAAATAGTTCTAAAATTCATATGGAACCACAAAAGACCCCAAATATCCAAAGCAATCCTGAGAAGGAAGAATAAAGCAGGGGGGATTACGCTCCCTGACTTCATGAAAATAAAAAATTTTTCTGCATCAAAAGACATCAATAAAAAGGTAACCACCGGATGGGAGAAAATATTTATAATTGTATCTCTGATAAGGGATTTAATGACAGAATATATAGAGAACTCCAAATTCTCAACAATAAAACAAAAACCCAATTCAAAAACTGGCAAAAAGGACTTGACAGACATTTCTCCAATGAAGATATACAAGTGACCATTAATAACATAAAACGATGCTCAACATCACTGATCATTAGGGAAATACAAATCGAAACTACAATAAGATACCACTTCACAATCATTAGGATGGCTAATATCAAAAAACAGAAATTAACAACTGTTGTCAAAGATTTGAAAATTTGGAAACCTCGTACACTGTTGGTGGGAGTATAAAATGATACAGCCACTATGAAAAACAATATACTGATTCTTCAGAAAATTAAAAATAGAATTACTAAATGATCCAGTAATTCCACTTCTGTATATATATTCAGAAGCGTTGCAAGCAGAATCTCAAAGAGATTTGCACACCATTTATAGCAGCATTATTCACAATAGCTAAAATGTGGAAGCAACCAAAATATTCATCAATCAATGAATGGATAAGCAAAACATGGTGACATACAGTTGACACTTCAACAACACAGTTTTCAACTGCATGGGTCCACTTACACACAGTTTTTTTTGTTTTTAAATAAATATACTGGAGATTTTTGAGATTTGCAACAATTTGAAGAAACATTTTCATGTCTTTAGCTTACTTTATAGTAAGAACACAGTATATATATTAACATATAAAATATGTGTTAATCAACTTAGTTTTATGTTATTGGTATACGGGAGTCAAAAGTTATATGTGGATTTTTGACTGTGCAGTGATTCGCACCCCTAACCTCTGAGTTGTGCAAGGGTCAACTGTACATGTGATGGAATATTATTCAACCTTAAAAAGGAAGCAAGTTCTGACATATGTTATAACATGGATGAACCTTGAGGACATTATGCTACGTGAAATAAGCCAGTCACAAAAATATAAATGCTATATGATTCCACTTATATGGAGATAGAAAATGGAATGGTGGTTGCCAAGGGCTAGGGAAAAGAAAAGTGGGGAGTTATTGTTTAATGGATAGAGAGCTTCAGTTTTACAAGATGAAAAGAGCTATGGATATGAATGATGATGACGGTTCTGCAACATTATGAATGTATTAATACCTGTGAACTATAAACTTAAAAATGGTTGAGATAGTTCATTTTATGCTATGTGTATTTTACCACAATTTTTAAAAAGTAAAGAAAAAATAATCATTTCTATATATTTAAGATTGATTATAACAACTTCAAAAAAAACAAAAATCATTTTAAAAACATCACATATATCCATATGTCTAGCACGAAAGAGAAACACTGAGGCAATATATGAATCAGATTAACTTTGGAGACATTCAAATAGATACGCTTTCTAGTAGTCCACATGACTGATCAAACACAGCCCTTTCTCCTTTGTCCCTCCTGTCTAAAATTTCACCTCCTTCCCCTCAAACCACTCTTCAGCAACTGTTGGCAATATTTCAAAGTCTTAAAATAAAACCTTCAAGTAATCTACTACCTAATTTGTATAGCACTTACTCATCATAAAATGATATACTCCGCACTTGTTAAAAAGAAGGAAAGGGGAGGAAGAGCTGCCATGCTGCAGATCTATATGTTCTGGTGTGGAATGATTGACCAAGATACACTGTTAAGTGGAAAAACAGCAAGGGAAAGCCAATGTATTAGAATATGCTATTATTTGTATTTTAAAAAGAGTTGGGGGTTTATATATACTCTTATTGAGTCAAAGACTGACTCTGGAAAGATACATAAGGAAGTTTTAATAGTGGTAGCCTACAAGGAAGAGAACTGATTTGTGAGGGTGATATTTTGACTGGAAACTTTTTTTTTTTAATTAAGGTATCATTGATATACAATCTTATGCTCAGGTTTCACATGAGCAACATTGTGGTTACTATATAACCCCTATTATCAAGTCCCCATCACATACCCCATTACAGTCACTGTCCACTGACTGGATAACTTTTAAACCATTGGGCATGTTATTACTGACTCAACCCTCAAAATAGTTTTTAAGAAAAAATAGAGAGATACAAGGATGTTCATTGAAATACTATTTACAATAGTACAAACTCTGAATGATCAAAATATCCAGCAAGAGGAGTGGCTAAATGTATTATAGTCTAAATTAAAAGCCTAGGCTCTGGAGCCAAACCACCCAGGTTTAAATCCTGGCTTTACCACTTACCAGCCATGTGATCTTGGGCAAATATGTAAATGCCCTTTGCCTCAGTTTCCTCACCTCTAAAATGTAAATAATAATTAGGCCTACCTCAAAGATTGAATTCAATGAGATAACATATGTAAATGCTTATTCACAGACTCGCAGGTACAGAGCAATTGGTCAACAAATGTTATTTTTATTATTATTGTGGATTCATACAATAAAATAAAATCAACCATTGAAAATATTATAGAGGAATAACATTATAACTGTAATTAGTGAATAAAACAGGTTAAAATATAATATATACAATTTATAGGACAAACCGTATATGCACATGAAAAAACTAAAAGAAACATCAACATCTCTAGTTGGTGAGACTGTAAAAAAATTTTACATCCTTTTGCATACCTGTATTTTCTGAACTTTCAACATAATGAAAATCTTACAAGTCACTATTTTTAAAAGATGGTATAAAATTGGGACTTCCGGGAAGATGGCGGCATGAGCAGGGCAGCAGAAATCTCCTCCCAAAACTATATATATCTTTGAAAATGCAGCAAATACAACTATTCCTAAAAGACAGACCAGAATACACAGGAAAGCGCACAGCATGCAGCTACATGTGAGAGGACATGGCACCCCACGAGGCGGGTACGATATGAAGCCGCAACCCAGCGGGACCTGAGCACTCCCCCAACCCAGTGCACCAGTGGGAGGAGAGGATTCAGAGCCGGGAGGGACTGGAAGTACAGGCGCGCGAAATAACCAGACCGGTGATTTGCGCGGGTAGCGCTGACACATATCATGCAGTGTAGCGGATATTGGAGAGACAGAGGGTGCAGGATCTGAGCGGGGAACGTGCCAGGGTGCTTGCAGCCAGCTCCCAGGAACGAAAAAAAAAAGAAAACCGCACGCTTTTTTCAGCAGTCTTAAACAGACAAGAGCCCAGCGGAGGAGCCGGATCACGCCGGAACACTCAGCACAGCAAGCTGGGAGTCCTGCGGGGTTTCGAACCGCTTAGCTTCAGACTGGGAAAGGGTGGCCACACTTAGACTTCCCACAGAGATTAAAGGCCTCCCACTCGTTCCCACCCCAGCCAGAGCTATAAAGAGCCGAGCGGACCAGCGTGGCCACGGGTGCAGAATACTGGAGCAACAGCGCCGCCTAAAGCAGCCCCACAGAACCTACTCCCGGTGGGCATTTTTTTTTCTTTATTTTTGCTTTTCTTTTTTGTTTTTTTTGTTTTGTTTTCTTTTTTGTTTTTTCTTTTTTTTTCTTTCTTTCTTTTTTTTTTTTTAAGTCTTAAAGAGCCGAGCTGACATACATGTCAACTACCAGCGACCACTTCTATAGCCACGAAAAGACAGAGGCATATGGTCCAGACTAATATCAACCAGACAACCCCAGACAGGGAGCAAGAAGGGATGGAAATGCACAACCTTCCTGAAAAAGAATTCAGAATAAAAGTCATAACCATGCTGATGGATACACAGAGAAATGTGCAAGAGCTGAGGAAGGACGTGAGGGAAGTCAGGAAAGACAATGCAGAAATCAGACAAGTGATCGATGGGCTTAACAGCAGACTGATGAGATGCAAGAGACTGTTACTGGAATTGAAATCAAAGAACAGGAATACAGAGAAGCTGAGGCAGAGAGAGATAAAAGGATCTCTAGGAATGAAAGAATATTAAGAGAACTGTGTGACCAATCCAAACAGAACAATATTCACATTATAGGAGTACCAGAGGAAGAAGAGAGAGAAAAAGGGATAGAAAGTGTCTTTGAAGAAATAATTGCTGAAAACTTCCCCAAGCTGGGTAAGGAAATAGTCTAGCACTCAACGGAAGCCCACACATCTCTCAACACAAGGGACCCAAGGAAGACAACACCAAGATACATAATAATTAAAATGGCAAAGATAAAAGATAAAGACGGAGTATTAAAGGCAGCTAGAGAGAGAAAAAAGATCACCTACAAAGGAAAACCTATCAGACTATCATCAGACTTCTCAACAGAAACCCTACAGGCCAGAAGAGAATGGCCTGATATATTTAATGTAATGAAACAGAAGGGCCTTGAACCAAGAATATTGTATCCAGCACGATTATCATTTAAATATAACGGAGGGATTAAACAATTTCCAGACAAGAGAAAGTTGAGAGTTTGCTTCTCGTAAACCACTACTACAGGATATCTTAAACGGACTGCTCTAGTGGGAAGCACCGCTAAGGCTAAAAAGATGTCACCAGAGAAAATAAAATCATACCAAAGAAAGCAGACCATCCAAATACTAAATAAAGGCAAAGAATAAAACACCTAGAATGGAGGAGGAAGAGTAACAAGGGAGAGAAATAAAGAAATATCAGACAGTGTTTAAAATGACTTAACAAGAAACTTAAGTTAGATTGTTAGATAGTAAAGAAGCAACCCTTGAACTTTTGGTAATCAAGAATCTAAAGCCACCAATGGCAATAAGTACATATCTATCAATAATCACCCTAAATGTAAATGGATTGAATTCACCAATCAGAAGACACAGAATAACAGAATGGATAAAAAAGGAAGACCCATCTATATGCTGCTTACAAGAGACTCACCTCAAACCCAAAGATATACACAGACTAAAAGTGAAGGGATGGAAAAAGATATTTCATGCAAACAACAAAGAGAAAAAAGCAGGCGTTGCAGTACTTGTATCAGACAAAATAGACTTCAAAACGAAGAAAGTAGCAAGAGATAAAGAAGAACATTACATAATGATAAAGAGGTCAGTCCAAAAAAAAGATATAACTATTATAAATATATATGCACTCAAGACAGGAGTGCCACCATATGTGACAAATATTAACAGAATTAAAGGAGGAAATAGACAGCAACGCATTCATTTTAGGAGACTTCAACATACCACTCACTCCAAAGGACAGACCAACCAGACAGAGAATAAGTAAAGACACAGAGGCACTGAACAACACACTAGAACAGATGGACCTAACACACATCTACAGAACTCTGCACCCAAAAGCAGCAGGATACACATTCTTCTCAAGTGCACATGGAACATTCTCCAGAACAGACCACATACTAGGCCACAAAAAGAACCTCAGTAAATGCAAAAATATTGAAATCCTACCAACCAACTTCTCAGATCACAAAGGTATAAAACTAGAAATAAATTTTAGAAAGAAATCAAAAAGGCTCACAAATACATGAAGACTTAACAACATTCTCCTAATTAATCAATGGGTTAATGACCAAATCAAAACAGAAATCAAAGAATATATGGAGACTAATGACAACAACAACACAAAGCCACAACTTCTGTGGGACGCAGCAAAGGCAGTTCTAAGATGAAAGTATATTGCAATCCGGGCCTATTTATAGAAGGAAGAGCATTCCCAAATGAATAGTCTAAAGACACAATTACTGAAATTGCAAAAAGAAGAACAAATGAGGCCCAAAGTCACCAGAAGGAGGGACATAATAAAGATCAGAGAAGAAATAAATAAAATTGAGAATAAAACAATAGAAAAAAATCAATAAAACCAAGAGCTGGTTCTTTGAAAAAATAAAGAAAATAGATAAACCCCTAGCCAGACTCATTAAGAGAAAAAGAGAATCTACACACATAAACAGAATTAGAAATGAGAAAGGAAAAATAACGACGGACCCCACAGAAATACAAAGAATTATAAGAGACTATTATGAAAATCTATATGCTAACAAGCTGCAAAACATAGAAGAAATGGACAACTTCTTAGAAAACTACAACGTTCCAAGACTGACCAAGCAAGAAACAGAAAAACTAAACAGACCAATCACCAGCAACGAAATTGAATAGGTAATCAAAAAACTACCCAAGAACAAAACCCCCGGACCTGATGGATTCACCTCTGAATTCTACCAGACATATAGAGAAGAAATAACACCCATTCTCCTTAAAGTTTTCAAACAATAGAAGAGGAGGGAATACTTCCAAATTCATTCTATGAAGCCAGCATCACTCTAATACCAAAACCGGGCAAAGACCTCACCAGAAAAGAAAATTACAGACCTATATCCCTGATGAACGTAGATGCAAAAATACTCAACAAAATATTAGCAAACCGAATTCAAAAATACATCAAGAGGATCATACACCATGATCAAGTGAGATTCATTCCAGGGATGCAAGGATGGTACAACATTCGAAAATCCATCAACATCATCGACCACGTCAACAAAAAGAAGAATAAAAACCACATGATCATCTCCATAGATGCTGAAAAAGCATTTGACAAAATTCAGCATCCATTCATGATTAAAACTGTCAACAAAATGGGTATACACAGCAAGTACCTCAACATCATAAAGGCCATATATGACAAACTCACAGCTAACATCATACTTAACAGCAAGAAGCTGAAAGCTTTTCATCTAAGATTGGGAACAAGACAGGGATGCCCACTCTCTCCACTGTTATTCAACATAGTACTGGAGGTCCTTGCCACAGCAGTCAGACAAAACAAAGACATACAAGGCATCCAGATTAGTAAAGAAGAACTGAAATTTTAACTATTTGCAGATGACATGATACTGTAGACAAAAAACCCTAAAGACTCCACTCCAAAACTACTAGAACTAATATCTGAATTCAGCAAAGTTGCAGGATACAAAATTAACACACAGGAATCTGTTGCTTTCCTATACACTAACGATGAACTAACAGAAAGAGAAATCAGAAGAACAATTCCATTCACAATTGCACCTAAAAGAATAAAATAGCTAGGAATAAACCTAACCAAGGAAGTGAAAGACCTGTACTCTGAAAACTACAAGACACTCCTAAGAGAAATTAAAGAGGACACTAACAAATGGAAAGGCATCCCATGCTCTTGGCTAGGAAGAATAAATATTGTCAAAATGGCTATACTACCTAAAGCAATCTACAGATTCAACGCAATCTCTATCAAACTACCAATAGCTTTCTTTAATGAACTCAAACAAATAATTCTAAAATTCATATGGAACCACAAAAGAACCCCGAATAGCCAAAGCAATCCTGAGAAGGAGGAATCAAACAGGGGGAATTACTCTCCCTGACTTCAAGCTCTACTACAAAGCCACAGTAATCAAGACAATTTGGTACTGGCACAAAAACAGACCCACAGACCAGTGGAACAGAATAGAAAATCCAAACATTAACCCAAACATATACAGTCAATTAATATTTGATAAAGGAGCCTTGGATATACAATGGGGAGATGACAGCCTCTTCAGCAGCTGATACTGGAAAAACTGGAGAGCTACATGTAAGAGAATGAAACTGGACTACTGTCTAACCCCATACACAAAGGTAAACTCAAGGTGGATCAAAGACCTGAATGTAAGTAATGAAACCATAAAACTCTTAGAAAAAAACATAGGCAAAAATCTCTTGGACATAAACATGGGCGACTTCTTCATGAACATATCTCCCCAGGCAAGGGAAACAAAAGCAGAAATGAACAAGTGGGACTATATCAAGCTGAAAAGCTTCTGTACAGAAAAGGACACCATCAGTAGAACAAAAAGAGATCCTACAGTATGGGAAAATATATTCATAAATGACATATCTGATAAGGGGTTGACATCCAAAATATATAAAGAACTCACACACCTCAACAAACAAAAAGCAAATAAACCAATTAAGAAATGGGCAGAGGATATGAATAGACACTTCTCTAAAGAAGAAATTCAGATGGCCAACAGGCACATGAAAAGATGCTCCACATCGCTAATCATCAGAGAAATGCAGATTAAAACCACAATGAGATATCATCTCACACCAGTGAGGATGGCCAACATCCAAAACACAAACAACAACAAATGTTGGCCATGATGTGGAGAAAAGGGAACCCTCCTACACTGCTGGTGGGAATGCAAATTAGTTCAACCATTGTGGAAAGCAGTATGGAGGTTCCTAAAAAAACTCAAAATAGAAATACCATTTTACCCAGGAATCCCACTCCTAGGAATTTACCGTAAGACTACAGCAGCCCAGTTTGAAAAAGATATATGCACCCCTATGTTTACTGCAGCACTGTTTACAATAGCCAAGAAATGGAGGCAATCTAAGTGTTCATCAGCAGATGAATGGATAAAGAAGAAGTGGTACATATACACAATGGAATATTATGCAGCCATAAGAAGAAAACAAATCCTACCATTTGCAACAACATGGATGGAGTTAGAGGGTATTATGCTCAGTGAAATAAGCCAAGCCGAAAAAGACAAGTATCATATGATTTCACTCATATGTGGAGTATAAGAACAAAGAAAAAAACTGAAGGAACAAAACAGCAGCAGACTCACAGAACCCAAGAACGGACTAATAGTTACCAAAGGGAAAGGGACTGGGGAAGATGGGTGGGAAGGGAGGAATACGAGGGGAAAAGGGGCATTATGTTTAGCAGATGTAATGTTGGGGGTGCATGGAGAGGGCTGTACAACTTAGAGAAGACAAGTAGTTATTCCATAACATCTCACTACACTGATGGACAGTGACTGTAATGGGGTCGGTGGGGGGGACCTGATGAAGGGGGTAGTTTAATTACCATAATGTTGCACATGTAATTGTTGAATAATGATACCAAAATAAATTATAAAAAAAAATTGAATAGAGTATTTCACAGGTTTCTGAATTATCCAACAGAAAATTCCTTTGCTAAAATATGGCATGCTATAAGCTAAAATTCTTCCTTTCAAACTCTACCCCAAATGTGGTTATCATATAGGCAAAAACTTAGCACACTTATGTTAACTTGTGTCAAAGACAGACTTTACTTATCTGAGATATTATCTTAACATTTATTGAAAAAACATTAGGTACCTATGATGTGCCAAATAAACACTATAAATAACAAAATAAACTACAAAAGTGCCCTCATGAAACTGAAAATCTAGACAGCAATGTACACTGCTATCTATGACACCATATAAGTCATGCAGAGTTGAAAGAGGAATGTTTCTTTAAAATGCAATGAGGGATGAGTGTTTTTTTAAAATGCAATGGTGAACGGACTGACAGACTTCTAGCACGATGATTTAAGCTCCACAGACTCACTCCCTAGAAAAGCTGTGTATGTAAAAAAAATGCCATTTAAAGTCTCTGGAAATGGAAAGCAAACAGCAAATCAAGAAACATTTATTCAATAAAATCTACTCAAACTTTAACAATAGCCAATTTCTGTGGTCTTCTGAATCAAGACACACTCCTATCTTTCCCTGTCCAATTTGACAAGACAGAAACTCCATTCCAGACAAGTGTAGCCAGAAATACAGCACTAAGAATTCAAGCAACTCAGGCATAAGCAAGAACTCCAATTGCTTTTTCCTCTCACCTGTAATTTGGCTTACAGACACACGAAAAGGTCTTCCTTTCTATTTTTCTGAAGTAATGGTTGTTTTTTTCTGAGCTTACTGGAAAATCACACCATTTTAGTTTAAATAACCATAATGTAAAAAATACAGATTAAAATCATAAAATAGCAATAACAATTACACATAAATATCAATAATGTGAATAGTCAAAATTAAAATTGAACTAATAAAATTAAACAAGACCCATTTAAACCAATTCGACAGAAAGGAGTTAAAAATTGGAAAATACAAAATGTCAGCAAAGATGTGCAGAAAAGGTGTCTCAGATATAATTGGTAAGAATATAATTGGTATCATCTTTTTGGCCAGTAACTTGGTGATACTATGACACATTCCTTAAACTCTACTTTAAGGAATTTATCCTAGACTCATAATGGGCACAGATATACAAAGATGTTTGTTGCAGCGGTATGCAGTATCAAAAAACTGTAAATAATCTACATGTTAACGAACAAAGGATTGCTTAATTTATGGCATAGGCAGCTGTTCATATCAGCAAGATAGACCTTAAAGTATAACATGGAATCGTGTCCAATATGCTTCAATAACTCATACAACACTATATCTCATGCTATACAGTATAGAGAGAATGATCCAAACTTTATCAAAATAAGTTTGTCAAAAGGAAATCTTATGTCTAAACCCAGACACAAGAAAGTTAACAGTGGTTTATCTGAGTCATGCAAAGAAGTTTCAAGTGGAAAGAGAAACTTTTAACTTTTTATCCATATATATTTTCATACTTTATATCATTTTTACCATGACAATGTACTTTGTGGTTTTTGTAGAATACTTTTAAATTATTATTCTATTTATTAGTGTTACTTTAATGTTTAATCATAAGGTAATATTCACTTCAAGACAATAAATGTTAAAATATTATCAAAAGAATAAATCACTGATATTCTCTAACAAGCAGATATTTCTAAGTCATTATAATAAATAGTAATAGAAAACTAAATTACTTGAAAGGTAATGCTTTTAGAAACCTAATCAAACAGACTCACCAAAAGGCAACTCAAATCTTGTATCAAGCAGAATTTTATGGGGAGTTGGGTTTTTAGTTCCACAGATCTCATCATCTTTCATTAATGTCTCTGCCTCCAACGTGGACCACTCCCCAGGACCTTCCTAGAAAACAGAGATCTAAGATTAAACTTTCCTCTTTCTTGACTCCCCTTTTGGTGTTAAGAGCCAAGTGTTTTTCTCTGAATCTCCTTGTTGGAGAGCTTCAACCACTCACATCCTGATGAGGCAAACACACCCCTGTCACCACCTGCCTCTCCTGCATGTGAACTGTGTTCTCCCTCTTCTGTGAGAAAGCAGTTTTCACTGTGCTCAGCTTTCTGCAATCCCACTGAGGATAGAATTTCCAGAGTACCAAACTCACAACCGAACACCCATTGATCAATATTTACTCTGCATAATTCTTAATGACTGTGTCACTTAATATGTGTTGCTACTTCTAATAGTAAAAAGCTACTAACATTACTAGTTAAGCAGACCTGAGCTGGAGCCACAGAGAACTGCCTATCAGCCTAGGGAAGTAGCTTTAGCTGAACTAAAAGAAATTTAGGAAACAGAAACACACCTTCACTATCCCCACTCTCAGAGAAAACTCACAGTCCATGTTAAAGCCAAATAGGAGCACAATAGATTCTGTCCAGGTTCAAAGTAAGTATCTATGGGGAAATGATGCTGAGGTATGTTCTACTCTGGGAAAAAGGAGTAGGAGCTTAGTCTTGAAAATAATGTATAGAGACAATGTGAATACCAATTGCCAAGCCTGATAGTTACTATCACGTTATGTGTGACAAAAGAAGGCTGAAAACAGTTCCCTGGGGACTGGTGACTCAAGGACAAAACAGGGAACATGACCTAACCAGAAGCTGAAGAAGTTTAATGGGACTTCTCCCAGGATACTGCTTTAGAGGGAATGAAGAGACCACAGGTAACCTAGATCTCACACACACAAATACACACACACACACACACACACACACACACAGTATTCAGATGGGGCTGTCTATCTGACAAGGCTAATGAGGTGCGCTGGCACCTCTGAGTCCAGCCACAGGGCAGAGGAAAGTTCAAACTTAAATAAATCCCCTGAACGTCTGGGTGAGGTTAGGAATAGGCTGGTTGCATGCCCTCTAATTAGAAAGATGACAGAGCAATCTGAGATGTACGGATGAATATTAGCCAAATGAAAGCTAGGATGGGAAGAAGCAAGAGCTAGAACCATATCTCAAAATGGGCAATGCACTGACTGACCTCATCTGACTGACGAATAGCCTTCAGTGCAATCCACACAGTCCCCACCATGGTGTCCCAGATGAGTCCTTTGTTCCACACCTCCACACTCAGACCCAGGTCCAGGCGACTAATCTCACTGAAAGAAAAAAGAAAACCCTTTAAAGAAAGCCAGATAATATGAAAGAAACAGCTACATCTCCTGTTTTGCTAAACCTTTAATACTTTCTCACCAGGATCCCATCGTCAGGGAAAACCAAAATGTCCCATAATGCTGCAACCATTCTTTAGGTTCCTAAAAACCTATGTAGGATATCCATAGGAAAATGTCTTTGTCAGACTTTGTCCCTCTCTCCTTTGGAGCTATTATCATGTTTACATTAATACAGTTTCACAGAAGAAAAAAAAAGGCCAAGCAATGAGGGCATTACTGCCTGCCTGTAATCTCCACCCGTAGGCAACAGTTTTGTATGTTTTACTATTAATACTAACACTGTCTCCAACTTCTATCTATGGACTGTATACAGGAAATTTTTAGGAAAAGGCAAGAGTTATTTACAAGATTTATGAAAGGGAGTCCATGGAAGTAGAAGGGCCACTGAGAACATCTAAATTTGACAGGAACATGTGATCAGAGGCAGGTGAGGGACACCAGAATGTAGCAATTCACACTACTTAGCTCCTGGAGAACCCATTAGTCATTATCAGTTAAAGTAGGCACTGTCACTTATAAACAAAAGGTTTAATACAGGTTGAGGATAAACACAATAACTTCCCTTTAAATAGTAACTAGGAAGAATATTATTTGAAAAGAAATTATTTCAGCAAAAGTCAGATAACCACTAAGCAAAAGTAGTGCCATACATGGAAGAATATCAGCTTGGAAGGGCTAACTCAAAAGTAATTATAGTCTTAAGGTGGAACAAGTAAACACTTACATTCTACAGAAAGCTTTTACTGAAACACAAGGTTATTTAAGGAGAAATGAAAGAAAAAAAAAGCCAATTTCAGAGGAAAGGTGTTCTCAGGAAAACAGCGGTCATCACAAGTTTCAAATTTGTGTTTAGAGAAAGCTTGGGTTCCCTATTGTAATATTAAAATATATGCTCTCAGATTCAGAAATTGAGGATGTGGAATTATAGCTATAGAATTCATATTAGGTGTGTTGAAAATTAGTAAAGCAAAGAAAATTTGCCCTTTCTACATAAACACAATAGAACAGAGAGTGTACTAATAAGGTCATGTGTTCATTTAATTAATGTTTCCTGAGCATATATAATACATATGTCTTGATACTCTGGGGAAGACACATAATCCAGGACCCAGTTCCTGTCTTTAAAAAATTACACCTAAGATTAAAGATGGCGGTGTGAGAGGTGAGACACAGGCTTCCTCCTAAAACCACATATAATATGAAAATATAATTAATACAACCAATTCTGAAAGAGCAACAGGAAAAAGGACTGTGCCAGACTGCATACACCTGGAGAAAAAAGTAGACCTCACAAAACAGGGTAATGTACCAAAGCTGTAGCCGGCAGGACCCAAGCCCTTGCCCCACCCCAGCTCACCAGCGGGAGGAAAGAAACCAAGCAGGGAGGGAGTGGAGGCCTGGACTGCTGAATACCTAACTCCAGAGATCTGCTCTGGGAATGCAAACCTACAATTCATGCTGCTTGCATGATACTCTTGTGATTACGGGGTTGTAAAGCTAAGACAGGCAGAATTTCTGGAGAGACTGACATCCAGCCTCTTGTGGAAAGCAGGGATCCATATTCAGCTGCTCTGGGACAAAAGACAGGTGGGCAGTATGAGAGACTTCCTAAGAAGGAAGCCCTTAGCAAGAGGGCTGCTAAAGGGGCAAGGATTGCACAGAGCTTACTGCTCAGGAGAGAGAACAGGTAGACAAAATTGTCTGGGTGCACTCTGCCCAGCAGGTTGAGAGCTTTGGCATATAGACTCCCATATTTAAGGAGGAAAAAGAAATCTTCCTCCTTAGACGATCTTTGGGTACTCCAGCTCCCTGGCTGGCTACATAGCTCTAAGGATCACCTCCATGATACACAGCCTACCGTGCCTTTCTCCCAGCCAGCCCCACCTGGCTCGCAAACTGGCAAACCCTACCCAGGCGTTAGCCCAGCCAGAGGGAAGATCTGTCTACAGCAACTACAAACGCAAAGCATACAGGCATATACCTGTGTGCTCAGCCCACTGATTCAGGCAATGGAGACAGGCATAGCAGCCGGGTAGCAGAAAACAGCTCTTTCCTCCCCCCAGGCACCAACCACTCTCATGTGACCCCCGACATTGCTCCAGGGGCAGAGCAGCTCCAAAGAGTAGAGCTACAGGGCACTAGAAGGCACCATATAAAAATATGAAATGCCAAAGGAATCTGGTTCAGAGTAAAATTATTAATACCACTCCTGAGAAATATTCAAATGACATCAACCTCATGACTCTTCCTGAAAGGGAGTTCAAAATAAAAATCATTAACATGCTCATAGAGGTACAGAAAGACATTCAAGAACTTAGGAATGAATTCCAGTCAGAGATCCAATTGTTGAAGAGCACAATGGAGGATATTAAAAGCAGATTGGATATGGTGGAGGAGACGATAAGTGAAATAGAAACTAGAGAAGAGGAATACAAAGAACCTGAGGCACTGAGAGAAAAAAGGATCACTAAGAATGAAACAATATTGAGAGAACTGTATGACCAATCCAAACACAACAATATTCGTATTATAGGGGTACCAGAAGAAGAAGAGAGAGAAAAAGGGATAGAAAGTGTCTTTGACGAGGTAATTGCTGAAAACTTTCCCAATTTGGGGAAGGAGATAGTCTCTCAGGCCATGGAGATGCACAGATCTCCCAACATAAGGGACCAAGGTAGACAACACCAAGACATATAGTAATTAAAATGGCAAAGATCAATGATAAGGACAGACTACTAAAAGCAACCAGAGAGAAAATAAGATCACATACAAAGGAAAGCCCATCAGGCTATCATCAGACTTCTGAACAGAAACCTTACAGGCCAGAAGGAGTGGCATGATGTATTTAATGCAATGAAGCAGAAGGGCCTTGAACCAAGAATACTTTATCCTGCAAGATTATCATTTAAATTTGAAGGAGGGATTAAACAATTTCCAGATAACCAAAAGCTCAGAGAATTTACCTCCCACAAACCATCTCTACAGCATATTTTGGAGGGTCTGCTATAGATGGAAGTGTTCCTAAGGTTTAATAGCTGTCACCAGAGGTAATAAAACCACAGTAAAGACAGTAGAACAGCTAATTAAGCAAATGCAAAAATTTAAATAACTATCTCCAAAGTCAATCAAGTGATAGACAAAGAGTACAGAATATGATACCTAATATATAAAGAAAAGAGGAGTAAGAAAAAAAAAATTTTAGATTGCGTTTGTAATAGCATATTAAGTGAGTTAAGCTAGACTCTTAGATAGTAAGGAAGTCAACCTTGAACCTTTGGTACCCACAAATCTAAAGCCTGCAATGCCAATAAGTACATACCTATGGATAATCACCCTAAATGTAAATGGACTGAATGCACCAATCAAAAGACAGAGAGTCAGTGAATGGATAAAAAAACAAGACTCATCTATATGCTGCCTACAAGAGACTCACTTTAAACCCAAAGACATACACAGACTAAAACTGAAGGGATGGAAAAAGATATTTCATGCAACTAATAGGGAGAAAAAAGCAGGAGTTGCAGTACTTGTATCAGACAAAATAGATTTCAAAACAAAGAAAGTCACAAGAGACAAAGAAGGACATTACATAATGATAAAAGGGTCAATCCAACAAGAAGACATAACTCATATCTATGAGCCCAACACAGGAGCATGTACATATGTGAAACAAAACAGAATTAAAAGGAGAAATAGAATGCAATGCATTCATTCTAGGAGACTTCAACACTCCACTCACTCTGAAGGAGAGATCAACCAGATAGAAAGTAAGTAAGGAGACAGAGGCACTGAACAAAACAATAGAACAAATGGACATAACAGCCATCTACAGAACTCTACACCCAAAAGCAGCAGGATACACATTCTTCTCAAGTGCACATGGAACATTTTCAAGAATAGATCATATCCTAGGCCACAAAAAGAGCCTTGGTAAATTAAAAAAGACTGAAATTGTACCAACCAACTTCTCAGAACACAAAGGTATGAAACTAGAAATAAATTACACAAAGAAAATGAAAACTCCCACAAACACACGGAGTCTTCAAAACATGCTCCTAAACAGCCAATGGATAAATGACAAAATAAAAACAGAGATCAAGCAATATATGGCGACAAATGACAACAATAATTCAACACCGCAAAATCTGTGGGGTGCGGCGAAGGCCATGTTAAGAGGAAAGTATATTGCAGGACAGACCTACCTCAGGAAAGAACAACAATCCCATATGAGCAGTCTAAGCTCACAATTAACAACACTAGAAAAAGAAGAACAAATGAGGCCCAAAGTCAGTAGAAGGAGGGACATAATAAAGATTAAAGCGGAAATAAAGAAAATTGAGAAGAATAAAACAATAGAAAGAATCAATGAAAGCAGGAGCTGGTTCTTTGAGAAAATAAACAAAATAGATAAACCCCTAGCCAGACTGATCAAGAAAAAAAGAGAATCTACATACATAAATGGAATCAGAAATGAGAAAGGAAATGTCACGACGGACACCACAGAAATACAAAGAATTATTAGAGAATACTATGAAAAATTATATGCTAACAAACTGGATAACCTAGAAGAAATGGACAACTTTCTAGAAAAATACAACTTTCCAAGGCTGACACAGAAAGAAACAGAAAATCTGAACAGACCAATTATCAGCAATGAAATTGAATCGGTAGTCAAAAAACTACCTAAGAACAAAACTCCCAGGCCAGATGCATTCACCTCTGAGTTTTCCCAGAAATATAGAGAAGAAATAATACCCATTCTCCTTAAAGTTTTCCAAACAGTAAAAGAGGGAATACTTCCAAACTCATTCTATGAGGCCAGCATCACTCTAATACCCAAACCAGGCAAAGACATCACAAAAAAAGAAAATTACAGACCAATATCTCTGATGAACATAGATGCAAAAATACACAACAAAATATTAGCAAACCGAATTAAAAAATACATCAAAAAGATCATCCATCATGATCAAGTAGGATTTATTTCAGGGATGCAAGGATGGTACATTTGAAAATCCATCAACATCATCCACCACATCAACAAAAAGGACAAAAACCAGATCATCATCTCCATAGATGCTGAAAAAGCATTCGACAAAATTCAACATCCATTCATGATAAAAACTCTCAACAAAATGGGTATAGAGGGAAAGTACTCAACATAATAAAGGCCATATATGACAAACCCACAGCCAACATTATACCTAACAGCGAGAAGCTGAAAGCTTTTCCTTTAAGATCAAGAACAAGACGAGGATCCCCACTCTCCCCACTTCTATTCAACATCGTACTGGAGGTTGTAGCCACGGCAATCAGACAACACAAAGAAATAAAAGGCATTCAGATTGCCAAGGACAAAGTTAAACTGCCTGTGTCTGCAGATGACATGACACTGTACATAAAAAAACCCTAAAGATTCCACTCTAAAACTACTAGAACTAATATATGAATGCAGTAAAGTGGCAGGATACAAAATTAATATGCCAAAATCTGTGGCATTCCTATACACTAACAATGAACTAGCAGAGAGAGAAATCAGGAAAACAATTCCTTCACGGTTGCATCAAAAAGAATAAAATACCTAGGAATAAACCTAACCAAGGAAGTGAAAGACCTATACTCTGAAAACTACAAGACATTCATGAGAGAAATTAAGGAAGATATCAGTAAATGGAAACACATCCCATGCTCATGAATAGGAAGAATTAATATTGTCAAAATGGCCATCCTGCCTAAAGCAAACTACAAATTCAATGCAATTCCTATCAAAACACCAACAGCATTCTTCAACGAACTAGAGAAAATTGTTCTAAAATTGATATGGAACCAAAAAAGACCCCGAATAGCCAAAGCAATCCTGAGAAGGAAGAATAAAGCTGGGGGGATCATGCTCCCCAACTTCATGCTCTACTACAAAGCCACAGTACTCAAGACAATTTGGTACTGGCACAAGAACAGACCCATAGACCGACGGAAAAGACTAGACAGCCCTGATATAAACCCAACTATATATGGTCAATTAATATATGATAAAGGAGCCGTGGAGATACAATAGGGAAATGACAGCCTCTTCAACAGCTGGTGTTGGCAAAACTGGACAGCTACATGCAAGAGAATGAAACTGGATTACTGTCTAACCCCATACACAAAAGTAAACTCAAAATAGATCAAGGACCTGAATGTAAGTCATGAAACCATAAAACCCTTAGAAGACAACATAGGCAAAAATCTCCTGAATATAAGCATGAGCAACTTCTTCCTAAGCACATCTCCTCAAGCAAGGGAAACAAAAACAAAAATCAACTCATGGGACTACATCAAACTAAAAAGTTTCTGTACAGCAAAGGACACCATCAACAAAACAAAAAGACATCTTATAGTATAGGAGAATATATTTGTCAATGACATATCTGACAAGAAGTTAACATCCAAAATATATAAAGAATTTACACACCTTAACACCCAAAAAGCAAATAACCCTATTAAAAAAATGGGCAGAGGAGCTGAACAGACAGTTCTCCAAAGAAGAAATTCAGATGGCCAACAGGCACATGAAAAGATGCTCCACATCATTAATCATCAGGGAAATGCAAATTAAAACCACAATGAGATATCACCTCACACCAGTAAGGATGGCCAGCATCCAAAAGACTAAGAACAACAAATGCTGGTGAGGATGTGGAGAAGGGGGAACCCTCCTACACTGCTGGTGGGAATGTAAGCTAGTTCAACCATTGTGGAAAGCAATATGGAGGTTCCTCAACAAACTAAAAATAGAAATACCATTTGACCTGGGAATCCCACCTCTTGAAATTTACCCAAAGAATACAACTTCTCAAATTCAAAAAGACATATGCACCCCTATGTTTATCACAGCACTTTTTACAATAGCCAAGATATGGAAGCAACCTAAGTGTCCATCAGTAGATGAATGGATAAAGAAGATGTGGTATATATACACAATGGAATATTATTCAGCCATAAGAAGAAAACAAATCCTACCGTTTGCAACAACATGGATGGAGCTAGAGGGTATTATGCTCAGTGAAATAAGCCAGGCGGAGAAAGACAAGTATCAAATGATTTCACTCATCTGTGGAGTATAAGAACATAGCAAAAACTGAAGGAACAAAATAGCGGCAGACTCAGAGACTCCAAGAAGGAACCAGTGGTTACCAAAGGGGAGGAGTGTGGTAGGGCGGGTGAGCAGGATGGGAGAAGGGGATTGAGGGGTATTATGTTTAGTACACATGGTGTTGGGGATCACGGGGAAAACAGTATAGCACAGAGAAGGCAAATAGTGAATCTGTGGCATCTTACTACACCCAAGGACAGTGACTGCATTGGGGTATGGGTGGGGACTTGATAATACGGGTAAATGTAGTAACCACATTGTTTTTTCATGTGAAACCTTCATAAGAGTGTATATCAATAATACCTTAATAAAAAAAAAAAACAGCAAAATGGAGAGCTGTTCAAAGTCACAAAGTAGGTGACTAACCCCAGCCACTAAGTTAGGGTATTCACAATGGGGAAACTAAGCTTTTGTCACAGTTTCATTATTGTTTAGTCTTGTAAAATATATGTAATGACCACAAATCTTTTGAATCTGGAAAAGAAAAATTGTTCAGAGATAATTACCTAATATCAAAGGAAGTCTTAAATACTATCTCAAGCCAATAGATTATTTTAAAAAAGCCAGAGGTTCTTTACAGCTTTGATTGGGCAGATTATGATGTTCTTCAGGGAACTCTGGGGAGTTAGGCCCAAACAATGAGAGTATCTTCTATAAGAAGACTCTTACCTCATCCATGTTTGCCCAGCAGGCCCAACTAAGAAAAGTCTGAGAGCTCTATTTATGCCTCATCCCCAGAGCTCTAGGAAGTTTCTTTTCTCTATCAATGGTATATATGCATGTGTGTACCCAAGATACTGGGCTAGGCAAACTCAGTGAGTGAAGATGAACTCCCTGCCCTTAAAAAATGAACTTAGTCCTGAAAATAAGGTACAAAACTATTAAAGGTAAAATACTAAAGGTAATAATCTGCCACAACAGAAGGAAAAAGGAGAAAGGGAGACAGGAGACCAAAAATGGTATTGCCAGTGACAAAAGGACATGGTAGGAGGAATAGGAATAGATGCAGAGGTGAAGAATGTAGCTAATAAAACCACTGTGGTAGAAGGGGAGAAGACAAAATTTACACAACATCTCAAGATGGGAGACAGAAGAAAATTCACACATATCACAGCAGAGTTGAAATGGGAAGTACCATGTGAAAATGGAAAGCAAACACACAAGATTAAAGCTAGCTATGCTGATATCAAGGAGATGCAGAAGATCCCTATCTGTCACGTGCTGTGATCACTGTAACAGTGATTCTTATAGCCAACTAGAAGTCATAACAAAGTAGTATTGCTCGATTTATATACCCTAGCCAGCCATGTGGTATGGCTAACAGTGGTATGGGAAGAAATCTGAATAAACTGTTCATAGCTGACTTTGCATGCTACGTGTATAAAGGAAGGAATATATGGTCTCACTCTTGTCAATATAACAGAGGAAATGAATGAGGTTTATGATCTTGAAAGAGAGGCAACCAGTGAGAAATCTGACACCACTGGCCTCTTTCTTCTTGAGGCCTCAGTTCTCCCTCAGCTTCCAGGACACCACTATTTCCTGTTTCTCCTTCTTCCTCTCTGCTCATTCCTTTTTAGTCCTCTTTGTCCCCTCTTTAAATGCTGGCCTTTTTCTCAACCTACACACTTTCTGCCTAAGCTTTCTCATCTATGCCTGTGACTTCAACTGAGCATAACATTTCTCCAATCCAGACTTCTTACTTCAATCCAGGTTCAGGTTTCTATCTTCTGTACCTTTTTTCCTGTATTTGTCCTATAAGAACCTCAAATATAAGCTTGTCCATAATGGATCTTACATTATCCCCTATCCTAATGAGCAGCATATCACCCACCCAATCACCCAAGTCTTGGTTCTACCTCCTTAACATATTCTATCCATCCTTTTCTGTCTATCACTTCTGCTATTGTCTTATCCCAACCCCTCAAAATCTTACTTTTTAACTATTATAATCAAGTCTCCTAAATCATACTATAAAGAAGCAACATATTAAAAGCCCAGAGGATTGGAATATTTCCCGATTAAAATAACCATCCCTTTGTGTCTCTGAGAGGCACTATAAAACTTACAAAACAATTTCACTTCAATTCCAAATTTCACAGCAATTTTAATAAATTTCTTGTTTGATCCCCTCATGCCCACCACCTTCCCAAAACACAAACATAACCGACCTTTACAGATAAGGACACCAGTGCTCAGTCATTAAATAATTTTTTCCCAGTCCTTCAAATAATGATCTACATTTCTTTCCCCTCTTCTAAAATATGAAAAAAAATTCCATGAAGACAATAAAAAAGGAATATCAAGTTTTTAAAGCCAGAGCTTACAACCATAACACACTAAATTTTCTGTCATATATGTGATAAATTCTACTAACAGTTACTCATTTTTATTATTAGATGATGGTAGAGCATTTTACTCCATAAAGCAAAAGGATTATAAGCACAGATATCCTCATTTTCTAAAGCAGGTGCCTTGGGTACACACCAATAGTTTCTTACATGCATAATCACATTCCTTCGAGGAATCTTCTGAGAATCAAAGAAAGTTTAAGTTATGTTTAATATCATGCTAAGTATGTTGTTCTATATCCTAATTCTACCCACTGGGGAAACCTAAGTAGTATTTTCACCAACATAAATTAATTAGTTTACTTGCATTCATAATCTCTAAGAATAGATAGCAAATCCAGGAGAGAGAAAAACTGCAGATATACTTTACCTACACACAACTCACTTGTTCCTGTAACTCTGTAGTTTTCAAAATGAATATTTAACATGATACTATATTAAAATATGGAACATATTTTATAAATATTAGACATACACAAAATCTTCAGCCTCTAATTCTTTAATCCAGTGTTACCTTGCAAATTACCTTGGAAAGATTATTAAATATTACAGGCACTCTGCTGCTGTAAAATACTTACAACATAAAATCTTGTTCCCAGGAAGGCTGATCACCACGAACTGCTACAGTTGTGCTTTTCACATTCTGCACTTTCAGGGTCACGTATGTGTTAAATTTATCTTTGAAAAAATGCAAAATGAAGATGCAATTTAGTGCTCAGATTATTACCCAATCTCACAAAGCCCTTGGCATTAATATCCAAATTAAAGTATTACATGAAGAAAAGATGAAGCTGTATTTTATACAATATATTCTTAGCATATAGAGCTGCAAAAAAAATTGGAACACACATACTAATCTCAAAAGCATTATCTATTACAGTGCTTCTCAAATTTAAGAAATATTTTATATTTGACCCAGCAGACAGACATATAAATGAAAATAAAAGCTTTGTGAAATACAAGATGTGATACATTGATATTTATTAATCTATTAAAATGTTAATTATAACAAAATTGATTTTATAACACACCTGCAGCTTGCAGACAAGATAAGTAAATTTAATAAAATGTAGAAAGAAAGTAACTACCATAAGAGAAAAAATGATAAAGGATTGTAGAAGAGGAAAGGGCTCTAGCTCTTCCTAGGGACAAGAACTGATGAAAAATCCTCATGAAGGAAGTGGATTTCAACTTGCTAAATTCAGGTTGGCCCAATGCACAACTTACCTAAAAAGAAATAGTATCACACAGCTGGGGAAAGGAAATTCTCTGCCCTGAGACTATAAATTAGTACTAAATAAAGATAGACAGCCTGAAATTCAAAGACTTAGAAGGCTGACCTATTGCTTAACAGAACATTTGGCCTTCACCTTTGCATCAGCCATGACTAAGGGCACTGAATTGAAACTCACTTTTCTATGTAAGAAATTAATCATAACTTCATGAAATGAAACAAGATAACTATCATTTTTTACTCAAATTGACAAAGAAATTGCTTTAAATTATTATTACCTAATATTAGAGGTGTGAGAAAATGGGCCCCATCTTGTACTTTTGGCACAGAAGGTAAAATATTTCAAGTATCATTAAAAACTATATAGTTTTATATGTAGACATCTATTTTAGATATAATTTACTACAATAATACCAAGGATATATGCAGATACAAGCCCAACTATATGAGGGAATTTCCATCCACACAAGTAGTAGCAGTGCAGTAGACTACTGAGCTATGCTTTCTGACAAGGATTTCGTACTCCAGTCCCCACATCTAACCACAGCTGACCAGACCGGGGTAGATGCCACCCAAGAGCAGCCAATCCATGGGCTGGCTCAAAACTGAGCCCGATATGATTCTCTCTCAGAAGACTGTAAATATGGAAAAAAAAGAAATAGTGACAGTTGGTGGTTGGTGCTGAAACTCAAAGGACAGACATATAAATTCCACGGAAGCAGTCATTACAGGCTGTGTGCAAGTTAGGAAAGCATAGAAAGTCAGATGGAAGGTAAGAGAACAGAATGGATTCTCACAAAAAAGTCCTAACCCAGAGCCAGGGGAAAGAGCAGTAGGCTCCGAAACTGCTTTAGTTCCCATTGCACACCTAACGTTCAGTGTTTCTTATTTTCCTAGCTTCCCAATCATGTTCATTTTTTTTCCAGTAATCTCTAGTATCCTCCCTTTTCCCCAGCAGTAACCAGAGACTTTGTAACTTGACATTCACAATTAAGGAAATTTGTATTAAAATAAGGAGATACCATGAAACACCAAGGGAACCAGGTGCAGAGTAAAATTATGAATACAACTCCTGAGAAAGATTTAAATGATATGGACCTTATGACTCTCCCTGAAAGGGAGTTCAAAATAAAAATCATGAACATGCTCATGAAGGTACGAAAAGATATTCAAGAACTCAGGAATAAATTCCGGTTGGAGATCCAATCCTTGAAGAACACAATGGACGGTATTAAAAGCAGATTGGATATGGTGGGGGAGATGATAAATGAAATAGAAACTAGAGAAGAGGAATACGAAGAAACTGAGGTACTGAGAGAAAAAAGGATCTCTAAGAATGAAAGAATATTGAGAGAACTGTGTGACCAATCCAAATGGAACAATATTCACATTATATGAGTACCAGAGGTAGAAGAGAGAGAAAAAGGGATAGAAAGTGTCTTTGAAGAAATAATTGCTGAAAACTTTAACACACTGGGGAAGGAAATAGTCTTGCAGTCCACGGAAGCCCACAGAACTCCCAACACAAGGGACCCAAGGAAGACAACACCAAGACACATAATAATTAAGATGGCAATGGTCAAAGATAAAGACAGAGTATTAAAGGTAGCTAGAGAGAGAAAAAAACATCACCTACAAAGGAAAACCCATCAGACTATCATCAGACTTCTCAATAGAAACCTTACAGGCCAGAAGAGAATGGCATGATATATTTAACGTAATGAAACAGGAGGGTCTCGAACAAAGAATATTGTATCCAGCACGATTATCATTTAAATATGATGGAGGGATTAAACAATTTCCAGACAAAGGAAAGTTGAAAGAGTTTGCCTCTCATAAACCACCACTACAGGATATCTTAAATGGACTCCTCTAGAGGGAAGCACCCCTAAGGCTAAAAAGATGTCACCAGAGAAAATAAAATCATAGCAAAGAAAGCAGACCTTCCAAATCCTAACTAAAGGCAAAGAATAAAACACACAATATATAAAGAATGGAGGAGGAAGAATAGGAAGCGAGAAATAAAGAAACATCAGACAGGGTTCACAATAACTTAACAAGAAAGTTAAGTTAGATTCTTAGATAGTAAAGAAGCAACCCTCGAACCTTTGGTAACCACAAATCTTAAGCCAGCAATGACAATAAGTACATATCTATCAATAATCACCCTAAATGTAAATGGACTGAATGCACCAATCAAAAGACACAGAGTAACAGAGTGGATAAAAAAGCAAGACCCATCTGTATACTGCTTACAAGAGATTCACCTCAAATCCAAAGATATACACAGACTAAAAGTGAAGGGATAGAAAAAGATATTTCATGCAAACAACAAAGAGAAAAAAGTAGGTGTTGCAGTACTTCTATCAGACAAAATAGACTTCAAAATGAAGAAAGTAGCAAGAGATAAAGAAGGACATTACATAATGATAAAGGGGTCAGTCCAACAAGAAGACATACCTATTATAAACATATATGCCCCCAACACAGGAGCGCCAACATATGTGAAACAAATACTAATAGAATTGAAGGAAGAAATAGACAGCAATGCAATAATTCTAGGAGACTTTAACACGCCACTCACTCCAAAGGATAGATCAACCAGGCAGAGGATAAGTAAAGACACAGAG
>JAQQAC010002172.1:36757829-36797320 GCA_029783875.1 Phataginus tricuspis | reverse complement strand
AAAAAAAAAAAAAAAAAAAAAAAAAGCTTCTGTACAGAAAAGGACACCATCAGTAGAACAAAAAGAGATCCTACAGCATGGGAAAATATATTCATAAATGATGCATCTGAGAAGGGGTTGACATCCAAAATATATAAAGAACTCATGCACCTTAACAAACAAAAAGCAAATAATCCAATTAAGGAATGGGCACAGGACATGAATAGACACTTCTCTAAAGAAGAAATTCAGATGGCTAACAGGCACATGAAAAGATGCTCCACATCGCTGGTCATCAGAGAAATGCAGATTAAAACCACAATGAGATATCACCTCACACCAGTGAGGATGGTCAACATCCAAAACACAAAGAACAACAAATGTTGGTGAGGATGTGAAGAAAAGGGAACCCTCCTACACTGCTGGTGGGAATGCAAATTAGTTCAACCATTGTGGAAAGCAGTATGGAGGTTCCTCAAAAAACTCAAAATAGAAATTCCATATGACCCAGGAATCCCACTCCTAGGAATTTACCGTAAGAATGCAGCAGCCCAGTTTCAAAAAGACAGATGCACCCCTATGTTTATTGCAGCACTATTTACAATAGCCAAGAAATGGAAGCAACCTAAGTGTCCATCAGTAGATGAATGGATAAATAAGAAGTGGTACATATACACAATGGAATATTACTCAGTCATAAGAAGAAAACAAATCCTACCATTTGCAACGACATGGATGGAGTTAGAGGGTATTATGCTCAGTGAAATAAGCCAAGCCGAAAAAGACAAGTATCAAATGATTTCACTCATATGTGGATTATAAGAACAAAGAAAAATACTGAAGGAACAAAACAGCAGCAGACTCACAGAACCCAAGAACGGACTAATAGTTAGCAAAGGGAAAGGGACTGGGGAAGATGGGTGGTAAGGGAGGGATAAGAGGGTAAAAGGGGTATTACGATTAGCAGATGTAAGGTAGCGGGGGCACTGGGAGGGCTGTACAACTCAGAGAGGACAAGTAGTGACTCTATAGCATCTCACTATGCTGATGGACAGTGACTGTAATGGGGTTGGTGGGGGGACCTGATGAAGGGGATAGTTTAATCACCATAATATTGCTCATGTAATTGTAGGTTAATGATACCAAAATAAATTGTAAAGAAAAAAAATTAAATAAAAAAAAAATAAGGAGATACCACTTTCACCATCAGATAGGCAAAGACTAAAAAGTTTCATATTGTACAATATTGATAAAGACATGGGAAAATAAACACTCATATACTTTTAGTCTGAGTATAATCTAGCAAAATCTTTCAGAAAAGCAATTTGGGAACAGCTTTGAACTTTTTAAAAAATATATACTTTTGGCCCATTCATTCTCTATTTCCAGACTTTAGTGCACAGATACACCTGCAAAAAGAGGCAATGATAAATGTGTAAGAACCCCTTTTTGCTTGTAAGAGCAAAAAATTGGGAATGACCTAAATATTCATCCATCAGAAACCCAGGGTACAAATCTACAAAATTCTGTATAATACTTTAAAAGAACTAGAGATATGTATACACACACACGACTTTCATGATAGATGGCTGGTATAAAAGCAGGTTGCACAAAGATATATATAGCAGATTCATTAGTGTATGTATGCATATACACAGAAAACATCTAAAAAGGTATACAAAAATCTATAAATAGCTACTTCTGATAAGTAGAATTGAGTTTGCCAAGAGGTAAAGGGATTTTAACTTTTCACTAGACATAGATACATTTCATTAATGCTTTATACAACAGCATTTTTTTCCAGCTTTACTGAGGTGCAAAAGACAATTAAAAATTGTATATATTTAAGGTATACATCTTGATAATATAATATACTTTGTGAAATAATCAATACACTCAAGTGGATTAACATATTCATTACCACCTCAAAGTTACCATTTTCCTTGAGATTAAGATTACCCTCTTAGCAAATTTCAAGTATACAATACTTTGTACATTAGATCTTCAGAAATTATCCATCTTGCTTAACTGAAACATTGTATCTCCTTGACCAAAACCTCTCCATATTATTTTTAGTCAAGAATTTAATGAATTTAGTGAATTTAATTAACTTAATCAATGAATTAAATGGAAATAATGATTGTTGAAAAGCCTGCTTTTAAATCACAGCAAGTATGGGAGGAAAGGGCCTAATAATTAAAAGCTGACCTTACCTGGTGAACCCTGGAATTTGGCTCTTTTAACTGCAAGACAAAAAAAGAAGACACCATGAAGAATTTTTGCCAACTTACTGATTTAACCAACATTTCTTCAGCACCTATTATATGCTAAAGTTAGAGTTTAGAACTAAATTTTTAAGTCGATGTCTTTAGGACAGAAAATAAGCTGGGACTTCTGATCAAAGCTGAAGGCAGAGAATTACAATGGCCCTTAAAAGTCATCCAACCTAATCTCTTACTCTGTGCAGAAATCTCTTACAGCCTCTTGACAAGGAGGTAGAGAGAACTACATTATTCCTACATCAGGAAACCAGTTTCATGCCAGGTATCTTTCTAAAGTTACATATGTTCCTTATATAAAACCCATTAGAGAAACTCCCTCCATTTCATTCATGCCAAAGGAAGAGCACAACAGGACAGATCTAGACAATAGGATTTAAACAAAAGCATGAAGTAACTTCTTTCTGGGAATAAACAGAGAACAAGAGGAAATCCTGGCCAAATGATCAAAAAGAGCTGCCAAACTGTCAGTGAAGAACTGCAAAGAAAGAATCACACACTGGGATTGCAGCATGGCAGCTTCTAGGAAAGGCCAAAGACCACGCACATGCCAGAAAACTGCTAAATTCCAGAAAGCACCAAGTATATCTTTCTACACATGAAGATAGGGCTAAGTGACATAGGGTAAAAAAATAAAAGGATATATCAAGACACAATGTCTGAAAAGGGTACTTGAAGATACAGACCTGCCATTCTCTCTGTCCTATATTATGACATCCACACCCTGATTAATATTTCCAAGAGATGGGTGATTCCATACCTTTTACAAAGTCTCTCCATTTTCAGGCTAAAACATTAGTGCTAAAACCTATTTCTTTTTATTGAAAACAGTGTGTCTCCCACTGAACTGTCTCTTAAAGTCTCATGTCAATTCCTCTTCAGTAATAATGTCAATTATTCTTCAGTAATTTCATTTCATTCACGACTTACTTAAAGCTACAATAATCAAGACAGTATGGCACTGGCATAAAAGTAGGGACAGATCAATGGAATAAATAGAAATATACATAAATATAATATGTGAAATATGTAATTATATAGATGTAAAATATATACTATCCTTATACAATATGCAAAACTTAACTTGAAATGAATCATTAATAGAATTAAATATAAAAGCTAAAACTATAGGAGAGGGGCTCAAGATGGCGGTGTGAGTAGGGTGGTGGAAATCTCCTCCCAAAACCATATATATTTTTGAAAATACAACAAATACAACTACTACTAAAAGAGAGACCAGAAGATACAGTACAACAGCCAGGCTACATCTACATCTGCAAGAACTCAGCAGCTCACAAAAAGGGTAAGATACAAAGCCAAGACCCAGTGGTACCCAAGCACAACCCCCACCCCAGCTCACTGGCAGGAGGAAAAGAATCAGAGTGGGGAGGGAGTGGAAGCACAGGACTGCCAAATAACCAGCCCTAGTAATCATGCACTGGGAGCAGAGACACACATTGCGTGGTGTACTGGATATTAGAGAAACAGAAAAGTAAAATCCAAGATGGAGACTGCAAGCGGGTCCCCACAGCCAGCTCCGCTGAGACAAAAGAAAAGCGGGCACTTTTTTAAAGTCTTAAAGGGAAAAGGGCTTATCAGCCAGACAAAATGGTCCTGGCCCCGAAGCACCTCACAGTGATAAGCAGCCTAGTATTTATTCCTGCCACCCAGTGCTGCAAGCAAACTGGCTGAACCGCCATAGCTGTGTAGCAGCCGGAGAACAGCCCCACCCACAGCAACCACACAGAGTCTTCTCCAGCACGCAGCTAACCGGGACAGACCCAGAGGCTGCCATCGGCGCACAACTGCCCGGTACACACAGAGGAACCTGGAGCAAGGTCCGGAAGGCATGAATGGGCACTGTTCTCACAGGAGAACACACCCAGAGGGTCTGCATCCCCCAGTAGGGCTCCAGGCTTTCCCAAGGGCCGCCCTACTAATGGCAGCTGAGGGGATTATCCCACAGTCTGCTCCCAATGTGCAGGTAACAGACAGAGGCAGTGGGGAAGGGCAAGGCAACCAGTAAGCAGGAAGGGACGTTGTTCTCCAAGCTGACACATGCGCCACCTACCTGCAACCACTTCTATAGCCATGAGAAGGCAAAAGAATCTAGTCCAGTCAAAAATCACTCCAAAAATCCCAGAGAGAGGGACTGGTGGAATATATTTAAACAATCTTCCTGAAAAAGAATTTAAAATAAAAGTCATAACCATGCTGATGGATCTGGAGAGAAATATGCAAGAGCTAAGGGATGAAGTCTGGAGGGAGATAACAGAAATGAAACAATGGATAGAAGGTCTTAAGAGCAGGCTGGATGAGGTGCAAGAGACCGTTAATGGAATAGAAATCAGAGAACAGGAATACAGAGAAGCTGAGGCAGAGAGAGATAAAAGGATCTCTAGGAATGAAAGAATATAAAGAGAATTGGGTGACCAATCCAAATGGAACAATATTCGCATTATAGGGGTACCAGAAGATGAAGAGAGAGAAAAAGGGAGAGAAAGTGTCTTTGAAAAAATAATTCCTGAAAACGTCCCAAAGCTGGGAAGAAAATAGTCTCTCAGACAATGGAAGTCCACTGATCTCCCAACGCAAGGACCTAAGGAGGACAACACCAAGACATATAATAATTAAAATGGCAAAGATCAAAGACAAGGACAGAGTATTGAAGGCAGCCAGAGAGAGAAAAAAGATCACCTACAAAGGAAAACCCATCAGGCTATCATCAGACTTCTCAACAAAAATATTACAGGCCAGAAGAGAATCGCATGATATAAATAATGCAATGAATCAGAAAGACCTTGAACCAAGAATGCTGTATCCAGCACGATTATCATTTAAATTCGAAGGAGGGATTAAACAATTCCCAGACAAGCAAACGTTGGGGGAATTTGCCTCCCACAAACCACCTCTACAGGATATTTTAAAGGGACTGCTCTAGATGGAAGCACTCCTAAGGCTAAACAGATGTCACCAGAGAAAATAAAATCAGAGCAAAGAAAGCAGACCAACCAAATACTAACTAAAGGCAAAACATAAAATCAACTATCCACAAAAGGAGTCAAAGGCAACAAAAGAATACAGAATAAAACACCTAACATATAAAGAATGAAGTAGGAAGAATAAGAAGGGAGAGAAATAAAGAATCACCAGAGAGTGTTTATAATAGCTTAATAAGAGAGTTAAGTTAGACAGATAGTAAAGAAGTTACCTCTGCACCTTTGGTAACCACAACTCCAAAACCTGCAATGGCAATAAGCACATATCTTTCAATAATCACTCTAAATGTAAATGTACAGAATGCACCAATCAAAAGACACAGAGTAACAGATGGATAAAAAAGCAAGAACCAACTATATGCTGCTTACAAGAGACTCACCTCAAACCCAAAGACATACACAGACTAAAAGTGAAGGGATGGAAAAAGATATTTCATGCAAACAATAGGGGGGAAAAAGCAGGTGTTGCAGTACTTGTATCAGACAAAACAGACATCAAAACAAAGAAAGTAACAAGTGATAAAGAAGGACATTACATCATGATAACGGGGTCAGTCCAACAAGAATATATAACTATTAAAAATACCTATGCACCCAACACCAAACACTGACATATGTGAAACAAATACTAACAGAATTAAAGGAGGAAATAGAAGGCAATGCATTCATTCTAGGAGACTTCAACACACCACACACTGCAAAAGACAGAACAACCAGACAGAAAATAAGTAAAGACACAGAGGCACTGAACAACACACTAGAACACATGGACCTAAAGACATCTACAGAACTCTACACCCAAAAGAAGCAGGATACACATTCTTCTCAAATGGATATGGAACATTTTCCAGAATAGACCACATACTAGGCCACAAAAACAGCCTCAGTAAATTCAAAAGGATTGAAATTCTACCAACCAACTTCTCAGATCACAAAGGTATAAAACTAGCAAGAAATTGTACAAAGAAAAACAAAAAGGCTCACAAACATATGGAGGCTTAACAACATACACTTAAATAATCAATGGATCAATAAACAAACTAAAACAGAGATCAAGCAATTTATGGAGACAAATAACAACAACAGCACAAAGCCCCAACTTCTATAAGACGCAGCGAAGACAGTTCTAAGAGGAAAGTATACAGAAATTCAGGCCTATTTAAAGAAGGAAGAACAATCCCAAATGAATAGTCTAAAGTCACAATTAGTGAAACTGGAAAAAGAAGAACAAATGAGGCCCAAAGTCAGCAGAAGAAGGGACATAATAAAGATCAGAGAAGAAATAAATAAAATTGAGAGGAATAAAACAATAGAAAAAAATCAAGGAAACCAAGAGCTGGTTCTTTGAGAAAATAAACAAAATAGATAAGCCCCTAGTCAGACTTACTAAGAGAAAAAGAGAATCTACACATATAAACAGAATCAGAAATGAGAAAGGAAAAATCATGATGGACCCCACAGAAACACAAAGAATTATTAGAGAATACTATGAAAATCTATATGCTAACAAACTGGATAACGAAGAAGAAATGGACAACTTCCTAGAAAAATACAACCTTCCAAGACTGACCAAAGAAGAAACAGAAAATCTAAACAGACCAATTACCAGCAACGAAATTGAATCAGTAATCAAAAACTACCCAAGAACATAACCTGCGGAACAGATGCTGAATTTTCTCAGATATATAGAGAAGAAACAATAACCATTCTCCTTAAAGTTTTCCAAAAAGTAGAAGAGGAGGGAATACTCCCAAACTCATTCTACAAGATGAACACCACTCTAATATGAAAACTAGGCAAAGAAACCACAAAAAAAGAAAATTACAGACCAATATCCCTAATGAACATAGATGCAAAAATACTCAACAAAATATTAGCAAACTGAATTCAAATATACATCAAGAGGATCATACACCATAATCAAGTGGGATTCCTCTCAGGGATGCAAGGATGGGACAATATTCGAAAATCCATCAACATCATACACCACATCAACAAAAAGAAGGACAGAGACCACATGATCATCTCCATAAATGCGGAAAAAGCACTTGACAAAATACAGCATCCATTCTTGATAAAAACTCTCAGCAAAATGAATATAGAGGGCAAGTACCTCAACATAATAAAGGCCATATATGACAAACCCACAGCCAACATCATGCTTAACAGTGAGAAGCTGAAAGCTTCTTGGGAACAAGACAGGGATGCCCACTCTCCCCACTATTATTCAACATAGTACTATAGGTCCTAGCCATGGCAATCAGACAAAACAAAGAAATACAAGGCATCCAGATGGGTAAAGAAGAAGTCAAACTGTCACTACTTGCAGAGGACATGACATCGTACATAAAAAACCCTAAAGACTCCACTCCAAAACTACTAGAACTAATACCTGAATTCAGCAAACTTGCAGGATACAAAACTAATACACAGAAATCTGTTGCTTTCCTATACACTAACGATGAACTAGCAGAACGAGAAATCAGGAAAACAATTCCATTCACAATTGCATCAAAAAGAATAAAAAACCTAGGAATAAACGTCACCAAGGAAGTGAAAGGCCTATACCCTGAAAACTACAAGACACTCTTAAGAGAAATTAAAGAGGGTGCTAAAAAATGAAAACTCATCCCATGCTCTTGGCTAGGAAGAATTAATATTGTCAAAATGGCCATCCTGCCTAAAGCAATCTACAGATTCAATGCAATCCCTATCAAAATACCAACAACATTCTTCAATGAAATGGAAAAAATTATTCTAAAATTCATATGGAACCACGAAAGACCCCGCATAGCCAAAGCAATCCTGAGAAGGAAAAATAAAGCAGGGGGGATCTCGCTTCCCAACTTCAAGCTCTACTACAAAGCCACAGTACTCAAGACAATTTGGTACTGGCACAAGAACAGACCCACCGACCAGTGGAACAGAATAGAAAGTCCAGATATTAACCCAAATATATATGGTCAATTAATATATGATAAAGGAGCCATGGATATACAATGTGGAAATGACAGCCTCTTCAACAGTTGGTGTTGGCAAAACTGGACAGCTACATGTAAGAGAATGAAACTGGATTATTGTCTAACCCCACACACAAAAGTAAACTCAAAATGGATCCAAGACCTGAATGTAAGTCATGAAACCATAAAACTCTTAGAAAAAAAATTGGCAATAATCTCTTAGACATAAACATGAGCGACTTCTTCATGAACATATCTCCCCGGGCAAGGGAAATAAAAGCAAAAATGAACAAGTGGGACTATATCAAGCTGAAAAGCTTCTGTACAGCAAAGGACACCATCAGTGGAACAAAAAAAGATCCTACAGTATGGGAGAATATATTCATAAATGACATATCCGATAAAGGGTTGACATCCAAAATATATAAAGAGCTCACACACTTTAACAAACAAAAGCTAAACAATCCAATTAAAAAATGGGCAGAGGAGCTGAACAGACAGTTCTCCAAAAAAGAAATTCACATGGCCAACAGGCACATGAAAAGATGCTCTACATCACTAATCATCAGAGAAATGCAGATTAAAATCACAATGAGATATCACCTCACACCAGTTAGGATGGCCAACAGCCAAAAGACAAACAACAACAAAGGTTGGCAAGGATTTGGAGAAAGGGGAACCCTCCTACACTGCTGGTGGGAATGTAAACTAGTTCAACCATTATGGAAAGCTGTATGGAGGTTTTCAAAAAACTCAAAATAGAAATACCATTTGACCCAGAATTCCACTCCGAGGAATTTACCCTAAGAATGCAGCAGCCCAGTTTGAAAAAGACATATGCACCCCTATGTTTATCGCAGCACTATTTACAATAGCCAAGAAATGGAAACAACCTAAGTGTCCATCAGTAGATGAATGGATAAAGAAGATTTGGTACATATACACAAGGAATATTATTCAGCCATAAGAAGAAAACAAATCCTACCATTTGCAACAACATGGATGAAGCTAGAGTGTACTATGCTCAGTGAAATAAGCCAGGCGGAAAAAGACAAGTATCAAATGTTTTCACTCATCTGTGGAGTATAAGAACAAAGAAAAAAACTGAAGGAACAAAACAGCAGCAGACTCACAGAACCCAGGAATGGCCTAACACTTACCAAAGGAAAAGGGACTGGGGAGGATGGATGGGAAGGGAGGGATAGGGGGGAAAAAAGGGGTCATTACGATTAGCAGACAATTTGGGCAGCGGGGCTTGGGGAGGGCTGTGTTGTACAATACAGAGAAGAAAAGTAGTGATTCTGTAGCATCTTTCTATGCTGATGGACAGTGACTGTAATGAGGTATGTGGTGGGGACTGGATGATGGGGTGAATCTAGTAAACAATGTTGCTCATGTAATTGTAGATTAATGATACGAAAATAAAAATAAATAAATAAAAATCTAAAACTATAAAACATCTTTAAAAAACGAATAAAATCTTAGTGACCTTGGACTAGGCAAAATGATAAAAAGCATTAAGTCTAAAAGAAAAAAATAGATAACTAGACAGAATTCAAAACACAAGTTCCTCAAAAGACACTATTAAAAGGCAAGCCATAAATTAGGAGGAAATATTTGCAAAACATATCCAAAAAGACTGATAAAGGATTATAATAAATTTCAAACTCAGTATTAACAAACAACCCATATTTTAAATTAGACCAAAGATGTAAACAGACATTTCACCAAAAAAAAAAAAAAAAAAATACAGGTGGTAAATAAGGAAATAAAAAGATGCTCCATATCACTATCATCAGGAAAATGATAATTAAAACCATAATGAGATACCATGATACACACACTAGACAGCCTAAAATTTTTAAATCTGACAATACCAAGTGTTGATATGGACATGGAACAACTAGAACTCTTACAACTGCTGGTGAGAATGCAAAATGGAACAACCACTCTGGGAAACAACTTGGCAGTTTCTTACAAAGTTAAACATACATTTACCATGTGTTTCAGGAACTAGCCTTCTGAGTATTTAATTACTCCAGAGAAATGAAAACTATATCCACACAAATACTTGTACATGAATAATCATAAGAAATTCACTGTGTGGGATCCGAAAGTCTCACTAATAACAAGACACTCATCTCAACTTTATGCCTCTGAAGCATTTTCAGGAACTATGCATGAAGGCCAAATAAGTTTCTTATAAATCATTATATCTCACACAGTAACTCTGAGAGTGATTATATCATAGAAGTTTGCTTTATCCACATTTTTTTTTACTTTGCACCAATATGACAAGGCATTAACTTATGTTAATCTAGGTAGTGAGTACAAGAGTATACAATATATTATTATTGTCTGTACATTTTTTTAAAAACTTTTTATTCCTTCAGTAAAAAATGTGGCATATATATATAATGGAATACTACTCATCCATAAAAAATGAAATCTTATCATTTGTGGCAAGATGTATGGACCTAGAGAGTATTATGCTGAGTGAAATAAACCAGGAAGAGAAAGAAAAATACCATATGATTTCAGTTATATGTGGAATCTAAAAAAAAAAAATCAACACAGAGAGGAGAGGGGAGTCAGAAGATGGGCAAAAAAGGTAAAGGGAATAAAAGGTACAAACTTCTAATTATAAAGTAAATTAGTTATGGGGATGAAAGTACAACATAGGGAATATAATCAATAATATAATTTCTTTGTACACTCACAGATGGGAACTACACTTATCGTGGTGAGCACTGAGTAATGTACATAATTGTCAAGTCACTATATTGTACACCTAAAACCAATATCATGTATAAACTATATTTCAGTTTAAAAATAAAGTCAATAAAACAAATTGTATGTTATATTGAAAAAAAGATGGATATCTCAAAAAATCTTTTATTCTTGCAGATGACACAGTCATCTATGTTAAACAGATGACACGATTATTTATGTAGAAAATTCAAGAAAATCAACCAAAAAACTCCTGGAATTAATAAGAAATCATAGCAAAGTGGCAAATAACAAGGTTAATGTACAAAAGTCTATCACTTTCCTATATACCAGCAATGAACAAGTGAAATTTGAAATTAAAAACACATAACCGAAGGGGAAAACAAGATGACAGTGTGAAAAGTGAGGCAGAAATCTCTCCCAAAACCACATATAATATGAAAATACAGCAAATACGACTATTCCTAAAAGAGTCAGAAAATATCTACATCATTGAAAAGGGTAAAGTAACAAAGCCGTGACCCAGCGGGACCCGAGCACTTCCCCAATCCCAGCTCACTGGTGGCAGGGGCGGGGAGAGAAACAGAGCAGGGAGCCCAGGACTGCTAAATACCCATCCCAAGAAATATACTCTGGGAGCACAAACCCACAATGCATGGTGCTCTGGCGATCACAGGGGTTGAAAGGAAAGTCAGTGACAGATTCCAGCTACTTGTGGAGAAAAGGCTCCCACAACTGGCTGCTCTGGGACAAAAGAAAGGTGGGCACTTGGAAAGACTTCCCAACAGTGAGAGGGGCTGGTAAAGGGGCACGGATTAAACAGAGCTTGCTGCTCAGGAGTAGAAACAGGTGGCACACTCAGCCCAGCAGGTTGGGAACTTTCAGGAGCTTCAGACACTCCATCCCCCTGGCTGACAACACAGCCAAGGCCCCCCATTGCCATAGGCAGCCTGCCGCTTCTTCCTCCCCTCAGGTACTTGCATGCAAACCCACCGCTCCCACCATCGCTCTAGACCAGCAGGAGGGCAGCCCCGCCTACAGCAACTACAGCAGCTTAACACAGAGGCTGCTCCTTGCGCATGCAGCTCACTGGCCGGGACAGCAGAGGCAGGCACTGCGGCTGGGCAGCATGAAAGAGCTCTGCCCTCCAAGAAGTTACCAGCGCCAATCGCCTGTGACCCCTGCAATCCAGGCCAGCAGGTGGGCAGCCCCATCTACGGCAGCTTAGGGCCTTAATGCAGGGGCTGCTACCTGTGCGCAGCCCACAGGCCCTGACAATGGAGGCTGGCTCTGTAGCCGGAAAGGAGGAAAGAACTTGCTCTTTAGGGTAGGCACCAGCTGCTTCCCTGCAACCACAACAATTGAACCAGGTGCTGAGCAGCTCAGAAGAGCAGAGAGTCTGGGAAATAGAGGGTGCCACCTACACAAACCTAATATTTCTCATTATCCAATAGAATTATGAAAAGTCAGAAGAAACTTGTTCAATCCAAAATGCCTCAAACACCAAAAAAAGGACTCAATGAAACTGAAATCACCAATCACCCTGAAAAACAACTCAAAACTAAAATCATAAGCATGCTAATTGAGCTATAGAAAAAACATTCAAGAGCTAAGGGACGAATTCAGGAAGGAGAAAACTGAAATGAAACAATGGAGGGATTTAAAAACAGATGAGATGAGGTAGAGAAGGGGGTAAATGGAACAGAAATTAGAGAATAGGAATACAAAGAAGCCAAGACAGAGAAAGAAAAAAGGATCCCTAGGAATGAAAGAATATTGAGAGAACTGTGTGACCAATCCAAACGGAACAATATTCGCATTATAGGGATACCAGAAGAAGAAGAGAGAGAAAAAGGGATAGAAAATGTCTTTGCAGATATAATTGGGGAAATTTCCCCAATGTGAGGAAGGAAACAGTCTCTCAGGCCATGGAAGTACACAGATCTCCCAACATTGGGACCCAAGGAAGACAACGCCAAGACATATAATAATTAAAATGACAAAGATCAAGGACAAGGACAGAGTGTTAAAGGGATCCACAGAGAGAAAAAAAATCACCTACAAGGGAAAACCCAACAGGCTATCATAAGACTTTTCAGCAGAAACCTTACAGGCCAGAAGGGAGTGCCATAATATATTGAATGAATAAAACGGAAGGGCTTTGAACCAAAAATACTCTACCCAGCAGGATTATCATTTAAATTTGATGGAGGGATTAAACAATTTCAATGTAAGCAAAGCCTGAGGGAATATACCTCCCACAAACCATCTCTACAGTGTATTTTAAAGTGACTGCTCTAGATGGAAGTGTTCCTAAGGCTAAATGGCTGTCACCAGAGAAAATGAAACCACAGTAAAGGAAGTAGACCAATTAATTACTAATCAAAAGCAAAATTAACTCAGCCAACTATAAGTCAGTCAAGGTATACACAAAGACTACAGAACATGACACCTAACATACAAAAGAGTGGAGGAGGAAAAAAAATAAAGGAGAAAAAAAAGAATCTTCAGATTGTGAGATTGTGTTTATAACACCATAGTAAGCAAGTTAACTTAGACTGTTAAATAGTAAAGAAGCTGCCCTTGAACCTTTGGTAACCACAAATCTAAAGCCTGCAATGGCAATAAGTACATACCTATGGATAATCACCCTAAATGTAAACGGTCTGAATGCACCAATCAAAAGACATAGAGTCACTGAAGGGATAAAAAAGCAAGACCCATCTATATGCTACCTACAAGAGACTCACTTCAAACCAAAGACATACACAGACTGAAAGTAAAGAGATAGAAAAAGATATTTCATGCAACTAATAGGGAGAAAAAAGCAGGTGTTGCAGTACTTCTATCAGACAAAATAGACTTCAAAACAAAGAAAGTAACAAGAGACAAAGAAGGACATTACATAATGACAAAGGGGTCAGTCCAACAAGATGATGTAACTATTATAAATACCTATGCACCCAACACAGGATCACCTACATATGTGAAACAAATACTAACAGATTTGAAGGGGGAAATAGAATGCAATGCATTTATTTTAGGAGACTTCAACACAACACTCACTCCAAAGGACAGATCAACCAGACAGAAAATAAAGAGACAGAGGCACTGAATGACATATTAGAACAAATGGACCTAACGGACATCTACAGAACACTCCATCCAAAAGCAACAGGATACACACTCTTCTCAAGTGCACATGGAACATTTTCAAGAATAGATCATATACTAGGCCACAAAAAGAACCTAAATAAATTCAAAATGACTGAAATTGTAGCAACCAGCTTCTTAGAACACAAAGGTATGAAACTAGAAATAAATTACACAAAGAAAATGAAAAAGCCCACCAAAACATGTAGGCTTAATAACATGCTCCTAAATAATCAATGGATCAATGACCAAATAAAAACAGAGATCAAGCAATATATGGAGACAAATGACAATAATTCAACACCACAAAATCTGTGGGATGCAGCGAAGGCCATGCTAAGAGGGAAATATTTTGCAATACAGGCCTACCTCAGTAAAGAAGAACAATCCCATATGAACAGTCTAAACTCACAATTAATGAAACTAGAAAATGAAGAACAAATGTGGCCCAATGTCAGTAGAAGGCGAAACATAATAAAGATTAAAGCAGAAATAAATAAAATTGAGAAGAATAAAACAATAGAAAGAATTAATGAAAGCAGAAGCTGGTTCTTCAAGAAAATAAACAAAATAGATAAACCCCTAGCCAGAGTTATCAAGAAAAAAAGAGAGTCTACACACATAAACAGAATCAGAAATGAGGAAGGAAAAATTACTATGGACACCACAGAAACACAAAGAATTATGAGAGAATACTATGAAAAATTACATGGTAACAAACTGGATAACCTAGAAGAAATGGACAACTTTCTAGAAAAATACAACCTTCCAAAGCTGACACAGAAAGAAACAGAAAATCGCAACAGACCAATTATCAGCAAAGAAATTGAACTGGTAATCAAAAAACTACCTAAGAACAAAATGCCTTTACCAGATGGTTCCACTGATGAATTTTATCAAACATTTACTGAAGACCTAATACCTATTCTCCTTAAAGTTTTCCAAACAGTAGAAGAGGAGAGAATACTCCCAAACTCATTCTACGAGGCCAACATCACTCTAATACCAAAACCAGGCAAAGGCACCACAAAAAAAGAAAATTGCAGACCAATATCCCTGATGAACATGGATGCAAGAATACTCAACAAAATATTAGCAAAGTGAATTCAAAAATACATCAAAAAGATTATCCGTCGTGATCAAATGGGATTTATCCCAGGGATTCAAGGATGGTACAACATTCAAAAATCCATCAACATCATCCACTACATCAACAAAAAGAAGGACAAAAACCACATGATCATCTCCATAGATGCTGAAAAAGCATTCGACAAAATTCAACAGCCATTCATGATAAAAACTCTCAATAAAATCGGTATAGAGGGCAAGTATCTCAACATAATAAAGGCCATATATGACAAACCCACAGCCAACATCATACTTAACAGTGAGAAGCTGAAAGCTTTTTCTTTAAGATCAGGAAAAAGACAAGGGTACCCACTGTCCCACTTTTACTCAACATAGTTTTGGAGGTCCTAGCCATGGCAGTCAGACAAAACAAATAAATAAAAGGCATCCAAATTGGTAAGGAAGAAGTCAAACTCTCCTTGTTTGCAGATGACATGATATTGTACATAAAAAAACCCTAAATAATCCACTCCAAAACTACTAGAACTAATATCTGTATTCAGCAAAGTTGTGGGATACAAAATTAATACACAGAAATCTGTTGCATTCCTATACACTAACGATGAACCAGCAGAAAGAGAAATCAGGAAAACAATTCCATTCACAACTGCATCAAAAAGAATAAAATACCTAGGAATAAACCTAACCAAGTAAGTGTAAGACTTATATGCTGAAAACTACAAGACACTCATGAGAGAAATTAAAGAAGAAACCCATAAATGGAAACACATCACATGCTCATGGATAGGAAGAATTAATATTGTCAAAATGGCCATCCTGCCTATAGCAATCTACAGATTCAATGCAATCCCTATCAAAATATCAACAGCATTCTTCAATGAACGAGAGCAAATAGTTCTAAAATTCATATGGAACCACAAAAGATCCCGAATAGCCAAAGCAGTCCTGAGGAGGAAGAATAAAGTGGGGGGAATTACGTTCTCTGACTTCAAGCTCTATTACAAAGCCACAGTACTCAAGACAATTTGGTACTGGCACAAGAACAGACTCACAGACCAGTGGAACAGAATAGAGAGTCCAGATATTAACCCAAACACATACGGTGAATTAATATATGATAAAGGAGCCATGAATATACAATGGGGAAATGACAGCCTCTTCAACAGCTGGATTTGGCAAAACTGGACAGCTAAATGTAAGAGAATAAAACTGGACCATTGTCTAACCCCATACACAAAAGTAAACTCGAAATGGATCAAAGACCTGAATGTAAGTCATGAAACCATAAAACTCTTAGGAAAAAACATAGGCAAAAATCTCTTGGACATAAACATGAGCAACTTCTTCATGAACATATCTCCCAGGGCAAGGGAAACAAAAGCAAAAATGAACAAGTGGGACTATATCAAGCTGAAAAGCTTCTGTACAGCAAAGGACACCATCAGTAGAACAAAAAGGCATCCTACAGTATGGGAGAATATATTCATAAATGACATATCCGATAAGGGGTTGACATCCAAAGATGGAGGTAAAGGGGATTATGCTCAGTGAAATAAGCCAGGCGGAGAAAGACAAGTATCACATGATTTCACTCATCTGTGGAGTATAAAAACAAAGAAAAAGCTCAAGAAATAAAACAGCAGCAGACTTACAGAACCCAAGAATGGACGAACAGTTACCAAAAGGGAAAGGGATTAGGGAGGATGGGTGGGAACGGAGGGATAAGGGGGAAAATGGGTCATTATGATTATCATGTATAATGAAGGAGGGGACATGGGGAAGGCAGTATAACACAGAGAAGACAAGTAGTGATTCTATAGCATCTTACTACGCTGATGGACAACGACTGTAAAGGGGTATGTGGTGAGGACGTGATAATAGAGGGAGTCTAGTAACCATAATGTTGCTCATGTAATTGTACATTAATGATAGCAAAATTAAAAATTAAAAAAAAACAGCTTCTAAATCACTGAGACACAGTAATACCAAAAGTCATTAACTAAATTAAAAAAAATAAGAATCTAACAACTTGCTGCCTCTAAGAGACCTGCTTGAGATCAAGAAATACAAGACAACCAAAAATAAAAGATTATAAACTTAGTTACATCTGTGAAATTTGAAAACTAAGAGGTCATATCAAAGCATTAAAGAAAGTTTAACCAAAACAGGAGATAAGAAAGGTCACAACTGTCATGAGAAAAAATGCCCATTACATAAAAAAAAGTTTCAAATCTCTGCTTTTGACCCAGCAATTCCATTCCTAAAAATGTACTGTGGGTCTTTTTTCTATTACAAAACCAGTATATATTCAGTGTACAAAATTTAGAAAAGATAAAAAAAAACATTTTCCATAATTCTACTGTTACTTAATCACTTTGACATTACCCTGTGTATCTTCAGTCTTTTTTCAATCAACATACATTATTTCTGCTCCACTTAGCTAGTTTGGAATTTACTGTACCTATTTATTTTGCAGTCTGTTTTTCCCCATCAAAAATATTTTATGAGCAACTTTCCATGCTATTAGGTATTCATTTGTAATGTAATTTTGATTACCCGTTGTTATGGATTGAATGTGTCCCCTCAAAATTCCTATGTTGGAGCACAACCCTCATTGTGATGGAATTTGGAGGTGGGAGTTTTGGGGGCATTTTTAGATTAGGTCATGAGGGTGGGGTCCTCATGAAAAGATTAATGTCCTTATAAGAGACCAGAGAGCTAGCGCTCTCTCCCTCTCTACCATGTGAGAACATAGCATGAAGATGGCCATCTGCTAGCCAAGATGACAGCCTTCACCAAAACCTCAACCATGCTGAAAACTTCATCTTGGATTTCCAGCCTCCAGAACTGTGTCCATGTCTACAATGAATCATCTTACTGGAAAGACTGGAAGATCACCACAAATAGGTTAAATTTTCTTTAGGAAACTCATTGTTCTCTAAACCCCCAAAATAATGAGTTTTAATAGAAACCATTGAATATTTTATCTGTACAATTAATTATGCACTAACTTTTTTTAACTGTATGTTATTAAATATTTGAATCATACAGAAAAGAAAAATAGGATGACCACCCAGGTACCTAACAGCCACACTAACCAGATCTCAACATTTTGTCTTATTTCCTTCATCTTTTTTGTCCCCAAGATTTAATAGTACAAATACAATTGCAATTCATTCCTTCCTCCTTCCATTAAAGTATCCATCACCCTGACATTGATATATATCATTCCAGCCCAAATTTTCAATTTTATTATAAACAATATACAGTACTGTTTTTGCATGTTTCTAACTATTAAATATATGATATACTGTATTTGTCTGCAACTTGCTCACTTTTCTACCCATTTTGGGTTAAGATTTATTATTGTTGATAAATAAAGCTCATTCATTTAATTTAGCTTAACATTCCATTTGATGAACATACCACAATTTATTATCCAAACTTCTACCATGGGACTTTTAGGTTATTTCCAAATTTTTGCCACTACAAACGATGCTGCAATCAAGCATAAGAATTGGAATCAATAGGCTGTAGGGTAAACATATCTTCAACTTTACTAGGTATTGCCAAATTGCACTCCCAGTGGTCATATAAATTACACTCCCACCTTTTGTGCATGAGTTCCCAAAACAATACTTTTCCAAAAAAATTTGTGTCCAATAGTTTCCTAAATAAGAAATAATTTTCCATTCTCAATAACAATTTAAAGTAACAAACCAGGTTTTGTTTTATAGCTCTCAGAATAAAGACCAAATCTGTATAAAAACAACAAAAACCAACAAGGCCAAAATATGCAATAAGACTTCTCCAAGACCACCTTTCTTTCAGTACCTACCTATGAAATAGGGGCTATGCCAGGCACTTAATATTAGCAACTTTATTGGAAAATGTTTTTTGAACTTTTTAAATCCAGCTTATGGTAAGAAATATATGTCACATTGCAACAATGTTCCCATATGCTCACATACATATGTATTATGCATGTATGTACATATACTATGAAACAGAAGTCTCTCAAAACAATACTTTCCCTTATTAGCTGCAATCTTATCTTTTTCCTGTGATGCTGGTCAGCCACTTAACTAATTTCACACTAATGAATTGTATCTACCATTTGAAAAAACACTGCTGTGGAGTGTACAATATCTACCATACAGATTAACTAAAACAGAGAGGTTAAGTAACTTGCCCAAGGTCTCAGACTTCACAGTGAAATCTGAAATTCAAACCCAGGTTCAAAAGCCCACACTTCTTGCAGTCCACAGCAGTATTAATACCAAATCCACACCAACTGAAACAGCTAAAGCTTCAATTTATGCTATAAACTAAGGCAAAGAAAAATAAATTCTGTAAAAGTATGGTGGGTGTGTATAGAGTAATATGCAAAACCAAAACTGCAAACCAGTAACAGACCTATGATTTCATTCATTCACATACATTCGTAAAAAGACTTAATGTCACTGCTAAGCTCCTACTTTATTTCACAGATACTTATCATAACTTAGAGAATACTAATGAAGATAAACATGCAAATATACTACCCTGTCCTTGAAAAAAATTAATTTCTGCAAATATCAACACAATTTACTATTAGCTCATTCTCAAACCAAAAGACAAACAAGTACTTACGTCAAACTTCAACTAACAAAGCCAATGACTAATTCTAAATAAACACAGCCCAGGTTATAATTGAGCAAGTACAAGTGCCCAGCTATATCTTTTAAAATGCTTTCTAAATAAATAAACCTCAGTTGGAATAGAGTTTACATTAATACACAATAAGATTTCTATGGTTACTATTTTTCAGAAATAATTCAAGCTTGGTTACACATGGACAGCACAAGGTCAGTCTACTGTCTACCTAGTTTCTTCCTTACGCTACTAACTCTTAGAGGCTATAGTGGAGTATAAAGAAAAATTAGGACGTGGTTTAATTCACTCAGCTTAATGTTTTAGCTTTAATACCTAAAACCATTATTAAAATCTTTCACCTTGAGCATGAATTGTAACTGCTTCTTGGTCTTTATTAAAATCTATTAAATAGCTCACAGGGAAGCCCATGGGTTATTAACTGCTGATACATAGTTGATGACATACACACCTTAAATCACATCAAATGTTACTCATCACTACTTATTACAAAAAATATTCTGTGTTCCTATTTAAGATACCTCAAACTAGCTATAAACTAAAATTCAAGTCATTAAAGTGTGGGGGAGGGGTGCACCTAAGTGGAGGGGAAATTTGATTAGTTTACCTTCCTTCTCCAGTTGCAACAAAGAGTATAGACCTGTCATTCTCAAGAAATGCAGAAAGCAAGTTTTCTGGTCATTATAAAAATGACATTTATAGAGTATAGCAAGAAACTCCTGTTATCACCCTGAAAGGAGAACAGAGGTTGTAGATGACTCTAAATTGGAGTTCTACTAGAAGTGAATGGATCATTCCAACCAAAGCAACAGATACTGACACCACAAAGACATGTTTGGCAACCAATCCTCAAATATCAAATATTGGTGTCTTATTTCATTTCAGTGATTTATTGTGGTTTATTTCATTTTACTGATCTCTTAACAGTGAGCAGATTGGAATTACTGATGCAGCAATCAATACACTCCCATGTCTATTTTGATTTTTTCATATACATTTTCAAATAGCTTTTATAAACTATCATAATATTATATGAGTCATTACATTACTACTTTTTAGCTTACTAGAGTTTTCTACAAGTTCCAGTTTCCTAAAACTAAAAATATAAACCCAAAAAGGTCTTTTGTCAAATTCTAATCTGTATGATAATATTCCACTAGGAAAAATAAATCAGGATAAATTATGTATGAAATATGATGCAATTTTATGTATAAGGAAAAAGTTTATGTTTTTATACACATACACACACACTACAGAGAAGACTACTAGTATTATGATTTTTCTTTTCCTTTTGATGATGAATTTTCCAAAATTTCTTAAGTAAGTATATATTGCTCTTATGGGAAAAACTGTCACCAAAAAGCTTCCCCTTACCGATAAAAAGATGAAATCTTTTTATTTTAGTTGTGCCAGTCTCACGGGGTTGGAGGGAGGATCAAATCAATAGACATAAAAGTATTCCGTAGTTTTGAAACTCAGACACTGCAGACTGATATAATCTTCTATCATATCATTTCATATTCTGTACTATATCAATTACCTTCTCTCATATTTGTCTCCCTTAGAATGCAAAATAGCTGGAGGATGGACCACATCTGTTTAACTTTGTAAACACGACAATGTGGTGTATACAATAACACCTTAGTTTTCTAAGGCTCTATTATGCTTCAGCTGAAAACAATAAAGCATATTAGGCTAACTTCATGTAGAGCACAGGACTCAAGTCTCTTGAATAAACTCCAAGTGAATCCACAGTGACAGAGACTTAAATACTAAAAACTAATATATATACTAAAATATATATATATAAATAAAAATATATATACTTAATGACACTTCTCTTGACTAGATATATTCAAGACAGTTAGATGTTAAAATCTTCAAGTATCATTTGCTTAAGGCCAGCAGACTTTGCCAAACCTACCCAAGTAACAAAGTCTACAGTTTTATCTCTTGAGTTGATTTGGTATAGAATGTCCCAATATAAATGATTGCCTTTCTCATTTTACATGAAAGGTGGCTGTATTTCAGGGGAAACCCAGTTAATTCCCAGGTATGTTGCATATTTTATGTCAGGCTTTATGAATAGTCTACAACTCCTAAACTTTTCAGAACATTTATACCTACCACTGCAGTGTCTGAGACTTTTTAAACTGCAGAATACTTTTATATTTATTGATTTTATCCTGACTCCAACCCCGTGAGACTGGCACAGGTATTATCTTTCCCATTTGAAAAAAGATAATTCTGAATGAAGTTAAGAGACAGATAAAATTTTGATCATCACCTAGAGAAACTCAAAACAGAGTTCTCCTGAATCCAAATGCCATGTTTTCCATTATACAATATGTTCTCCCAAGAAAGAAGTTGTGAACACTACTAAACTAGACCATAATGAACTTTCCAGTCTATAAAACACTTGCTATAATATTGCCCCTGAATATATCCTAAGCAAACAGAAACCAATTACAGTGAGACTCTGATTCACAGCCAACAGTGCACAAAGTTACCTTCCCCTAAAAATTATAAAATAAGACTTTTTTCATGTTCCAAAGCACTATCCTGTTAATAGTTTTATAGTTTATAGTTAGGCAGAACAATCTAAATTCAGCTTTACAGTATATAAAAGTACTAATTTCTGTGGGCCTAGGGCCCTCACCTATAAAATGAGAATAAAGATAAACTAACAAAAAAGGAGATTCTGAAGATGGCGGCATGAGTAGGGTGGGGGAAATCTCCTCCCAAAACCATATATATTTTGCAAATACAGCAAATACAACTATTCCTAAAAGACTGACCAGAAGATACACTACACCAGCAAGGCTACATCTACATCCGCGAGAACTCAGCATCTCACAGAAAAGGGTAAGAAACAAAGCCGTGACCCAGCAGGACCCAAGCACACCCCCAACCCCAGCTAAGCAGCAGGAGAAAAAGAATCAGAGTGGGAGGGGAGTGAAAGCACAGGGCTGCTAAATAACCAGCCCTAGCAATCTGCAACGGGAGCACAGACACGCACTGCATGACATACTGGATATTAGAGGAATGGAAAAGTAAAATCCGAGACTAAGACTGTGAACAGGTTCCCACAGCCGGCTGAAATGGGACAAAAGAAAAGCCAGCGCTTTAAAAGTCTTAAAGGGAAAAGGGTTTAACAGGTAGACAAAATCGTCCTGGCACACTCAGCACAGAAGGCTGGGAATTTTAAGGAACTTAAGTCACCCTAACCCCATGGGTGGCAACGCAGCTTCAAAGCCCCTCATGATGATAAGCAGCCTGCGGTTCATTCCCCCTCCCCATCGGCATTGCAAGCAAACCGGCTGACCCACCACTGCTATGGAACAGCCAGGGAGCAGAACCACCCACAGCAACCAGACAGAGGCGCTGCCCCCTGCATGCAGTTGACCAGCACAGACAGCGGAGACCAGCGCAGAGTCCGGAAGGCACAAAGGGGCTTTGTTCTCGCGGCAAACACGCACTGCTCGCCTAAAACCCCCACCAGTGACCTACGGCATCCCGAGGGCTGCCCCACCCATGGCAGCTCAGGAAATTAACCAAGGATTAATTTGGTTAATTTAGGAGGTTAACAAGGATGCTCCCTGTGTGCATTTGACCGGCACAGGCAGCAGAGATGAGCAAGGCGACCTGCAAGCAGGAAGGGACTTTGTTTTCCCAGCTGACACACGCGCTACTCGCCAGCAACCACTCCCATCGCCATGAAAAGGCAGAAGAACCTTGCTCACTCCAAAATCCCTGAAACACCAGAGATAGGGCTTCGTGAGACAGAAATTACCAATCTTCCTGAAAAATAATTCAAAATAAAAGTCATTAGCATGCCGATGTAGCTACAGAGAAATATTCAAGAGCTAAGGGATGAATTCAGGAGGGAGACAGCAGAAATGAAACAAACAATGGAAGGATTTAAGAGCAGGCTGGATTAGGTGGAAGAGACTATTAATGGAATAGAAATCAGAAAACAGGAATACAGAGAAGCAGAGGCAGAGAGAGATAAAAGGCTCTCTAGGAATGAAAGAATATTAAGAGAACTGTGTGAGCAATCCAAACAGAACAATATTCGCATAATAGGGCTGCCAGAGGAAGAAGAGAGAGAAAAAGGGATAGAAAGTGTCTTGGAAGAAATAATTGCTGAAAACTTCCCCAATCTGGGGAAAGAAATAGTCTCTCAGACCATAGAAGTGCACAGATCTCCCAACACAAGGGAACCAGAGTAGGACAACACCAAGACATATAATGATTAAAATGGCAATGATCAAAGACAAAGAGAGAGTATTAAAAGCAGCCAGAGAGAGAAAAAAGATCACCAACAAAGGAAAACCCATCAGGCTATCATCAGACTTCTCAGCAGAAACCTTACAGGCCAGAAGGGAATGACATGATATATTCAATTCAATGAAACAGAAGGGCCTTGAACCAAGAATACTGTATCCAGCAAGATTATCATTTAAATTTGAAGGAGGGATTAAACATTTCCCAGATAAGCAAAAGTTGAGGGAATTTACCTCCCACAACAATCTCCACAGTGTATTTTAAAGGAACTGCTCTAGATGGAAGTAAGCCTAAGGCTAAATAGCTGTTACCTGAGAAAATAAAACCACAGCAAAGGAAGTAGACCAAACAATGCTAACTAAATGCAAAATAAAATCAGCTATCCACAAAATCAGTCAAGGGAAACACAAAGAATACAGAATAAAAGGCCTAACACATAAAGAGTGGAGGAGGAAGAAAAAGAAGAAAGAGAAATAAAGAATCATCAGACTGTGTTTATAATAGTGTAATAAGTGAGTTAAGTTAGACGGTTAGATAGTAAAGAAGTTGCCCTTGAACCTATGGTAACCACAAATCCAAAGCCTGAAATGGCAATAAGTACATTATCTATAGATAACCACCCTGAATGTAAATGGACTGACTGCACCAATCAAAAGACACAGAGTAATAGAATGGATAAAAAAGCAAGAACCATGTATACGCTGCCTACAAGAGACTCACTTCAAACCCAAATATATACACGGGCTAAAAGTGAAGGGATGGAGGCATTCAGATGGGCAAGGAAGAACTCAAAATGTCCCTGTTTTCAGATGACATGATACTGTACATAAAAAATCCTAAAGACTCCACTCCAAAACTATTAGATCTAATATCTGAATTCAGGAAAGTTGCGGGATACAAAATTAATACACAGAAATCTGTTGCATTCCACTACACTAACAATGAACTAGCAGAAAGAGCAATCAGGAAAACAATTCCATTCACAATTGCATCAAAAAGAATAAAATACCTAGGAATAAACCTAACCAAAGAAGTGAAAGACCTATACCCTGAAAACTACAAGACACTCTTAAGAGAAATTAAAGAAGACAATAATAAATGCAAATTCATCCCATGCTCTTGGGTAGGAAGAATTAATATTGTCAAAATGGCCATTCTGTCTAAAGCAATCTACAGATTCAATGCAATCCCTATCAACATACCGACAGCATTCTTCAACGAACTGGAACAAATAGTTCTAAAATTCATATGGAAGCATAAAACACCCCAAATAGCCAAAGCAATCCTGAGAAGGAAGAATAAAGCAGGGGGGATCTCGCGTCCCAACTTCAAGCTCTACTACAAAGCCACAGTAATCAAGACAACTTGGTACTGGCACAAGAACAGACCCATAGACCAGTGGAACAGAATAGAGAGTCCAGACATTAACCCAAACATATACGTTCACTTAATATATGATAAAGGAACCTTGGATATACAATGGGGAAATGACAGCCTCTTCAACAGCTGGTGTTGGCAAAACTGGACAGCTACATGTAAGAGAATGAAGCTCAATTATTGTCTAACCCCATACACAAAAGTAAACTAGAAATGGATTGAAGACCTGAATGTAAGTCATGAAACCATAAAACTCTTAGAAGAAAATATAGGCAAAACTCTCTTGGACATAAACATGAGCAACTTTTTCATGAACATATCTCCCCAGGCAAGGGAAACAAATGCCAAAATGAACAAGTGGGACTATATCAAGCTGAAAAGCTTCTGTACAGCAAAGGACACCATCAGTAGAACAGAAAGACATCCTACAGTATGGGAGAATGTATTCATAAATGATATACCCAATAAGGGGTTGACATACAAAATATATAAAGAACTCACACACCTAAACAAACAAAAAGCAAATAATCCAATTAAAAAATGGGCAGAGGATATGAACAGACACTTCTCCAAAGAAGAAATTCAGATGGCCAACAGGCACATGAAAAGATGCTGCACACATCACTGATTATCAGGGAAATGCAAATTTAAACCACAATGAGATATCACCTCACACCAGTTAGGATGGCCAACATCCAAAAGACAAACAGTAACAAATGTTGGCAAGGATGTGGAGAAAGGGGAACCCTCCTACACTGCTGGTGGGAATGTAAACTAGTTCAACCACTGTGGAAAGCATTATGGAGGTTCCTCAAAAAACTCAAAATAGAAATACCATTTGACCCAGGAATCCCACTCTAAGGAATTTACCCTAAGAATGCAGGAGCCCAGTTTGAAAAAGACATATGCACCCCTATGTTTATCACAGCACTATTTACAATAGCCAAGAAATAGAAGCAACCTAAGTGTCCATCAGTAGATGAATGGATAAAGAAGATTTGGTACATATACACAATGGAATATTATTCAGCCAAAAGAAGAAAACAAATCCTGCCATTTGCAACAGCATGGATGGAGCTAGAGGGTATTATGCTCAGTGAAATAAGCCAGGTGGAGAAAGACAAGTATCAAATGATTTCATTCATCTGTGGAGTATAAGAACAAAGAAAAAACTGAAGGAACAAAACAGCAGCAGATTCACAGAACCCAAGAATGGACTAACAGTTACCAAAGGGAAAGGGACTGAGGAGGATGGGTGGGAAAGGAGGGATAAGGGGGAAAAAGGGCATTGTGCTTAGCACACATAATGTAGATGGTGGGCCACGGGGAAGGCAGTATAGTACAGAGAAGACAAGCAGTGATTCTATAGCATCTTACTACACTGATGGACAGGGACTGTAATGGGGTATGTGGTGGGGACTTGATAATGGGGGGAGTCTAGTAACCACAGTGTTGCTCATGTAATTGTATATTAATGATACTGAAATACAAAAAAGATAAACTAACAACGTTATTATGAGAAATAAATTATTAATCTTTACCTCTTTATTTGCAGAGAGCTTGTCAAAAAGTAAAGGACCATTAAATCTTAACTTTAATTTTCATTGATTCTAAGATGGTGGGACATTTTCTAATATTTTAACAACTGAAATCAAAATGCATTTTGCAATCAGTTATGTGTCATAGCTCAATCAATAAATAGTCTTGTTTTCTTAATGGTACACAAAATAATGTTTCTACAATCTCTGACATTTTAAGTTATAGTCAATGAAATGCGGTATATTATAATGGTCAGTAAATGTTTATCCCCCACCATTCCTCCACCCAACAAATCCACAAATAGACCAAATCTACATCTCTAACCCTGACCTCCCAAGTCATGTTTCCACCTGTAATACAGACAGCAGTACCTTAATTAACATGTCCAAAACCAAAATCATCATCTTCCCAGAAGCTGTATTTTGTTTCCTCCCAATTAATGATGCCATAATGAAAAATCTGACTCCACCTTTACATTCCTCTTTCCCTCCCAACTGAGGCCTTTACTGTCTCTTAGTTTAAATCAAATACTCCATTTCTACACCCCATTTTACTTTGTACCTCTATTTTAGAAATTACCAAACAGTATCTTGCAATATATTTAGTTGTACACATGGCTGTCTGCCTCCCCATCTTGGATATCAGTTTCTTGAGGGCAAGGCCCATTTCTTACTCATTTTTATATACACAGAGTGACTAGTTCAATGCCTCACCCATAGTGGAGTGCTCAATAAATGTTTATGGAACTGATCACATTCTCTTTGTTTATACGTTTCAGAATACTTAAGCGTCTAATGAGAGAGAAAAAAGGGACAATCCAAGTAGAATTTACTAAAACTCACAAAGGTATTTCACATATATGATCTCATTTAGAGTTTCATTCTCAACTCTATGAGGTACTTTGAACAGATAATAACACTTCATTTTTAAATTGTGGCTTAATAGTCAAGAGGCTTGCCAGAAGTTTTCAGTAGTAGAAAAAAGAATTCAAATTCAAATTTAATTAGAAATCCCATGCTTTCAGTTGACAAAATTCTATTCTTCTGCCCTCCCTCAATCTCATTCCATCTAACTTTCCACCCTAATGTGGCCTACAAGGCTTTATAGTAGGGTCCTACCTATCCCCATCACCTTATCTAACTCATGTTCTCCCCTCCTCTGTGCATATGCACACCCAGCTATACTTGACTTCTTTCAACTCTGCCTCACCACAAGGCCTTTGCATATCCTACATATTTCATTTGCCTACAATATTCTTCTTCTACCCTTGCCTAGTTAAGGTCTCCACTTCCTCCAGATCTCAGTTCAACCTTCACTTCACTAGGTAAGGCTTCTCTGACCTGAGCGGGTAACTTTCCCTATTAAATGTTCTCATAACACATTCTCCATACTCTCCTTTATACTACAAGTCATGGTTGTCTGTTTTCTCTAGTTATAATTTTATATTAATTAGTATGATTCTTCTTTGCTTAATGTTGTGGAGAGCGGTTGGGACAGAAGGAGCAAGAGTACAGGACAGGACTGATTGTTTTTGTGCCTAGTCTCCATCTAGGGCCTGAACCGGGCCTGACTCTGAAAGTAGCCTTGAAAAGTTTCCTAATTTCCAGGAACAAGTATCTCAGAAATGCAAGGAGGTCTTATCTCAAGGCCAGCCACCTGGACCAGATGCCCCCAGGCATATGTGACCTAAGTATTGGATTGATATCCGATTGTATTAATCTGTGGACAATACTTAAGTGATTGGATTTGAGGTCCTTGAGAAGGGTATGTGAATCTAATCTGTAGGCAATACATGTGTATATAAGCCATGCCAGAATAAAGCTTCATTGCATTCTGCACAAGACAGTTTGTCCTCCTGTCATCTTGTATATACAACCCGACGCCCCCACTCAGGAACTGTTCGACTCCTGCCGGCAGGCCCCGGCAGAAAGTGGCACCCGAACAGGGACCTGAGTACAGGGGAGCAACGCCAGGGAGCCACCAAGAGAGAAGATGCGGCGCTGCAGATCGGAAGCACTTCTGCCATAGCACGCGGGCAAGAAAGTGCGGGGACGGTGGTAAAGACAGGAGTTGAAGAAAAGGACCAACAGTCCGTGAGTATAATAAACGGTATTATAACCCCGGGGAACAGACACTGCCTTTCTCTTTTACTTTTCTTATTAAAAAAAAAAAAAGAGCCGTCTGTGGCTCACAACATCAGGCGCTCATCAGCCACTTAAAAGGGACTAGCACGGCTGCCGTTCTCAAGTCTCGAGCGACAGGTTCCCCTGCGTCTCCCTCAGTGGATCCCCCGTCTCCCCTGGGAGCCAGGAACGTCAGCTGAGCGGAGGCCAGGATTCCCTTTCAACGGCACCTCCTTGGATGTGAGGGACTGAGGAAAGCCATGGGCAACTGCGAGAGTCTAGGCTGAGGCTACACTTCAGTGGCTCCTCAAAGGCCCACGTGTCTGGATTCAGACCCCGACAGTCCGACTGGGTATCCGTGAGGAGTGTCTCTTTCTCAGTCTCTGATTTCCAGCCTGCTTTTTCAGGCCGCCCTAGCCTTTGAGTCAGGCCAGGGGGGCTCCTAGCTCTTTCCTATGTCGCTAGCTAAAAGTGGATGTATAAAACTTCATTATCTATAAACAATAGTGTTACAATAGAGATAAGTATGGGAAACGGGAATAGCCGTTTGCTCTTTGCTTACGCTTTTGGGCTTTGGACTCTAATCAAAGATAGTTTAGGTCCTAGACATGAGAGGCAGAGATTAAATTCGGCTACAGGTAAAAGTGAAACCATATACGCTGAAGCCACTCGATCCATTCCTTCAGCACCACCCGAATCGGAAGTGGCGGATGAGGAAGGATGGGAGAGCGATCACGGCTCTTTAATAGACCTTAAAGAACAAAGGCCCGAAAAATTAGATCTGCCAGAGGATTACTTGTGTAAAACCTTTAGCAAGCTCATGGCTGAAGGTGCATTGAAATATACTCCTCCAATTCCCCCTCACCGCCTCTTACAGCCTTGGCCGTCCCGCCTTTAAAATCTAGACCAGATAAAAGACAGCTGTTGCCACTACAACAGCTTCCTCCCCTGCAAAAGGCTGTGAAACAAGCTTCAGAGAGAGGGGAAGATACTATGGGTTTCGTAGCCTGTCCGGTCTTTGAGGAAGTGGATGAGCAAGGGGTGAGGCACAGAATCCATCAGCCTTTAGTATTCAAACAACTGAAAGCTGAAAATGGCCTGCTCATCCTATGGAGCCACTGCTCCGTTTACACAAGCTGTGCTTGAGGCTTTTGCGGCTGATGCTCTCCCGCCCTCTAATTGGAAAGCTATTGCTCGAGCCTGTTTAAGTAGAGGAGATTATCTATTGTGGAGATCAGAATATGCGGAGCAATATCAAAAGACAGCTGATATTAATAGAGCTCAAAATCATCCAGTAACTTTTGAAATGCTTATAGGGGACGGACCCTACAGTGATCTTAACAGGCAGTTAGATTTCGATCCTGCCGCCTATGCACAAATAAATGCCGCTGCTAAGCAAGCTTGGCTGAAACTGCCCTCGGTGGGGGCACGATCTGAAGATTTATCTAAAATTAGGCAAGGGCCAGATGAGCCTTTTCAAGATTTTGTCTCTCATTTGATGCAAACATCTAGCAGATTGATAGGAGATACAGATGCAGGCCTTCTCCTTGTAAAACAATTAGCCTAAACTTAAGTATGTCCATATTTCTATAGACACCTATTCTGGCTTTATTATGGCAACAGCACAAACTGGAGGAGCCACTAAACACATTATAGCCCATGGCTTAAAATGCTTTGGCATTACAGGAGTACCAAAAGAGATTAAAACAGACAATGGGACCAGCTATACCAGCCGCACATTTCAGCATTTCTGCAAGCAATTTCAAATCCTTCACAAAACAGGTATTCCTTACAATCCCCAAGGACAAGGTATTGTGGAAAAGACACACAGTACCCTGAAGCATCAGCTTCAGAAAATAAAAAAGGGGGAGTTATACCCAGAAACTCCTGCAAACTATTTAAACCATGCACTTTTTATTTTAAATTTTCTCACTGTAGATGCACAGAGCAGGTCTGCAGCAGATAGATTTTGGCATCCAAAAACAAAAGATTCATATGCTAGGGTGAGGTGGAAGGATCCTCTCACGGGTCAATGGAGTAGCCCAGATCCAGTACTAATCTGGGGACGAGGGCATGTTTGTGTTTTTCCACAGGATGCAGAAGGAGCCAGGTGGCTCCCAGAAAGATTGGTCCACCATGCTGAAGCTCATTCTCCTCTGCATTCTGCTGACCGCCATGGGAGCCAACCACACACACTGGGCATTTGCGCCAGACCCTCCGATCCTTCACCCAGCGGTTTGGGACGGCCCGGAGATCACTGTCCAGGTCAACGATACCAGGATTCTGGGCCATCCTTCCACCTCCAGGAATTTGCCTGCCCTGAGCCCTTATAAGAATTATTCAGCCGAAGGAAAAGGAATGCCTGTATGCTTCCATGCTGGGCCTTCTGACAATTGTATCAATGTTATGGACAACAAAGGTAACAGAGCGCTCATGCCCACGGTGAATATGTCCTATCCTGGGATGACTAACGATTCCAAGAGTAAATCCAAATGTGACTATGACCACGGACATCCTTTTCCCCCTCAGCAAGTGCCTTATTGTAGCACAGAGAATACGAGGGTTAATGCAACAATCTTACGGACCCGTTGTGTAGAAAGAACCCCCAAACGGTGTAATGTGTCAACAGGGCACTATTGGGACTGGTCTACCTGCGATAACTGTTCAGATCATCAGCTGACAGCTGGAATGTGGTGGTCTAGTAACGGGCATCCTGAAACTTATATTTGGAAGCTGGCAGCTGCGTCAGGACGAAGGGTGAACATGAATGATCAAAAAGAGGAAAGGGGTTTTAATGATAATGCAAAAGATTTTACAGTGCTTGCTTGTGTCAATCCCTCTTATCTTCTATTAATCGGTGATGTCTATGTAAATCTGGGGAATAATTCAAAATTCAATGTTAGCTGCAATAATTGTAACTTTACTTCCTGTGTAACTTCTTTATCAGAAATTCAGACTGCAGATTTTGTAGATAATTAAGCTCCATGGTCCCCACCTGGGCCTCTAACAAAATAGCTCTTGAGCTCCTTCATTGTCTGCGCTCTAATGCTCTTTCTTCTACCTATATTGGTCCCTACAGCACTACGTTTGGTAGAAAAAGTGCTGAAGCAAATCTATGGAAGCCTCCACAAGCAAAAACTTATCACTCAACACCCCCCAGCCAATTTTGGCTTAGGAGGCTGGATAGACAGTGACGGGAAGGCAAGAAGGGGAGTGGACCAACCTAAGACAGGGAATGGGTCATGCAACCCTCAGACCGATGACAGGTAAGGCCATCCCCGTTCTTGACCAACCTAAGACAGGCACAGTCATTCCATGCATTCAAGCATTTTAAAAAATAAAAAAGGGGGAGATGTGGAGAGCGGACAGAAGGAGCAAGAGTACAGGACAGGACTGATTGTTTTTGTGCCTAGTCTCCATCTAGGGCCTGAACCGGGCCTGACTCTGAAAGTAGCCTTGAAAAGTTTCCTAATTTCCAGGAACAAGTATCTCAGAAATGCAGGGAGGTCTTATCTCAAGGCAAGCCACCTGGACCAGATGCCCCCAGGCATATGTGACCTAAGTATTGGATTGATATCCGATTGTATTAATCTGTGGACAATACTTAAGTGATTGGATTTGAGGTTCTTGAGAAGGGTATGTGAATCTAATCTGTAGGCAATACATGTGTATATAAACCATGCCAGAATAAAGCTTCATTGCATTCTGCACCAGACAGTTTGCCCTCCTGTCATCTTGTATATACAGCCCGACGCCCCCACTCAGGAACTGTTCGACTCCTGCCTGCAGGCCCCGGCAATGTCTAGCTCCCTCACTAATCCACACAACTTCCAAAAGGGGATTTTTTTTAAATCTCAGTTCTGCCCCAAGTACAACAGCTGTAGAGAAAATGAATGAATGAATGAATGAAACCTTCAGCACTCTCCTCAAACTTGCTAAATCATCCCCATCACCTCACTTTCAATTGATAATCTTACATCCTACTTTACAGAGAAATCAGTCATTATCTCCCTCTATCCCCATCTCATCTTGGCTTTCCATTTCTTACAGATTCCTTCTCTTCAGGCTCAAAACATTCAAATATCCTTTCTCTTAAGAGTACTTGGAACCTTTCTCTTTATTGCAAAACTCCTGAATGAGTAGCCTACACTTGCAGATTCTAGTTCTTAACTTCCCAAATACTCATCAACCACCGTATCGATGTCTACTCACACTACCCTAATGAAGCTGCTCTAGTTCAAATCCAATGTATTTGTTTTGAGCTTTTTTCTTCATCTTCAACCATCTCTATCATCTGATCATTCTTTTTTTAATTGAAGTATCATTGATAGACAACCTTATATTGGTTTCAAGTATACAACACAGTGGTTCGCTACCCATATTATTAAATCCTCACCCCCACTAGTGCAGTTACTATTTGTCAACATAGAAAGATGTTACAGAATCACTGACTATATTCTCAATGCCATACTATTATTCCTGTGACCAACTTATACTATGATTGAGAATTTTTGTGCCCCTTTTACCTACCTCACCCTTCCCACCAACTCACCCAATCCCCTCCCCCATGGTAACCACCAGTCTATTCTCAGTGTCTATGAGTCTACCGTTTTTTTTGCTCATTTTGTTTTGTTTTTCTATTCCACAAATAAGTCAAATCAAATGGCATTTGTCTTTCTCCACATGACTTATTTCACTTAACATAATACCCTCTAGGTCCAACCATGTTGTTGTAAATAGCAGGGATTTTCTTTTTATGACTGAATAATATTCCATTGTGTATATGTACCACATCTTCTTTATCCATTCATCTACTGATGGACACTTAGGTTGCTTCCATAACTTGGCTATTGTAAATAATGTGGCAATAAACATAGGGGTGCATATTTTCAAATCAGGGATTTTGTTTTCTTCAGGTAAATTCCTAGAAGTGGAATTACTGGGTTATATGGTATTTCTATTTTTAGTTTTTTGAGGAACCTCCATACTGCTTTCCACAGTGGCTGCACCAGTTGACATTCTCACCAACAGTGCAGGAGAGTTCCCTTTTCTCCACATCCTCACCAACACTTGTTATTTCGTCTTTTGGATAGTGGCCATTCTGACTAGTGTGAGTTGATATTTCATTGTGGTTTTGATTTGTATTTCCCTGATGATTAGCAACATGGAGCATCTTTTCATGTGCCTGATCATTCCTTCTTTAAACTCCCTCTACTCTAGGCTTCAGACACTGACACAGCATTCTCCATTTTCCAGCATTTCTGACCAACCTATCAACCAACACTTCTTTCCATTCCTTTAGTTCATTTTTCTCCTTTATCCTCTATAGACAATTTAATTCAAGCTGATGGCTTTACCACCAAATATTTACCTCTAACACAGACTTCTCTACTAAGCTGTAGATCTACATTTTCAGGTACAATTTTTAAAGGTCAGTAGTAATGAGGTTGATACTTTCAACTCAACATATCTTATAGGTAACTTATAGACACCATAAACTCAACTGAACCTAACAACTTTCCTTCCTCTCTATGTATTGTCTTCCTCAACTGAGAAGTCTGAGATGTCTTCCAGCTTCCTAACTTAGATGAATTGCTGTCAGAGCTGGATGTAGAACATTAATACTATTTTTATATAAAAATAAGTGCTCACTATGCCTGGGATAGTGCTAATTATTTTAACTATTATCTTAGCACCATTTTGCTACAGATATTTTCATCGCCTCTAGTACTATCTAGTCCAAGCCATTATCCATCTCTCACCTGGACTACTCCATTAGCTACTATCCAGTTCTTACCTGAACACTCTGGGGGGGGCCCTACTTCCAGTGTTGTTAACCATGGCCTCCCACCCCCACCAATTCACCACAAATTGGCCATTTGTAAAACATAAAGCAACACTCTTGCTTATAACCACTCAATGACTTCTAGTGCTGTTTAGAATAACATCCAAATTCTTTGGTGTGGACTACAGGACCTTATATGATTTAGTCTCTGCCTACCTCTCTGTATATACCCTTCTTCCCAATAACCCCCTTCTTTTTCTCCTTCCCCTCAAAATATCTGCTCCAATTCACTCTGCCTGAAAAATTTACTTCAGATCTCTGACTGATGTTTCCTTATCATTCAGGTGTCAGCTCAAATGTCACCTTCTCTGAGGCATTCCTGAACAATCTCTTTCAAATAGTTCTCAACAAAGATCACTCTCAATCCCTTTACCCTATTTTCTTCTCTTCAACTGTACTTACCATTATCTGAAATGTATTTCTCTACCTTTCTTTAATAGAATGAAAATCCACTAAGATTAGGAGCTTAATATATACTTTTTGAATGGCTATATGAATATTAAAGATGGAGAAATTAAGATTCAATGAGGTTAAGTAATGTATAAAGGCACACAACTCAAGTGGTGAGAGTTGATGTTTTTACCAACTCAGGTTGTCAAAAACCAAAGCTTTTAACATCCACCCAATATTCAGTAGTAAAAGCTAGAAAAACAGACTGAAGAATATGATCAGACAGATGAAGTTTAAGATTATAAAAGCAGAGTGCCATTCAAGAGGTAACATGCTTTATGATGTGATCTGTGGACAGCTGAAATGAGGTGGACACAGATGTTTATATCATTTACTCCCATCTCCTTGGCAAGCAGATTTCCTTTATCCTTTTGCAAATGAAGGCTCTACAGATTCAGCTCATAACATTACATGATAGAAGTCATGTAAGTGAGCTAGCCCTCAAATGAATCATCTTTGTCCCACTTTGAATCACATATAAAAGCAATTATCATCCCAATGTCCAACATTCCAGTCCCTCCTCAGCTGCTAGGCAGATCTGCTTCACTCACTGCCCTCTAGCCTCTTCTCATCTTCACTCAGAAATTAATAATTTTCTCTTGCAATTGTTTGCTTTAACAGCCCAATACAAACAATAGGCCTATATGTCTCCACAGTCTCAAAAAAGTACTTAATGCACAGAAACAGAAGTATAAGCAGCAATAGGGAAAAAAGACAAAACAAGATTTTTCTTTTTGGAAATTTATGTTTCCTAAGAATTACTTTTCTCTGTTTATATGATTATTTACGAGGAAATAGTTTTTATACATATACCCTAACACTTACTTTCTACTATATCTTTATCACATATTTTAATCACTGTGGGGTTCACTAGCACACAAAAAGATGCCCTCATGACTTTTTCCTTTGATGCCTTGAGCCTCTCTCACATGTTGAGTGGGAGAGTTGCTTTTGGACATAACATTTGAGAATAAACATTTTAACTGAAAACAAATAGAAATAAAATTTCCTTCATGAGGCTGAACACAAAATTCTACCATATACCTACATTTCTATTTTATTTCTCAGTAATCACAGAAAGGATAACACAGCAGGAAATTAAAGTTGGCTTCATTAGTCAAATCTAACTTCCCTTATCCAGAGAAGCTACACCTAAGAATTTTTACACAGAAGGAAATAGGGCTTATTTTCCAAGAGCCCTAGGAAAATGGATTTCACTGCTTTTCTGTGGCAGTTCAAATCTCAAGAAATTTTAATTTATGTTCAACCTAAATTACTCCTGCTACAATAAAAGTGCCCGCAATTTCTCCCTGACTTAATCCAATCTACACACCTTCACCAGATTAATGAATACACTAAAGCAGAGTTTCATCCTATCAAGCAGATTCAAATTTAACAAACCTACATTCATTGCATTGTCTCAGCCACTGTGAGGTACACTATTGCAGTTAATCTTTACAACAGTTGTATTAGGCAGGATATCTAAATGGCTTTTAAGTGTCTCCCAGAAGGTGCTTATTAGGTGATGTGGGTGGACAGGAAACTACAGAAATCAAACAATACCTAACCAGGTAATCAAAACTATCACCAGCAATGAGAGAGACAGACGATGTGTGCTTTCTGATGTGATACCCTGAGAAGGACACAACCTCAATCAACCACGCAGAACTCCAATTCAGGAAGCCTAACATTAGACAAACCCAAAGTGAGGAACAATATACTAAAAAGGAGAGGGGATTGTATTCTTTAAAAATGCCAATGCTATATAGAGAAGAAATAATACCCATTCTCCTTAAAGTTTTCCAAAAAATAGAGGAGGAGGAAATACTTCCAAACTCATTCTATGAAGCTAGCATCACTTTAATACCAAAACCTGGCAAAGACCTCACCAAAAATGAAATTATACACCAATATCCCTAATGAACGTAGATGCAAAAATACTCAACAAAATATTAGCAAACCAAATTGAAAAACACATGAAGAGGATCATACACCATGATCAAGTGGGATTCATCCCAGGGATGCAAGGATGGTACAGCATTCGAAAATCCATCAACATCATCCACCACATCAGCAAAAAGAAGAATAAAAACCACATGATCATCTCCACAGATGCTGAAAAAGCATTTGACAAAATTCAACATCCATTCATGATAAACACTCTCAACAAAATGGGTATAGAAAATAAAATGGGTATAGAGGGCAAGTACCTCAACATAATAAAGGCGATATATGACAAACCCACAACTAACATCATACTTAACAGCGAGAAGCTGAAAACTTTTCATCTAAGATCGGGAACAAGACAGGGATGCCCACTCTCTCCACTGTAATTCAACATAGTACTGGAGGTCTTAGCCACAGCAATCAGACAAAACAAAGAAATACAAGGCATCCAGATTGGTAAAGAAGAAGTCAAATTGTCACTATTTACAGATGACATGATATTGTACATAAAAAACCCTAAAGACTCCACTCCAAAACTATTAGATCTAATATCTGAATTCAGGAAAGTTGCAGGATACAAAATTAACACAGGGAAAACTGTTGCTTTCCTATACACTAATGATGAGCTAACAGAAAGAGAAATCAGGAAAACAATTCCATTCACAATTGCATCAAAAAGAATAAAATACCTAGGAATAAACCTAACCAAGGAAGTGAAAGACCTATACCCTGAAAACTACAAGACACTCCTAAGAGAAATTAAAGAGGACACTAATAAATGGAAATGCATCCCATGCTCTTGGCTAGGAAAAATAAATATTGTCAAAATGGCTATACTACCTAAAGCAATCTACAGATTCAATGCAATCCCTATCAAAATACCAACAGCATTCTTCAATGAACTCGAACAAATAGTTCTAAAATTCACATGGAACCACAAAAGACCCCAAATAGCCAAAGCAATCCTGGGAAGGAAGAATAAAACAGGGGGAATTATGCTCCCAGACTTCAAGCTCTACTACAAAGCTTCAGTAATCAAGACAATTTGGTATTGGCACAAAAACAGACCCACAGATCAGTGCAACAGAATAGAAAATCCAAACATTAACCCAATCATATACAGTCAATTAATATTTGATAAAGGAGCCTTGGATATACAATGGGGAGATGACAACCTCTTCAGCAGCTGGTGTTGGAAAAACTGGACAGCTACATGTAAGAGAATGAAACTGGCCTACTGTCTAACCCCATACACAAAAGTCAACTCAAAATGGATCAAAGACCAGAATGTAAGTCATGAAACAATAAAACTCTTAGAAAAAAATATAGGCAAAAATCTCTTGGACATAAACATGAGCGACTTCTTCATGAACATATCTCCCCAGGCAAGGGAAACAAAAGCAAAAATGAACAAGTGGGACTATATCAAGCGGAAAAGCTTCTGTACAGCAAAGGACACCATCAGTAGAACAAAAAGACATCCTACAGTATGGGACAATATATTCATAAATGACATATCCAATAAGGGGTTGACATCCAAAATATATAAAGAACTCACGCACCTTAACAAACAAAAAGCAAATAACCCAATTAAGAAATGGGCAGAGGACATGAATAGACACTTCTCTAAAGAAGAAATTCAGATGGCCAACAGGCACATGAAAAGATGCTCCACATCGCTAATCATCAGAGAAATGCAGATTAAAACCACAATGAGATATCACCTCACACCAGGGAGGATGGCCAACATTCAAAACACAAACAACAACAAATGTTGGCGAGGATGTGGAGAAAAGGGAACCCTCCTACACTGCTGGTAGGAATGCAAATTAGTTCAACCATTGTGGAAAGCAGTATGGAGGTTCCTTAAAAAACTCAAAATAGAAATACCATACGACCCAGGAATCCCACTCCTAGGAATTTACCCTAAGAATGCAGCAGCCCAGTTTGAGAAAGACAGATGCACCCCTATGTTTATTGCAGCACTATTTACAATAGCCAAGAAATGGAAGCAACCTAAGTGCCCATCAGTAGATGAATGGATTAAGAAGATGTGGTACATATACACAATGGAATATTAC
>JAQQAC010002172.1:36647620-36757429 GCA_029783875.1 Phataginus tricuspis | reverse complement strand
ATTGGCAGACATAGGGTGGGGGGGCACGGGGGGGCTGTACAGCTCAGAGAAGACAAGTAGTGATTCTCATCTCACTACACTGATGGACAGTGACTGTAATAGGGTTGGTGGGGGGGACCTGATGAAGGGGGTAGTTTAATCATCAGAATATTGCTCATGTAATTGTAGGTTAATGATACTAAAATAAAATAAATTGTAAAAAAAAATAAAACAGAAACCACAAAAAAGAAAAAACTTAATACAGAAATACAATTTTACCCAGGAATCCCACTCATAGGAATTTACCCTAAGAATGCAGCAGCCCAGTTTCAAAAAGACAGATGCACCCCTATGTTTATTGCAGCACTATTTACAATAGCCAAGAAATGGAAGCAACCTAAGTGTCCATCAGTAGATGAATGGATTAAGAAGATGTGGTACATATACACAATGGAATATTATTCAGCCATAAGAAGAAAACAAATCCTACCATTTGCAACAACATGGATGGAGTTAGAGGATATTATGCTCAGTGAAATAAGCCAAACCAAAAAAGACAAGTATCAAATGATTTCACTCATATGTGGAATATAAGAACAAAGAAAAAAACTGAAGGAACAAAACAGCAGCAGACTCACAGAACCCAAGAACGGACTAATAGTTACCAAAGGGAAAGGGACTGGGGAAGATGGGTGGGATAAGAGGTTAAAAGGGGTATTACGATTAGCAGATGTAAGGTAGGGGGTACACGGAGAGGGCTGTACAACTCAGAGAAGACAAGTAGTGACTCTATAGCATCTCACTACGCTGATGGACAGTGACTGTAATGGGGTTGGTGTGGAGGACCTGATGAAGGGGGTAGTTTAATTACCATAATATTGCACATGTAATTGTAGGTTAATGATACCAAAATAAATTGTAAATAAAAAAATAATAAATAAAATAAAATAAAATAAAATAAAAACATAGGCTTAGAGAGCAACTGTCAAGATTATACCAGAAAAGGTGATGGTAATATTAAAGTGTATCTTAAAAAATAGCTGAAAACATATTTACATTCTATCACTATGATATCTTTGAATTGATTAATACTTGATGACTGTTATTGATTATGCCAAAGGTTTTTCTGACTCCAGTGTATTCAGTGTATTATAAATGCACTTATCATTATGTTATACTTTTAAACATTTGATAGTGCAAAAAAAAAAAAAGAATACAGCTGAGAAAGGTTCAAACGAAATTGATCTCATGAATCTTCCTGAAAGAGATTTCAAAATAAAATTCATTAACATGCTCATCGAGGTACAGAAAAATATTCAAGAACTCAGGAGCGAATTTAGCATGGAGATCCAATCATTAAACAATACAATGGAGGGTTTTAAAAGCAGCTTAGATACGGTGGAGGAAATGATAAATGAAATAGAAATTAAGGAAGAAGAATAAAAAGAACCTGAGGCACAGAAAGAAAAAAGGACCTAAGAATGAAAGAATACTGAGAGAACTGTGTGACCAATCCAAACACAACAATATTAGTATTATAGGGGTACTAGAAGAAGAAGAGAGAGAAAAAGAGATAGAAAGTGTCTTTGAGAAAGTAATTGCTGAAAACTTCCACAATCTGGGGAAGAAGATAGTCTCTCAGGCCATGGAGGTGAACAGATCTCCCAACACAAGGGACTCAAGGAAGACAACACCAAGACACATAATAATTAAAATGGCAAAGATCAAAGACAAGGACAGACTATTAAAAGCAGCCAAAGAGAGAAATAAGATCACATACAAGGGAAAACTCATCAGGCTATCATCAGACTTCTCAGCAGAAATCTTACAGGACAGAAGCAAGTGGCATGATGTATTTAATGCAATGAAGCAGAAGGGCCTCAAACCAAGAACACTTTATATGGCAAGGTTATCATTTAAATTTGAAGAAGAGATTAAACATGCCCAGATAAGCAAAAGCTGACAGAATTTAGCTCCCACAAAGTGTCTCTACAGTGTATTTTGGAGTAGATGGAAGTATTCCTAAGGTTAAATAGCTGTCACCAGAGGTAATAAAAAGGGATAGACAAAGAGTACAGAATATGATACCTAATATATAAAGAATGGAAGAGGAAGAAAAGGGGGGAAAAAAAAAGAACTTTAGATTATGTTTGTAATAACATACTAAGTAAGTTAAGTTAGACTCTTAGATAGTAAGGAAGTTACCCTTGAACCTTTGGTAACCACGAATCTAAAGCCTGCAATGGCAATAAGTACATACATATCAATAATCACCCTAAATGTAAATGGTCTGAATGCACCAATCAAAAGACAGAGAGTCACTGAATGGATAAAAAAACAAGACCCATCTATATGCTGCCTACAAAAGAATCACTTCAAACCCAAAGACATACACAGACTAAAAATGAAGGGATGGAAAAAGATATTTCATGCAACTAACAGGGAGAAAAAAGCAGGTCTTCCAGTACTTGTATCAGACAAAATAGACTTCAAAACAAGGAAAGTCACAAGAGACAAAGAAAAACATTACGTAATGATAAAGGGGTCAGTCCAACAAGAGGATATAACCATTATAAATATATATGCACCCAACACAGGAGCACCGACATATGTGAAACAAATACTAACAGAATTAAAAGGGGAAATAGAATGTAATGTATTCATTCTAGGAGACTTTAACACTCCACTCACTCCAAAGGCCAGATCAACCAGACAGAAAATAAGTAAGGACACAGAGGCACTGAACAACACATTAGAACAGATGGACCTAACAGACATCTACAGAACTCTACACCCAAAATAAGCAGCATACACATTCTTTTCAAGTGTACATGGAACATTTGCCAGAATAGACCACATACTAGGCCAGAAAAAGAGCCTCAGTAAATTCAAAATGATTGAAATTGTACCAACCAACTTCTCAGATCACAAGGGTATTAAACTAGAAATAAGTTGTACAAAGAAAACAAAAAGGCTCACAAACAAATGGAGGCTTAACAACATTCTACTAAATAATCAAAGGATCAATGACCAAATTAAAACAGAGATCAAGCAATATATGGAGACAAATGAAAACAACAGCACAAAGCCCCAACAACTGTGGAACACAGCAAAGGCAGTTCTAAGAGGGAAGAATATAGCAATCCAGGCCTATTTAAAGAAGGAAGAACAATCCCAAATGAATAGTCTAAATTTAAAATTATTAAAAATGGGAAAAGAAGAATAAATGAGGGCCAAAGTCAGCAGAAGGAGGGACATAATAAAGATCGGGAAGAAATAGATAAAATTGAGAAGAATAAAACAATAGAAAAAATTAATGAAACCAAGAGTTGATTCTTTGAGAAAATAAACAAAATAGATAAACCCCTAGCCAGACTTATCTAAAAATAAAGAGAATCTACACACATAATCAGAATCAGAAATGAGAAAGGAAAAATCACGACAGACACCACAGAAATACAAAGAATTATTAGAGAATACTATGAAAATCTATATGCTAACAAACTGGATAACCTAGAAGAAATAGACAACTTTCTAGAAAAATACAACCTTCCAAGACTGACCAAGCAAGAAACAGAAAATCTAAACAGACCAATAACCAGCAACAAAATTGAATCATTAATCAAAAAACTACCCAAGAACAAAACTCCCAGACCAGATGGTTTCACCACTGAATTGTATCAGACATTCAGAGAGAACATAACACACATTCTCCTTAAAGTTTTCCAAAAAATAGAAGAGATGGGAATAATTCCAAACTCATCCTATGAAGCCAGCATCACTCTAATACCAAAACCAGGCAAAGACACCACAAAAACACAAAACTACAGACCAACATCCCTGATGAACAACATCCCTGATGCAAAAATACTCAACAAAATATTAGCAAACCAAATTCAAAAATACATCAAGAGGATCATACAACACGGTCAAGTGGGATTCATCTCGGGAATGCAAGGATGGTACGACATTCAAAAGTCCATCAACATGATCCACCACATCAACAAGAAGGACGAAAACCACATGATTATCTCCAGAACTGCTGAAAAAGCATTCAACAAAATTCAACATCTCTTCATTGATAAAAACTCTCAACAAAATGGGTATAGAGGGCAAGTACCTCAACATAATAAAGGCCATATATGACAAACCCACAGCCAACATCATACTTAACAGTGAGAAGCTGAAAGCTTTTTCTTTAAGATCGGTAACAAGACAAGGATGCCCTCTCTCCCCACTTTTATTCAAATAGTACGGTAGGTCCTAGCCACGGCAGTCAGACAACACAAAGAAATAAAAGGCATCCAGATTGGTAAGGAAAAAGTCAAACTGTCACTGTTTGAAGACGACATGATATTGTACATAAAAATCCTAAATACTCCACTCCAAAACTACTGGAACTAATATCTGAATTCAGCAAAGTTGCAGGATACAAAATTAATATGCAGAAATCTGTTGCATTCCTGTATACTAACGATGAACTAGCAGCAAGAGAAATCAGGAAAACAATTCCATTCACAATCACATCAAAAAGAATAAAATACCTAGGAATAAACCTCACCAAGGAAGTGAAGGACCTATACCCTGAAAAGTACAAGACACTCATGAGAGATATTAAAGAATACACCAATAAATAGAAACACATCCTGTGCTCATGGATAGGAAGAATTAATATTGTTAAAATGGCCATCCTGACTAAAGCAATCTACAGATTCAATCCAATCCCTATCAAAATACCTACAGCATTCTTCAGTGAACTAGAGAAAATCGTTCTAAAATTCATATGGAACCACAAAAGACCCCAAATAGCCAAAACAATCCTGAGAAAGAAGAATAAAGCAGGGGGGATCTTATTTCCCAACTTCAAGCTCTACTACAAAGCTTCACTAATCAAGATAATTTGGTACTGGCACAAGAACAGATCCATAGACCAGTGGAGCAGAATAGAGAGTCTACAAATTAACCCAAGCATATATGATCAATTAATATATGATAAAGGAGCTATGGATATACAATGGGGAATTGACAGCCTCTTCAACAGCTGGTGTTGGCAAAACTGGTCAGCTACATGTAAGAGAACGAAATTGGATTACTGTCTAACTCCACACACAAAAGTAAACTCGAAATGGATCAAAGACCTGAATGTAAGTCATGAAACCATAAAACTCTTAGAAGAAAATATAGGCAAAACTCTCCTGAGTATAAACATGAGCAACTTTTTCATGAACATATCTCCCCGGGCAAGGGAAACAAAAGCAAAAATGAACAAGTGGGACTATACCAAACTAAAAAGCTTCTGTACAGCAAAGGACACCATCAGTAGAACAAAAAGGCATCCTACAGTATGGGAGAATATATTCATAAGTGATATACCCGATAAGGGGTTGACATCCAAAATACACAATGAGCTCATGCACCTCAACAAACAAAAAGCAAATAACCCAATTAAAAAAGGGCTGAGGATATGAACAGACACTTCTCCAAAGAAGAAATTCAGATGGCCAATAGGCACATGAAAAGAAGCTCCACATCGCTAATCATCAGAGAAATGCAAATTAAAACCACAATGAGATATCACCTCACACCAGTGAGGATGGCCAACATCCAAAACACAAACAACAAATGTTGGCGAGGATGTGGAGAAAGGGGAACCCTCCTACACTGCTGGTGGGAATGTAAACTAGTTCAACCATTGTGGAAAGCAATATGAAGGTTCCTCCAGAAACTCAAAATAGAAATACCATTTGACCCGGAATTCCACTCCTAGGAATTTACCCTAAGAATGCAGCAGCCCAGTTTCAAAAAGGCATATACACCCCTATGTTTATCGCAGCACTATTTACAATACCCAAGAAATGGAAGTAACCTAAGTGTCCATCAGTAGATGAATGGATAAAGAAGATTTGGTACATATACACAATGGAATATTATTCAGCCATAAGAAGAAAACAAATCCTACCGTTTGCAACAACATGGATGGAGCTAGAGGTATTATGCTCAGTGAAATAAGCCAGGCGGAGAAAGACAAGTATGAAATGATTTCACTCATCTGTAGAGTATAAGAACAAAGCAAAAACTGAAGGAACAAAACAGCAGCAGACTCACAGAACCCAAGAATGGACTAACAGTTACCAAAGGGAAAGGGACTGGGGAGGATGGGTTGGAAGGGAGGTACAAGGGCAAAAAGGGGCATTACGATTAGCACACATAATGTAGTGGGGGGGGCAGGGGAAGTCAGTATAGCAATCACAATGTTGTTCATGTAAGTGTATATTACTGATACCAAAAATAAATTAATTAGTAAATAAGAAATACTTAAGAGGTAGTACTAAAAGATACAAAAGTACATTTGGAGTGGTATTACAAATGATAGTCCAAGATAGAAAATAAATCCAGCAAAAGTAAATCAAATGTGGTATATTCATACAGTGAGATACTACACAGCTATGAAAATCAATGACCTACTGCTCTATGAATCAAGTGAAAGCATCTGACAAGCAAAACGTTAAGCAAAAGAAGCCAGCCCAAAAGAAATACTGTATAATTCAATTTGTAAGTTCATTATGACAATTTTATACCTCAGTAAAAAAAGTTCAAAGAAAGGCAAAACTTCATGCTCAATTTTGCGGTGAATCTAAAACTGCTCTAAAAAAAACAGTATCTTAATTTTTTTAAAACACTATTCTAAGACATTGGAGTCAGACAATGTTACCTTTGGGAAAGTAAGAGAGAGTAATGACTGAGAGGAAGGATAAGGTAGGCATCTGGGGTTGCAGGAGTGTTCTATTTCTTGATCAAGGAAGTGGTAACACGATTATGTTCATTTTGTGATAATTCAGTGAACCATTTACTTAAGATTTGTCTACATTTCTGTATATAGGTTAGGTCAATTTTTAATACACAAATAGCAAATCTTCTGAACTTTAATAAAGACAGTCCACTAGAAGGTATGTATAAAACACTACTAAACTTAAATAACCATGCTTTAAAAGTTAGGAAAAATAGAACAGTATTTCCCCACTCCAGCAGGAACTTAACTTACTCTACTTACCCAAGGCAGACATAATAGTCTTAATGGATTCTTGGTTTATATAAGAAAGAAGATGTTTTAAAACTTACCTAGATTCCTTGGGTTCTTATCTATTATATAGATATGTACCATAAACAAGCACAGAGAAGGTACTCAACAAATATTACTAATGATACACAGCTCAAACTTTAAACAAACTAAAATAGCAAAGTCAAATACACAGCACAGGTAAAATACAATAAAAACTCAACCTGTTGGCCTAAAGAGTGCAATTTCCAGAAACCCCACTTTCAGAAACTAGTAAGTTATAGAATGTACTGTTTATAAGGAAGAGAACAATTTATGGCAACAGCTACCTATGGCAGAGGAAATTGATCCTTACCCCCTCCAGTGCTGCCTGGCTCAGACAAGGCACAATCACCTTCCTGATGCCTCAGCTAAAGGAAAAGAACCCAGCAGCAACTCTGCTTATAAGGGCAGGGACTATTCCAACAATGATGTGATGGAGACCCAGAAGCAAGGAGTTAGCTAAGGTGTATAATGTTGGGGGTTAAAATGAGAAGAAAGTATTTGACCAATCTGTTCTTATGCCTGAAAGCTTAAATCATTATTCTTCTCACATTCCACAGCAGCAGTAAACCAAAATATACTTTTGGGGGGGTCTTCCTGGGCTAGAATCGACCCACAATCAGTATGTGTCCTGAGTGTCCATCAGAATTCACCTTCTAAGAGTTTCCCAGTTAATTAGATGGCTGATAAGTGATAAATTATAAGCTTCTCTAAGGGCAAGTCACAACATAAATTGACTTGGTATAGTTCTCATCATTAGTGACATTATTTTGTTCTGTTTTAAAAAAAATTAATGTCCAACATGGAAAATAATTTTTAAATAACACAAAGAAGATAAAAAAGGAAAGTACATGGAAATCATAGGTCAGATTTCAAGAGCTGAGGCCTTTGGTCTTCTTGATAGGCATAAAATATTACCTACTGATGAAAGACCTAGATTTTATACAAGATGCTGATCTGAGAGATGGTGAGGTATTTTATTTTGGTTTGCTAATAGATCCAGTTAATGTAATTATTATGCCAAGAAAACAGCAATGGGCAAATCACAGAAAGTCCTGGTAGAAAGCCAATTGGAAATCTCTAAACATAACAAAACCACCTGCAAGGCTGTTCACTGTAGCACTATTTATAATAGGAAAATGAAAAAAATTCTGAATATCCATCAATATGAAACTGGTTAAATTATGTACACTCATATGGAATACTCCACAGCCATAAAAAGAATGATTTAGGAAAATATATCATTAAGTTTTTTTTAAAAGTTGGGTAATACTGTATATGTCCAATTCTAAAATACATATTCTCATATATACTAAAAATTTCTAGGATATCCAAGAAACAGTAAGCAGTAGTTACCTTTGAGGAATGAGAATAAGGTGTAAGGACAGGAGAACATTTTCCTTTGATCTCACATCCTAAACTTATTTGACTTTCTTATCACACATATATGTTACCTTTATAATTAAAATAACAAAACAATGAACAAAAAATTTAACAATGGTGTTGAGGGGATGGTAGGATGATAATGACTTATTTCCCTTTTTACAGTTTTGACATTTTTCAAAGTTTTCTATGATTAACAATATACTAGAATATATTGCTTTTTAAATCCCCAAAACTTTTTTGTTTTTTATTTTTTAATGTGTGGTCACTTCTGGTTCAAATTAGGGGGCAAACCATAGCTCAATTATAACACTGTAGCAACTACCAAAAAAAATTGTTAAGACTCAATTTTCAAAATGCTTACAATTTGGAGAAACTAGTCATGAACAAGACAACAAAAGTTAAAACAATCCTTTATTTAGTTTACTGAAGTTGCTCCTGTGGTAGTGGTGCCTATGGAAACAAAACAAAAATATCAGTATTATGAGGAAAAGAGAGCCAAATATTTGAAGAGTAAGTGAATTTTATAAAAGGATGGTTTCTTAAAATTGTTCAATCTAACCTCCCACTCAACATCAACATCCCTTTAGAACACCCTTACCACCCATTCAATAACTGCTTGAAAAAACAGTAAGACACAAAACTAAACTCGAAATGGATCAAAAATCTGAATGTAAGTGATGAAACCATAAAACTCTTAGGAGAAAACATAGGCAAAAATCTCTTGAATACAAACTTGAGCAACTTTTTCCTGAACGCATCTCCCTGAGTAAGGGAAACAAAAGCAAAAATGAACAAATAGGACCCCATCAAACTAAAAAGCTTCTGTACAGCAAAGGATACCATCAGTAGAACAAAAAGGATCCTACAGTATGAGAGAATATATTTGTAAACGACATATCTGAAAAGGGGTTAACATCCAAAATATATAAAGAGCTCACACGCCTTAACACCCAAAAAACAAATAACCAAATTAAAAAATGGGCAGAGGATCTGAACAGACACTTCTCCAAAGAAGAGATTCAGATGGCCAACAGGCACATGAAAAGATGCTCCACACATCACTGATTATCAAGTAAATGCAAATTAAAACCACAATGAGATATCACCTCACACCAGTTAGGATGGCCAACATCCAAATGACAAGCAATAACAAATGCTGGCGAGGATGTGGGGAAAAGGGAACCCTCCTACACTGCTGGTGGGAATGTAAGCTAGTTCAACCATTGTGGTAAGCAGTACGGAGGTACCTCAAAAAACTAAAAACAGAAATACCATTTGACCCAGAAATTCCACTTCTAGGAATTTACCTGAAGAAAACAAGATCCCAGATTCAAAAAGACATATGCACCTCTATGTTTATCGCAGCACTATTTACAATAGCCAAGATACAGAAGCAACCTAAATGTCCATCAGTAAATGAATGGATAAAGAAGAGGTGGTACATATACACAATGGAATATTATTCAGCCATAAGAAGAAAACAAATCCTACCATTTGCAACAACATGGATGGAGCTAGAGGGTATTATGCTCAGTGAAATAAGCCAGGTGGAGAAAGACAAGTACCAAATGATTTCCCTCATTTGTGAAGTATAACAACAAAGCAAAACTTAAGAAACAAAACAACAGCAGACTCACAGACTCCAAGAAGGGACTGGCAGTTACCAAAGGGAAGAGGTTGGGTAGGGTGGGTGGGGAGGGAAGAAGAAGGGGATTAGGGGGCATTATGATTAGTACACATAATGTAGGTGAGTCACACGGAAGGCAGTAGGTATAGCACAGAGAAGACAAGTAGTGACTCTATAGCACCTTACTATTCTGAGGGACAGTGACAGCAATGGTTTATGGCGGGGACTTGATAATATGGGTGAATGTAGTAACCACAATGTTCCTCATGTCAAACCTTCCTAAGATTGTATATCAATGATACTTTATTAGATAAAAAAAAAAAGAAACACCTCATAAGTAGTCCATTCCATTTGTTAAGAACTGCCCTAATTGTTACACTCCTCCCTTATGTTAAGATCAAATTTCCCGTAATTTTCCATCATGGGTGGACTCATCACAGTTCTGTCCTCTGGAGCAACAGTTTTTTAAACAATTTTCATCTATTATCATCTTCTATGTCTTAAATATTCTCAAAACTGAACCTCTCAATTCCTCAAATGGTTTTTGCATGCTTCATTATTCTAATCACTCTCCTCTGAAGAAATTCTGCCTTCTCAACGTGCCTCTTAGAATCAAATATCCCGACTGAACACAAAATTCCCGATCTGAGTTGACTAGTGCTATTATCTTCTTTATCTGAGTCACTATAAGCATAATAGTACAAGACCAGTCACTAGGCAGTATACCATTCATGGCCAAATTAATGGCACTGTTCAGACCAGTTTATAGTTAGAGGAGTTTGAAGGTTAAGAGTTTAAAAACTGTAAAGGAGAAAGATCATTGTGGACTGAGGAATTGAGGAAGTTTTCAAAAACAAAAAAAGTAGACTGTAAGCTGCAAAAGGAAGAATATATTTTTGATAAGCAGAAAATATGGTAAGAATATTTCAGAGAATACAAATGCAGAATAGTGTAAAGATAGGAATGAACAAAGTTAAGAGATAGTGCAAAGTATATCTGTTTAAGAATAGGCAAGACTATAAGGCCAAAGGGAAAGGCTGGAGTTAGGCTGTAGAGAGCCCTTCACCTGAAGGCAGTGAGGCATGATAAAAGAGTTAGATCAAGAAACTATCAGTTTGCCAGTTTCTACATCAACTACTCTTTGAACTTATACTACATGGAAAAAGTTTCTAATTCAATTCTACTCCAAGATGAAATGAAACTGAGTTGTTACATAGTATCATTTCACAGGCTTCTTTCATAATATGAAGAACATTCCTAACTGTCCAAATATAATGCAAGGAATGTCATTTTAGGAAGATTTATTTTGATCCATCTCTGTTAACTTCCCCAGGATGAATATTTTGCCATTTACTATTAATATATGCCAATACTAATAATAACTGTTATTATTAATTAATAACGTTCAGGATCTCATTCAAAAGACAGCGGCCTGCTGGTCTATGATCCCCCACATTCCAAAGAGAAATTGACTAATTCGACATTAAAAGGGAAAGAGGTTAGCTAAATAGAATATTTAGACAATGCAAGCTGCCCAAAATTGGAACAAATGAAAAGAGGAGCAGCTCCTTCTCTGAAATTATTTAAATTCAATTAAATAGGAATTTCTGGTTTAACAGTGCTCTTGCCTAAAGAGTCTTTCATAAGGACTAGCTCTGTAATATGGCATGACAATAGAGATTTAAACTGTCCAAGAGACATTGTAAAACTCAACCTCTCCCAAATCCTGCTACTCAATAGCAGGTATCTACAGGAATAAATAGATTCCCATCTGCTGAGAGAAAATGTCTTAGTAAAAACAAAGCAAACTTCTCATTAATGAAAAATCAACCATGAAAGAAGAAAAATTCTGTGTGTCTCATAATCCCTGGAAACAGACAAATCCTTTTTGGGTTAATGCAGATTTAACAAAGCAGTGGAAGAGAACAGAGCAAAGCAGTTCTGTTCACCAGCAGCTGGGAGAAACAGTTATCAGAGAGATCACAAACAACAATGCTTCTAATCTGTAGAGCCAAAAGAAACATGAACTCTCTCACGTACAAGGTGCCAGTGGTAAGGTACAGTGTACAAGGTACAAGGCTCCTGTGGATAAATTCTCTCTCACAATCAAGCCACTTTATCCCATCTTGTTCAACACAATTATGATAAGCTGCAACTTGAATTTCCCAAAATGAAATTCAACGGGTAATCCAAACCCTGCTTTTTCTCGTCAGATAATCTTTAGAAATCACAGTCCTTGCATTCATTCAAAACCAGCATTGAGCTTTTACTATGTCAGACTACAGGAATACAAAAACCAGTAACAGTCTCTACCTTCACAGAGCTTAGTCCCTGCACCCTGCCTCTTCTTAAACGTCAAAGCTCTTGCTTTAAAATATCTTACATGGGTCAAATGCCCTCAAGCGAAAAAGGCCTTTCACTTTAGTTACTGTAACAGAAGCAAACATATTTTATACATACACACACACACACGCTTCCTATACTCTGCTCGGAGAGAAACCAACACACCTTTCCAAGTCGAATACGAGAAAAATCACTTCCTGGACTACAGGGAAGGAGCAGGGGACAAGACAAGCAATGGAGGGGTGCAAGCCAAGAAATACACTGAAAGGAGGGATGTGACAGCTGTACCAGTACGCACTCAGAGAGTAATAAAAAGAACCTCCTACTAAATCGACTATAGTTTTATGATGCAGGGAGAAGGAAGAAAAGAATGGGAGATTACCCACTATTGACAGACACCAACTATCCATGGTCTCCTAGCTCGTCCACTCAGTAGAGGAGAGCGCCAGGCACTGTTTAATAGGATCTGGGCCTGCCAGCCAACAACACTGTCACACGGCCACGTGAATGGAGAGGTAACAGTCCCTATAGGAGTGCGAGGAAAAACAAGAATGCAAGGGACTCTTTAAATGTTCATAAATGAGTTAACATAATCGTCCTCCGAAGCACGGAAGGAAGTGAAGTTTGGAAAAGGAGGTAACCAGACCCCACTGGAAGTGTGTGGGGACCCCTCAGTGACGCCCACCCCTCAGCTGAGTCAGCTCACTCACCGCGCACGCAGAGCAGCGACATGGCCGAGGCGCCGGCGAACCGTCGCCGCACCCCAGCCGCGCCGCCGCACCGGGCCGCTCCCTCTTTGCTCTCAGCAGGTTCCGCGGCTACTCCCGCTATCGGCCCCACGGATCTGGCCGCTCCTCATGGTCCCCGTCGCAGGCAGAGTCCCGCCGCTCCCTCGGACCCGCTCTAATTCTCACCGTCTGAGCGGGCTCGGGATAGGCGTGAATACTGGCCGGCAGGCGGGGACTGGGCGCGGCACCGCGGCGCCATCGCTGGGAGACAGGAGCCTCCAGGACTCACTCCCTTCACTCCACCAGGGATAGGTGCAAGCGCTCAGACTGAGCCAAACCCGTGGCACCCCGCCCCCCAGCCAATCAACTCACGCCCAGTCCGCCGACCCCGCCCCCCGCGAGCGCGTAGCAGGCGGGGTTCCCTTTCGCTTTTTTCACGTTCGAGAAAGAAGGCAGCTCCGCCCACTAATAAGGCTTAACTCAGAGAGGCGAGGCTTCCCGGACCTGTGTGAGGAGGTAATTGAAGTCCTCTGCTGCTCCCACTTAGACCCGGCTTTTTCTCAAGAATAGATTCTTTTCATTGAAGAATTTCCATTGGACTTCGTTAAAGAGTTTATCCCTTACAGCTGACGGAGTCCTTACCTATAATAATTTAACAAGATCTTACCATATGGCAAGTAAGTTTTAATTAGCAACTGTGGAAAACAAAAAGTGAGCATAACGTAAAATGTCTGGAGACCTCAGTTCTTATCTAGACCTATTTTCATGCTCTTCATTGTACCTGCAATGTCTGTAATAGTGCCTAGTATATAACAGTCTGTAAATAGTTACTGAATGAAGGTCGGAGGGAAAATAGGCCTTTTAAGCAGAGGATTTCTGGTAAGATGTATGCACATGCAAGGAAGTGAAAAAGACTGGAGCAGAAAACAGGAAGATACATGGTATGATGTACAGATCCAACAGCCCCTCAAACCTCAAGTTCTGATTTAATTGGTTTGGGGTAGCACTAAGGAATCCTTTTTTTTTTTTTTTTTTTATTCCCCAGATGATTCTAATGTGAGGCTGGGGTTGAGCACCACTAGACAAGGGGCTTCCTAAGACCCCGTTAGCCCAGCTCAGGTTTCAGTCTTTGCAAGCTCTTAACCCCAAAGGATTCTGCCTGCCAGACCCGGAGATGGGCTGTTACTCTAACAGGGTCTTTGCCCTTGCAGAGAAAGTGAAGGTTCCTATGGCCAGGATTCTCCCCTGGTCGGCTTGCTTACTACACCCATGTGGGCAATACATTGTTATTGACTCTATATAAAGAGCTCTCTACCCAGTGCTCTGGGCTGCTGCAAGGCTGCAGGGCTGAAAGGCTGCAGGAGAGCAGAGACTGGAGTAGTGGCAGCACCAAGGAAAACTGGGACGGCTGTGAGGGGCAGAGAGGCCCAGCGGCAGAGACCGGCTTGCTGCATGCAGATTTGCTCTAGGTGAACAGGATTCTAGTGACTGATGTGCCTCCATGGGAATAAAGTTGGGCATAAACCCTTTCACCCCAAGAGTGTTCCATTGTCATTTTTTCGGTCTCATTGAATCCATAGTGAACTTGTCTGGAGCTAAAACCCATTGGCAAGACAGGGGGCCATCTTAAAAATTTGCTACGACACCTGGATTTGAGTCCTAGCTCTGGTAATTGTGACCTTGGACAAGCTACCTGACCTCAATTTCCCAGAGAATAATAATAGTATCTACTTTTTAAGACAGTATTAAAGTTTAAATGAGGAAATGCATTTAAATTACTTGGTACATACTAAATGCCCAGTACTTGTTTGTTATTTTTTAGGTTGTGGACATGACAGAGCAGTGTGGCTGGGAGAAGAAGAGAAGCTAAGCAGTCCAAGAGTCACTGTCTGATGGTTGTAATGCAGGCTCTGAGGCATCCCAGTTTCCTAGCTAAAAGTTCAGAGAAAGAAGGCAATAAGGTCCTGCCCCCTAGACACTTGACCAGGACTGATTCTACTCATCAGCAAGGTAAATATATCTTCAGAAGCAACTCAAACAGGGATAGAAAACCATAGCCTCTGTATCCCACTGTCTTCAGTAGTTTTTCCAGTATGGTACTTGAAAGTTCTTCAGCATTTGAATGGAATTCACACTTAGATTTGGCTGGCAAGTAGCTGAGAGCTAGGACTCTCTGAGATCCAGGAAATGAGGAGGGAGAGAGGTATCAAAGAAAGTTGGTAATGAAGGGAAACCAAGAATCTCAAGAGAATAAAAGCCAAAATACCCCAGATTGGCACTGTTGCTGCCCTTTTGAGGACACTTAGGCAGGAATAGGGGATGGGTAAGAACCCTGTTGCAAGAGAGAACCGTCTACCAACTTTATGACTATCTTTAAGCCATGCTCCAAGGCCATTAAAAGTTGACCCTTCCTGCAAGTTCCTCATCTTTTGGGAAATGTCTCCCAGTATCAGAGAAATTTAATACAAATAACTGATTCAAGAAATATTCATTAAGTACCTTTTAAGTCAGGCATAGGGAGAAGACACAAAAGTAAACAAAGCACAGTTCCTATCCTTAGTTTATAAGGTGATAGGAAAGATCTGTAGGAAATAATGAGGGCAACTAAACTAGGGCAGTAAATATAGAACTGAAGGGGAAGGAGAGGGACAATCTCCTTAACACTTCACAGGGTGTGAAAGAGCTGAAAAGTGATAGAATTTGGCACACAACAACCATGACTATAGTAGATAATATCCTCTCTGTTGTAGCAAATGATTGGGTGAGAAGACAAAAGGAGAGAGAATTTTAAAATCAGGTTGGCTATAAGGATGATGCTAGAGTTAACTGATAGATAGGAAACCACCCAGGACGAATAGGTTGGGGAGAAAGATACATTTCCTTTTGAATACATATTAAGTTTGAGATTGGGATATTCTTGCAGATACACCCATTAGACAGTAGATGATGTAGCTTGGACACCAAGAGAGCAGTGTAGGCTAGAGATAAGATATTTCAATCAATAAAGATATAATTATTTTACTCCCCATTTTGTTGTAAGTTAGGCAAAGCCAGAATGCAAACCCAGTTATATCTTTCACCAGAGCTAAAGCCTCTTGAGTACTACAGGAATTCAGCAGAAGCTGTGGAAGGAATCATGACAGGCTTCACAAGAGAAATATCATGTGGAGGAGATATGGACATGCAAAGATGGAAGAAAGGATATTCCATACAAAGAAAATAAGTAACATGAGCAAATCAGGAAATGAAAACATTGAACCTGTACAGATAGGTAAGAATAGCTGCGAAGAGTTTGAAAGTTGGAGCCATAAGGTTGCCAGGAGACTATAGAATGAGAGAGGAACCAAAGTCAGCTTATAGAGAACAACTACTTTTAAGTAGTAGGAAGAAAAGACAGAAAAGGAATACAGGGGAAAAAAACAAACCACTTGTAAATTCTTCCATTATAGATCTTATCCTATTGAAGAGTAATTGCACATCTATCTTTAGAGTCAGAGCTCCCCAACAGCAAATGACATGTTTTCTCTATCTATATCCCTAACACATAGCACAACACCTGGTAGAGAGGACCTAAAAATGATTTGTCGACTAGTTGAATAAATGAATGAATGAGTGAATGAGAATGTTTTACAAATTAGTTATTGTCAAAGATAAAGAAAGCTGGACACCAAAGAGGTAAGGACAAATTTTGATCAGTAATATGCTATTGCAATAGGGTAAATAGCATGAACTGAACTCAGTTTCAATTTGTACAGAAGTGACTGAACATTTTAAGGGGAAAATGAAGGAATAGGGAAGAAGTTGATGAGTAGTCAGTAGAGTCAGAAGTGAAAAATCACACAAAGTGGGAAGCAAGGGGGCTGGTGCATGCAAAATCCATCTGGGTTTGCCAACTGGTGCTTATCAAAGTTAGGCTCCTACCCTCCCACAGAGACTAAGAGACAGGGACCCTATCTTCAGTGTTGACTGAGATAAACACTAATTTTTCTTGGCAGCCTTGAGTTTTCTCAGGCAGGTGCTTCAAGTGAGGTAGAGGCATCCTATGGACGACAATGAGCTGTTAGAAACTGTCAGTGTTTGTTAAAGTCTTTATAGGTCAAGGTTGAGACTAGTCAAGAAGGGGACTCAGAAGAGCTTTCCTATAGGTTGGTCAATGAGGGAATCTTTGTCCTTACTAAATAGTGTCGAATGCTGCAGATTTCTTCTTACCAGCTTTATTGAGGTATAATTTATATATCATAAAATTCACCTGTTTTAACTGTACAATTCAATAATTTTTAGTCAATTTTCAGAGGTTTGCAACCATCACTACAATCCAATTTTAGAACATTTCCATTGTCCCCAAAGATGGTCCCCTGTACCCATTTGCAGTCACCCTCTGTCCCCACCCCCAGGCAATCAATTACTAATCTTTGTCTCTACAGATTTGCTTTTCTGTACCTTTCATATAAATGGAACTAAACAGTGAAACAAAGACACTATGTCTTTTGTGTCTAGCTTCATTCACTTAGCATAATGAATTTAAGATTCATCCATGTTGCAACATTGATCAGTATTTCACTCCTTTTTATTGATGAATAGTATTCTATTGTATGGATAGAATTTTCTGTATTTATTTGTTTCTAGTTTGGGGTTATTAAGAATAATGCTGCCATGAATGGACATAAGAAACTGTCAAACAGTTTTCCAAAGTACCTACCTCATATTTCATTCCCATCAGCAGTGAATAAGAATTCTAATTTCTCTACATGCCTACTAACACTTGGTATTATCCATGTTTTTTATTGTAGCTATTCTAAATGTATATGTATGTACTGGTGTCTCATGATTTTAATTTACATTTCTCTAATGGTAAATGATGTTTAGCATCTTCCCATGTTTTTCTTAGCCATTAATATATCTTCTTTGGTGAAATGCCTCCTATTCAAATATTTTGCCCATTTTTAAATAAGTTTGTGTCTTATTATGCTGCAGAGATTTTGAGGACTGAGCAAAGGCCTTTGAATTTAGGGATTTGAGGTCACTGCTATGGTAGACAACTGTTATTTGGGAACTTCACAATATCCTTTAAATACATTATGGTTCACACTTCTCTAGAATCTAGAAATTCATTTTCCCTGTTTGCCACTGCCTCCCTTCCCTGACTCTCAGGCCTCAAAACAGAAGATAGCATGAAGAAGGAGGTGGACTACATCATCTGGAGAAGGCAGTGTTTGGGCCTCTAAATTTCAGAGTCATTAGTGATGAATGTTCTGGTGTAAAGAAACTAGAATTCTAGTTTCTCCGCACACCTATCAATAGTTGGTATTGTCCATGTTTGGAATGTAATTGACCTCTGTGACATTTGTTGTGAAGTCTATGCCCATGGCAATGGCAGTGGGTTTTTTCCTGGTTCAGTCCTGTGGTATAATTTAGATACTTCTTGTTCTTGACTGCTTAGCCTCCAAACATCCCACAGATTAGATGAACTTCCCACTATCTCCAGTTTTTTTCTGCTTAAACTAGGGAAGAGTGGAGAATTGGGGATAAGAATCTTGACTGATCTGACAGATGGTCATTGCAGGGTTTCAAATGCAAAGCCTGAATCCACACTGAAAAGGGATAAGTAAAGGTTGTAAACACTCCTTTAAAATGTCTGATATTTAGGAGAAGATGCATTCACCTACAACAAATACAAAAGAAATTGAAAACTAAAACAGCCAAGAAATAATTCTGAAACTATAAAATTAGTAAAAATAGAGAAAAGTTATAAATCCCAAAGCAGCAAAACTAGAACAAAAATGTTACTCCCATGCTTAAAATCCATGACTCTGTATTGTCAGTTGAACAAGATTACTTTTATGGAAATATATTCCATGAAAATTATTCAAATAAAAGGGTAAAACCCATGCAAAAAGATCTCAGGACAAGGATTATCTAAATAATGGAATCTGAAAATCAGATTGCCCAACAATTCAATGAATTCCAATAAATCAATTTATTCATTCCTGTCAAATATTTACTTATTTATGGGTAATACTGTAATCTTACAAAAATGGATAAATATCAGAAGAGAAGGCTATATAAGACATGTAGGGTTTCATGCATTCAAGAAAAATTTATTACTAAGTACCACACATAGTGCTACAGAAGCAAAGAATAAGACATTCCTTAAAGAATGCAGTCTGGGGATAAACAGACCGAAAAGCCATGGTTGAGGTGAAGAAGAGGGTTATTTGTGCATATGTACATAGAGATTTTAGAAATGTTTAAATACTTAAGAAGTTGTTTTTTTTAACTTAGCATATACATACAGACTCAAAAATGGCCATTCTGCCTAAATCAATCTACAGACCCAATGTAATCCCTATCAAAATACCAACAGCATTCTTCAACAAACTAGAGCATCTAGTTCTAAAATTCATACAGAACCACAAAAGACCCCAAATAGCCAAAGAAATTCTGAGAATGAAGAATAAAGCAGGGGGGATCTCGCTTCCCAACTTCAAGCTCTACTACAAAGCAGAGTATAAGAACAAAGCAAAAACCAAAGGAACAAAACAGCAGCAGACTCACAGAACCCAAAATGGACTAACAGTTACCAAAGGGAAAGGAACTGGGGAAGATGGGTAGGAAGGGAGGGATAAGGGGGAAAAAGGGTTATTATGATTAGCACACATAATGTAGCAGTATAACACAGAGAAGACAAGTAGTGATTCTATAGCATCTTACTATGCTGATGGACAGTGACTGTAATGGGGTATGTGGTGGGGACTTGATAATAGGGGGAGTCTAGTAACCATAATGCTCATGTAATTGTACATTAATAATAGCAAAATAAAAATAAATAAATAAATAAATAATAAAACAGAAGTAAAAAAAAAATCAAAACTGAAGGAACAAAATAGCAGCAGACTTGCAGACTCTAAGAAGGGACTAGTGATTACCAAAGGGGGATTAAGGGGCACTATAATTTGCAATCACAATATAAGTAGGTCACAGGGAAGGGAGTACAGCATGGAGAAGACAAGTAATGACTCTATAGCATCTTACTATGCTGATAGACAGTGATTGCAAAGGGGGGATGAGGACTTGGTAATATGCGTGAATGTTTAAACCACTATGTTGTTCATGTGAAACTTTCATAAGATTGTATATCAATGATACTTTAATAAAAAATGCATACAGACTCTCTTTACCTTCAAGAACAGAGACATATGCCTCTCTTCATGTGCTTCAGTCTTAGATAGTTGGATTCCACAATCACTAAAACTCACTTTAGACAAGTTTTCAAGTTTTCTTTATCTATCCCACTATCCCCAAGATGTCAAGACAAAGGAATAGAATGAAATAGTAGAATAAACAGTGAACTAGGCTTTCCAGTTGTACTATTATCTGCTAACTACAATGTACCTGATGTCAGAACTGGGCTGGACTTCAGAGATCATATGATGCCTCCTCAGACAGGAAAATAAGATATAGAGAGTGTAAATAACTAGAACATAGGATCAACTGCAAATTGAGCCTCTGAGTCTCACTTACCTTGAGTTACATAATCTCCATCACAGGACCACCGTGAGTCAAAAATATGACAGCAAATATGAAAGCATGAACGCAAAACCTTTGGCAAACGATATGAATTATCCTTGGAAGCCGGGGCAAGGCCTCATGCAGACATGATTGGCTCAGGTCCTACCAGCCTTCTCCCTATAGCTCACTTCTTAATCTTGGTCTAGTAACACTGGCCTTCTTTATTTCCCTCAAAACCAAATCTACTCTTGCCTGAAGATTTCTGCACCTATCATTCCCAATGCTAGTATAGTTTACCTCAAGACCTTTGACCATCTGGCCCCTTTTTGTCATTCAGGCTTAACTCACAGGTACCTCTTGAGTAATACTTTCTTTGGCAACCCAGTGTAATTGTATCCCCATCACTCTCTACCACATCATCTTTATCACATAATTTTTATTTTCATCATAGTACTCCTTCAATGATCTATTATCCATTTTTATTTATTGCCTAACTTCCCCACATAGAACATAACCTTCATGAGGGAAGGGATACATGCTTCTCTCTATTGGAAAAAATTATCCAAGGCTTGGAAACAAGCAAAAGAAATTACTGGGTGTACTTTCAGTTTTGATATTGGACACTATCTAGAGCAGAGACCAGCAAACTTCCTCTGTAAAAGACCATATAGTAAACATTTAGGCTTTGTGCACAAAAAAAGCAAAAATTGAGGTTATTTTATAGGTACTTATCTAATAAGAGAAAAAAACAAATTTCCACAATTTTTAGATTGAAAACATTCAAAATAAAATAATTGAATACCACTCTTTGGTAAATAGTAATGAGAATAAAATACTAATGAGAATAAAATTATTTTGGGGAGTATACATTTTACTTAGATGGGGTTCAAAGAATCATCCAAATCAACTACAAATGTTTATCTGTTAATGCTGTTCTGTAATGAAATGTTATGTATCTTAACTATCTTTTCACATAGATAGGTATGCCAAATTCTGATAGTAGTCCATGAACATGTGATTCAATTGAACATAATCACTGCTTGGAAAGCATTTATAAAATTCCATTAGATTCTCCTCATGATATTTGTTTAAAAAGTCATAATAAAACTTTACACTTCTAAGCCATCAAATTGCTGTGTGGTAGGGAAAATCAAGATATTCAGCTTCTATTTCTGAATATAACAAAAAAACAAAAAAAGCCCATGAAACTAATGATGGTTAAATTTATGAAACTGAATGAAACCAACTATTGACACTACTAGTTTAATAACACATGATAAATTCACATTTTCTGTAAAGTACTTTCTGCAGTTAATACGCATGCAGTTTAAACACACTACATTTTCACAAGCCTTGTAAATTTGTTGAACTTAGCCTTTTTTCTGCTCCACATATATTTTTGCCACCATCAGTTGTAATACATCTTAACAGATTCCACTTCAGATTGTACTGAATTGGTGTTTTCTCAACTTCCTTGAAAACATTTCTACCGGTAATTGTTTCATGCAAACTATTCAAAGAGGGTAATTCTTCAGTCACTTCAAATTCCGTGTTGACTTGTCAAATAAACAACAACTGAAGAGTATGGTGACATGGACTCATCAACAGCCAAGGAAAACCACTTGAAATCATTTGCTTTATTTTTAAACTGGCTATTGTGTCAATATTTCTGGGAAAATAAAACAATTCTGCTAGCAAAAAAGAACCCTCCCCGCTAGTATAGAAGAGTAAAAGAATGTGCTTTATTATTAAGTGCTAACAGATTACATGCACATAAGGTAGCCTGAAAATGACTGCAAAGTTAGGGCAAAATCTCACATAATTTACACAGCAAAGCAAAAATGGAGACTGGACTTAATCCCTAGGGATAATTATCTTTATTTCAAAGGTTAGGGTAGGGACTCAGACTTACTATGTCTGCAAGAAAACACCCTAAGGGAAGAGGGTAAGCAGTCTCTTTGCCTTTATAAATGGAAAAAATCACTTTTATTTATCCTTAGATTCTCAATGTCCTCAACTCTTCAAGCAAGTGTTCTCACCAAAAGGAAAATAGTCTTATGCAAATTTATTTTCTTTGGACATACTTCCCCCACTGCTACAATCAAACATCTCTGTGGGATTGGAATCAGAGGGCCTAGGGACGCACAAAGAATTATTCTTTAAGAGTTTTGTCTTCTGTAACAATAAGCCTTTTGATATGCAAATGTGAACTCCTGGTGGAGATGAGTGTGGAGAAATTGCTTGGCTTAACAGAGCATTACAAATAGATGTTGGTGGAAATCAAGAAAGAAAGTAAAAAATATGGACTTGTTGAAGGACATTTAAGAATATTAAGTTATTTGTGTAGATACATTTCTACCCCTTCCATTACCCCCAAAGCTTCAATAAAGGCTGCCCACCCACAAATGCCTCCCATGAGATGTTTTCAGGAGGGGGAATAAAATTCTATGTCTAAGTTAGGAAAAAAAACAAAGAACATCTGAGGTTGGTGAACACCAATGAACTACAAATTCAGCAAGGGCTAGGGACTCTAGGCCAAGAATAGTTTTTGAGAAATCAAGCACCTCCCCAACCCCAGGATTCACATAAGGCTCTAGGATGGCACTAGACTTCGCATTGAATGTAGGGTTGTGAAAATAAGGGGAAACCTCACTAAAATTGAGTCAGGATGCCAGTAGGTAGACTGCTCATGCCCTACCACTCTTAGTCAATTTTCAGAACCTACAGGCAGAGAAAAACGTTGCAAGTCCATATTACTTTACTACCCGAGGAAGATGAAGGAAGGTATTCTTCCTCCCCAGCAATAGTCCAGCCAAAGAGAGACTTTTACAACTCAGCCAATAAGAAGACACTACACTTCGAATTGCCAGTTTACACCAACGGACTTGCTGTTTATGACAGCCCTCTCAACTCCAGCCTTTGCCATATAAGACTGGTCCTCTCCTTTGTTCTCCAGACTTGCTTATAATTTTGCAGTAGCTTGCTTGTCTGGAATTGCAGTTCTCTGCAGTTTCCAAATAAACCCTTTTTGCTGGTAAAATAACAGTTTTACTTTCAAGGTTAACAGGGTAAAGGGCTATATGCCATTTTATGTAATCTCAAAAGAAAGGGTGAATCCAACTAACATCTTAGTTTCAGTTGAAACAGAGAAAGCTTATTTCATCACTGAGATTCTATCTCAAAAGAAGGAAGGCTATAAAAGTGGGACCTGTGCATAGATAAAAGTTTACACAATCTCTCCTCCTCTAATGAAGCAAGCTGCAAATAAACTATACAAAACACCTGTCTTTGAGACGTAAGCCAAAGGCTCCCAAGACTTCAACAAAACTATGGCCTACCAATATGGACAAAAGGAGAGGGAATGACTGTCAGGAACAGCTGAAAGCTAATCCATGGTGCGGAATGCTGACAAAGACAGATTGTATGGCAGAGAAATCCTAAAGAAAGTTTCAAATTTGATTCCCATCTTTATGAACCTGGACAGATGGGCAAACCCAGGTACCTGGGGACAGTCAACCCCAACTGGCAAAATGAGAACAGCTACTGATTCCAAAACACACAAAAATCTCAGAACAGAGGCAGGGGAGAAGTGGGAAGGTTAAGTAGAGGGTGGTGGTGGTAGGCAGGAAAATAGGTATGAATGGGATGGAAAGAGAATTAAGGCCAGTAAAGCCCACTACAAGGGACTCAGAGTTAACCAGTTAAAACTAGAAAGCCAGAAAAGACTCAGAGTTAATGAGTTAATCAGTTAAAGCTCAAAATCCAGGAGCATCTTAGCCTGGAATATTTAAATATCCCCCAGATAAAGAAAAGTATCTGAGCACAGCCCATGTCTTCATTGTGTCAATTAGATCATGCCATTGTATGATTTACTCTAGCCTGCTAAAAGGCCTAGCTATAAACAGCATAATAAAGACAGGAAGATTCCACCTTAAAGCTAAAATTGCATTTTAAAACCCAAGAAGTTAAGAAGATTCTTAACATACTCTTTAGCAAACAGATAATAACTCTGCCCACCTGGGAGGCAGGGCAATAGTCTTAATTGATATGCCCCCAGACCAGGAAGCTGCTACCCTGGGAAGGACCAGGGCAGTAAATTTCTTGTGTTAAGCTAATTTTGCAGAATTACCTGAAGGCCTGATAAGAAACTTAATGTCTCATCAAAGATAAACATCTTGGGACCACTTAAGTCCATACCCCTAGCCCTTTGTCACATTTCTGAAAAAAATCCTTAAAAGGGGGAACCCCCAACCGTCAGTGTGCACCTCTCTCTGAGGTCACCCTCACTTTCTAAGTACATAGACTTTTTCTCAATCTTTCAGCGCACCTCTCTCTGAGGTCGCCCATGCATAGCCTTAAACTTTCTCTCTTCAACCTTTCAGGGCACTCCTCTCTGAGGTCACCTGCACTTTCTAATTGTGTAGCCTTAAACTTTCTCTCTCCAACTTTTCAGGGTGCCTCTCCTCCCTGAGGTCTCCTGTACTTTGTCTCTCTTTAAGCAACTTTAAATAAAACTTTTACTCTGCTTCACTACCGTGTCTTTCTTTGCCCTTCAATTCTTTGTTGTGGCAGGGACAAGAACGGAGGAAAATACACAATGCCCTCCAAACAGTAGGGAGAAGGAACTCAGGACTTCCATACCTGTGTCCAATGGTCAAAGCACCATGAAGAGCTCTCCAGCACAGACCAAGGCTCACTCCAGCCCCCAAAACATACACACAAGATCTTGGGCCCCTTCTTCCTTAACTGTTCCTTAGGCTCATTTCCTCCTCAAATTAGTTAAAACAGATGTTAAGTACAGCCCCAAATCTCTGTATAGTTTGTTTTCCTTCCTCCACAAACTCTAAACCTTGCCCTCAGATATCTGTTATCTATGTATATCAATAGGTTCAAAATCTATATCTTTAGTTCACACTGCTCTCCTCAGCTGCAGACCCATAGGTCCAATAAATTGCTAGATTTCTCACCTGAATATCACTCTGGCCCCTCAAAGTCAGTGCATAAGAAGTTAAAAACACTGAAATGCTTTAAAATATATATTCTACTTGTTGACGTAGAAATTCTACTTGGCAAAATAAAATCTCCCTTAATGTTTTGTTTTAAAAGATTGGTGTGCTTAGAGTCACCAAATTATTTTTCCTTTGGACCTGTGGGTAAAATTGTAATATTTCCAGAATATCTCTCCTAGCTTTAGTGCAACTGCATATCAACAGGCACTCCTCAGGGGTGGAGACAGTTCATCTCCATATTAATGGGTAATTACCTGGGCAAAGGAGGGTTTATCTGAACCTGAGAGGTGAGGGGAGTACTGGTTTGCTTCTGCCAGAGCAGGAAAGAGAGACAGCCCCAGACTGCAGTTTGTAAGCAATAAATGGCTTTTAAACTTTATTTCTCCCTTTGACTGATTTCAGTTTTAGAGGCATTTTGTCCTGGGATTTCTTCTCCCCAGAGTTACAGGACCTGAAGTGAAAAGATTCCTACAAAGTCCTACAACTCCCTTACTAAATAAAGTAATGTTAACATTATTTGTAACAGCAAAAAGCTAGAAACAACCTAAATGTTTTGTCCATGGATTTTTTAATGCAATTTTAATGAAAATCCTAGAAGGTAGGCTTGTATATGTGTGTGTGTGTGTGTGTGTGTGTGTGTGTGTGTGTGTGTATGAAAATTGTCAAACTGATCCTAAAATTTATATGGGAATGTAGTAGGCCAAGAATAGTCAATATAATCTTACAGTCTCAAAGTTGTGCTACCAGAATATGCACTACCATATATCAAGACTTATTATAAAACGACAATGATTAAGACAGTGAGGTAATGGTGCAAGGATGGACAAATAAACCTGTGGAACAGAGGGTCCAGAAACAGACCCACATATGTGAACACTTGTTTTATGAAAAAGGAGACACTATAGAGTAGTGGGGGAAAGGACTGTTTTGTTAACAAAAATCATCCAAAACTTGGTAATGCTCCAAAGAAAAGGCAGCAGGGCCAACCGAAGATTAATTATCCAGGCAACATACTTTTCCTTAATTCATTATCTATCTGTTATTGATTAAAGGCTAAAACTCTGTGAAGTCACATCTTAACCTATAGATTTTTGTATTGTAATGATGCAATGGATTTTTGGCTAGTAGAGAAGATTATGGTGTTACTGTCCTATAGACATTAACCAGTTTTATATCTAATCTAACAATCTTATTACATTCTTTTTTCAAATGCATATAAATACTTGTGATAGTTAATTTTATGAGTCAACTTGATAGGCCCCAGTGCCCCCACTATTTGGTCAAACATTATTCAGGGTGCATCTGTAAGGATGTTTCTAGATGAGATTAACAGTTCAATAAGAAGACTGAGTAAAACAGATTGCTCTCCCTAATGTGGGTGGGCCTCATCCAATCGGTTGAAGGCTTCAATAGAACAAAAAGGCTGAGTAAGAGAGAATTTCTCTCTGACTCACTGCCTTTGAACTGAGACACTTGTCCTTTTTCCTGCCTTTGAATTCATCAGATTTTTGGAAACACCAGCTCATCCTTGACTTTGAGCCTACTGGAACTATACTGTCAGGTCTCTTTGGTTCTCAGGCCTTTGGACTGGGACTAGAACTACACCAGCAGCTCTTTTGGGTCTCCAGCCTGCTAGCTACAGATCTTGGGACTTGTCAGCCTCCATAGTCCTGTGAGCCAATACTTTATAATAAAATATCTCTATCTCTATATCTGTATATATATATGCCTCCCCCAGGAGTTAATACAATACTTAATTTCCTCAAATACTCATTGAATATGCTTTACAATCATGCTTATTCCCTCATTAATGACTTAAATAAGTCTTTGGCATGTGTTCATTCTAAATTCTTTTAAGAATCTTGCTTTTAACTCTTTGGAAATTTTATTTTGACAGTGATTTCAACAAAAGGTGCCAGATCAATTATATAACGGTATGAAGGAAAAATGAATTTTAACTCCTACCCCACACCATCTATTCCAGATGACTTATAAAAGGTAAAATAATAAAACTTCTAGACAATAACATAAGAGAATTATTCATTACCTTAGGGTAGGCAAAGACTTCTTAAACAGGGCACAAAATACATTAACCATAACAAAAAGATAAGTTAGACTGTATTAAAGTTAAGAACTTCCATTCATTGAAAAGCACCACTAAGAGAATAAAAAGACAAGCTACAGAGCAGGAAAAGATATTTGCATTAGATTTCTCTAATAGAAGAATCATATCCAGAATAATCAATGAGCTCTTACAAATAGAAAAAAGACAACCAAATGAAAAAATGGCCAAGGACTTTATCAGGCAAGTCACAAAGAAAACAACCAACAGGCATATGAAGAGGTGCCTGACTTCACTAAATATCAGGGAAATGCATACCGAAGCCACAATGAGATACCACTACACATACACTAGAATAGCTGACAACATCAAGAGTTGACAAGCATGTGGAGAAACCAGGCCTTATATATTGTTGTGGGAATGTGAACTGTTACAACCTCTTTGGAAAGAATACTGGCAATATCTACTAAAGCTGAAAATATACATGCCCTGTGACGCAGCAGTTCTACTCCTAGATATATACCCAATAGAAATATGTGTACATCAGGCAATAAACTTATTTTTTTTAATGTGAGGGAAAAAATACCAATTTGGGATAGAAGATGGAGAGAAGATGAAGAACAAGTGAGAGGAATGAAATTAAGAAGGAGTATATAAATGCTCAATATTTATCTGAAATATTAATTTTCTTAAAGAGAATTTGAAGCAAATGTGGCAATATATTGAGATTTGATAAAGCTGTGTGAGAATGTGGATGTTATAGTATTCTAACTTTTTGTATGCCTAAAATATTTCATAAAGAAATTTTTTAAATCTTATAGAAGAAGATTCAGAGACTGTTAGGAGCGATTAATTTAAAAGAAAAGATTATAATACATATATACTTTATAATGCCAACATTGTGTATGTAAACACATCACACATACACACAGATTGATAAGATGTGATGAAACTGGCACTTTATCTCTGTGGATCTTGCTCCCCAAAATCCATAACCCCAGTCTGATCATAAGAAAACATCAGACAATGAACCATTTTTTTCCTGGACATATCTCCTCAGGCAAGAGAAACAAAATTAAAAATGGACAATGGGACTACATCAAACTTAAAAACTTCTGTACAGCAAAGGACACCATCAGCAGAACAAAAAGGCATCCTACAGTATGGGAGGATATATTCATAAACACTTTCTCTGATAAGTGGTTAACATCCAAAATATATAAAGAACTCATATGCTTCAATGCCAGAAAAAATAACCCTATTAAAAAAATGGGTGGAGAACCTGACCAGACATTTTTCCAAAGAAAAAAATAGATAACCAATAGGCATATGAAAAGATGCTCCACATTCCTAATCATTAGGGAAATGCAAATCAAAACCACAATGAGATAGCACCTCACACTAATCAGAATGGCCACTATCCAAAAGACAAGAAATAACAAATGCTGGCAAGGACGTGGAGAAAGGGAACCCTCCTATACTGTTGGTGGGAACGTCAATTGGTACAGTCACTGTGGAAAGCAATATGGAGGTTCTTCAAAAAACTAAAACTAGAAATATCATATTGATGCCGGGGTTCTTGTTCACGAAGCCGAAGAATGAGCTTAGCAAACAGGCAAAGTAGGAGAGCAAGGTACAGGCTTTCATTCAGAGATAGAGTGAAAGGACAGACCTCCTGGCTCATGCCGGGACGGGACAAGAGAGTCCCGAGGTGGTACGTTGTCTAGGGGTTTTTATAGGCAGTTGAGAGACAAAGGGCTAGGGATGTACACCTGTTAAGTGGTCCCAAATACTTTTGAAGAAACACTAAGTTTCTTATTAGTCTTCCTGGTTATTTACAAGAACTTTACTGATCTGATTTCCTCCCAGGATAGCAGCTTCCTGGTCTGGGAGCATATCACTCAAGGCTGCCTGCTCTGCTCCCAAGGTGGGCTGAGTCATTGTTTTACTTCTTTTAACTAATATTTCGAGATGAAATCCTTCCTGCCTTATGTTGTTTTGGGCTTGTTTGCTACATTGCCCAAGTTGCAACAAATCATTTGTTTAGGGCTGGAGGAAGGAAGGTAGCACTTGGGTAGTTAGAAAAATAAGTTGGGCTCCTGTGCAAACCTCACAATGGTTATCTTGTTGTTTTTTCCAGAGGCCCTCACCCTACTCTGTCTAAGCCCACGGTCCCTGTCTCAATATGATCCAGTAATTCCACTTCTAGGAATTTACCCTGTTGGGTCCTCGATTGGCTCCCAAGGATACAGACCACACGCGCAGTCAACATAAGTGCCTTTATTCAGCAAAGCAGGAAAAGAACCAGCATGCTGGGGTCCACCACTGAGAAATGGTGACCCCAATGTGGGCTCGCAGGGCCCTTTTAAAGGCGGTTAGGGGATCTCCAGGGTGGTTTGGCGCCCTTTACCCCAATTGGGTCGTGCTGGGGTGATTGATTTTCAAGGCTGGGGATTGGCTTTTTGGAAGGGAGCGTCTTCTGGGGTCTTGGAAGGGAGCGTCTTCTGGGGCCCTTGGAAGGGAGTGCCTTCTGGGGTCCTTGGAAGGGAGGGCCTCCTCCCTCTTTCTGTGGTCAAGGTTCTCTGTGATTGGCTGCCCTATTCTTGCGGTTTTTCTCAGAATTGGGTCAGAGGTGAGCCTTCACCTAAGATGGTTCTTTTCCTCACAATGGAGTCCCTTTGGCTCTCACAACCCAAAGAAAAAAAAAACACTGATTTGAAAAGATATATGCACCCCTGTGTTTATCACTGCATTATTTACAATAGGCAGGATATGGAAGCAACCTAAGTGTCCATCAATAAATGAATGGATAAAGAAGAGGTGGCACATATACACAATGGAATGTTATTGAGCCATAAAAAGGAAATCCTGCCATTTGTAACAACACAGATCTAGAGGATGCTATGCTCACTGAAATAAGCCAGGTGGAGAAAAACAAATACTATAGGATTTCACTTATTTGTGGAATGTAAATACAAAGCAAAACAAAATGAGCAAAGCAACAGTAGACTCACAGACACTGAGAAGTTACTGGTGGTTTCCATGGGGGAGAGTTTGCGGTGGGAAGGACTGTTGGGATAAAAGGGCACAAATATTCTCAATCATCATATGTCAGTCATAGGGATGCTAGTACAGCATGGAAAATATAGTCAATGTTTCTGTAACATCTTCCTATGTTGACAGTAACTGCACTAGTGAGAGTGAGGATTTAATAATATTGGTAACTACTGAACCACTGTGTTGTATACTCAAAACTAATACAAATGTTTATCAGTGATACTTCAATTAAATATATATATGATAAAAAAAAATCAGACAAATCCCAACTGAAAGACATTCTACAAAATACCTGTCCAATACTCCATAAAACTGTCATGGCACTCAGAAACAAAGAAGTGTGAGAAACTGTACAGCCAAGAGGAGTTTAAGGAGATAAGACAACTAAATATAGTGTCCTTTCCTGGAACAGAAAAGGAACATAAGGTAAAAACTAAGGAAATCTGAATAAGGTGTGGACTTTAGTTAATGTATCATTATTGGTTAATTAAGTCTAACAATTGAACCATACTAAGGTAGATGTTAATAAGAGGGGGAATTGGGTGTGGGGTAGATGGAAATTGTACTATCTCATAGATTTTCTGTAAATCTAAAATTGTTCTAAAATGTTTATTTTTTAAAAAGTAAATTTACCCAAATTCATACAGATAGTAAATACCCAAAGTTCAGAGACCAACCCAAATGACTTCAAATCATGTGTGTTTTCTACTACCCAACCCTTCGAACTTTACTCTCGAGGATTATATAGGTATATGTATGACGATCTAAACAAGTTCCTTAAAAGCACAGTACATTCTTTTTTCTTTGCTCCTGTGAGCACACCATTGGTGTTCAGAAAACCAGCTTAAGTTAAACTACTCACAGAAAGAAATCAGAGACCTAAAGAGTCTGAGACTTTAAGAGCACTATTAGGTCCCACCCACCAAAACAGTCATCTGTACCGCCTGCTCCTTAGAGGCCTAATAGGTCGAGGCCGCTCGGTTCTGCAAGAGTCCTGTGCTGCCATCTACGGGTAGTAGCTGTAAGCGTCGACCTCTGCTCTTTCTCGGAAACCACTGAGACTGGGGAAAGTCGAAGAGAAGACTCAGACGCTAATTAAATTACAGAATATATGTAACTATCACATAATTCACTCGACACTTGTACAAAGCAAATGCCCTACATTTCTCCGATGTTTTCAGGTTCTGTATTAAAACTTAGGCTTGTAAAATTAACACTTCCTCGTTGATCCTCTTCCACCTCCACAGGTACAGAATCTGGCTCTTAATGCCGACTTCCCAGAACCCAGACGCTTTTGCATAGCGCAAGCTGCAGACACAGCTCAACCGCGCATACTTGAGACACCACCAGGTAGATTCTCCCATTTTCACAGACCCCTGCCTGAGACTCCTTGGACTACCTGGCAAACACAGACGTCCCTACTTAGGGCAAAACCGCGCGCTTAACCCAGCCTTCTCACAGAGGCTCTAGCTCAGCAGGTAGCTCACACCAACGCGAAAGCTCAGGGAGAGGCCCAGTCAGGTTCGGAACCCTCAGGCTAGCGCTTTGGCCCCGGCTTGTGCTGCCTACCTCAGGCAAGATCTGGTCTGCCTCGGCCCGGTGAGGCCCCGCCCCTCTAGACCTGTCATCACAGAAGCCGCACGTGGATGGGGCTGCACTGTTGCCTTCGCTGCCTCCTCGGCTATCCACTGCGGCTGCCGCTGCCAATCAGAGCCAGGGGATCCAGGCCGCAGCGCGATCGTTGGGGTGAGGCAGGCAGGAGAAGGCCCGTGGGTAGGAGGCTCCGAGATGGGAGGAGCTCGCAATGCAAGGGGGACCGGCCAGGGTTCTGCCAGGCTGGAATCCTAGGGGGCGTGACCTAGCGAAAGGCGGAGAGACCAAGAGGGGGCGGGGATCCGGGGTGGGGCAACGGACAAGTGGAGGCTCCAGGGGAGAAGACTGTAGGGGCGGGGATAGAAGGCGTGGCCTGGGTTACAGGGGAGGAGCCCGAGGAATTAAAGAAACAAGGAAAGGGGACCAGTCGGGGGAAAGGGGAGGTGGGACAAGGGAGAGGGTGGGCCCGGGCGTTGCAGGGGCGGGGCTTGGACCTAAGACTGCAGCTAGGGCCGCTCAGTAGTGCCCCAATCCACTACCTCCCCAGGTGCAACGGGACTCACGGAACTACAGGTGTGGGACGGGATGCGCGTGGAAGAAGGGGCAAAGACGAGGGTGCGCTTGGGCGCGCATGAGGAGGTGGGGGGCACGTTAAGGAAGGAGAGGATCTGGAGACTGCTTGGAAGAGAAAGACAGAATCGGGGGTTCAGAGTTTGCAGCAGGTGCATTCTCCAGGGACCCTTGTGGGGGAGGGACGGGAGTGCTTTGTGGTGGTGCGAGGTACAGTGTGAGGGGGAGAGGTCGCTGTCTGATGTGGAGGTTGGAGGCGTGGTGCGGAGGTGAGGGGGAGGGGATCTGAAGGTGCTTTGGGGGAAGGGGGTGCTGTGTGAAGAGCTGGTGGTCTAGAGTGGGGGGAGAACAGAGGCACTGTGTGGAGGAGGAAGGGATGGGACTGTGGACATTCTGTAAGGGGAAGGGGTTGTAGGCCCCAAATGAGTGGGAAGAGCCCCTAGTGCTTTGAGAAAGTCTGGGGGCATTGTAAAGACGCCAGAAAGATGTTTGTACTGTGTTCTAGGAGTAAGGGTGATGGAATTAGTAGGGGGAGGAAGCCAGTCTGTGGTGCTCCCGGCTCCAGCTCCTAACTCCACCTTCAAGCCTGAGTACTCTTAGAAGGGATCAAGGCCCCGTTTGCCACTAGGGTTTGTGTGACTGTCTCCTTAGTCTGGCTGAGACTAGGGATTCTTCCCCTAGCTGGTGTCCCTGGGGACCCTTCCCCCATTCCGTTCCTATTAACCCCCCACTCTAGTTCCTGTTCCTTCCAGAAGCTTGCCTGGGTCCCTGTCTGCCCCCTCCCCCTCTTTGCCCTGCCCTATGCTCTGGGTGTGCTCATTTCCCACTTCCTTCCTCGCCCTGGGGCCTGGCCTGGTCCTTGCCCATCTAGGAGCTGTGCCCTGCCTGGGACTTTGTACTCAACGGCCAGAGACCCAGTAAACCAGCGGCAAGACCCAGACAGCACCCCACTATTATGAAGGTCTCTCCCAGTAACCCTCCCACTGACTGGTAGCCACATTTTTACCACTTGCCACTAACTGATTTTCCCCACTCTTTTCCTTCCACTGAGTGGAGAAACTTAGGGCCCTCAAAAATTCTGGGTTTCTGTGGGAGGAGGGAAATGATGAGAAATATTGAGGGTCTTTGATGTATGTTTTGAGAGGTTGGCCTCTTGTAGTTGAGGCACTCAGAAAGAGATGTGAAGTTCCTGCCTTAGCTGAGGGAGGAAGAGAGAATAGCTAGCTACCCACACTCCTGTCTTAGAACCTGACTGTCAGAACTGACACCAAAGCCTAGACCTCTTGGGGGCTCCTCTGGTTTCCTGAGGGGACTTGATGTTGTGCCAGAGTGCTTTTTGCCCCTGGGCTGGCTGAGAGAGGGTGAGAAAGGCCTGCCTTGCACTCAGTGGCTGAATGAGTATGACTTACTGAAAGGGGCCCCAAGCCAGCCTCCTTCTAGCTGAGAGACTGGTTGGGAGGGAGGGGGTGCTGAGGCCAGACAAAGCCGTGGGATAGGGTGGGGTAAAGGAGGGCAGGCTGAAATCTTTTGAGGAGGAGCTGTTTGCTATGGCAACACAGCTTCCCAGCCTGTCTTTCAGAGAGGCGGTCTTAGGGCAAGCTCACTCCAGCTTCTTGGACTGAGGTATTTGTGTGAGTGGGTGTGGCATGAAGAAAAAGGGCATCAGTATGCTAGCTGAGATTGCAGTATATAGCCTTTCTGCTCCAGTACAAGTAGCAATACATTCAGGTGTTTGGATCGATCCTCTGAAAATGGATTGGAGTGAAGGATAACCCTCATTATAGCAATATAAGGCCAGAATTGGAGATGCCCTCACTGGTCATTGTTTATACAAACCCCTCATTTTACAGAATTGGAAATTTATGGCCAAAGAGACTGGGATTTTCTCCAGATCTTATAGGAGTTAGGACCCAGGTCTACTTCATTCATCACCACTTAGCCCAGGGTTCATTGTTTCTTTCAGGCAATGTTTATTGAACACCTATTATGTGCCAGGCACTGATGTTGATTATGGGAATACCAGCATGAACAAAAGGAACAAAACTGCTACTCTCATGGAGCTTCCATTCTAATAGAAAGAGAGAGAGAGAGAGAGAGAGAGAGAGAGAGAGAGAGAGTGTGTGTGTGTGTGTGTGTGTGTGTGTGTGTCGGACAGAGAGGGAGATGGGTCAGGGGATAATAACTGCAGTGAAAAAAATGATAAAGCAGGGTAAGAACAACTAGGTAAGGGCTCTTGATTGTGCCATGCTGCTTTCCCAGGGCACACTAGAACATCTTTGATCCTTCCTTCTGAACTATTTCCCCCTTACCTGTGCAGGTAACTTAAGGCCTAGGTCTATGCTAGTGCCAGTAAGCAAGAACAAAGCCAGTTCACCAAGGGATCAGTTCTTTTCTACAGTGTTCTGTGTCTATCCTACTGTCTTCCCAGTAAGGTTTTACTAAGACAAGTAGGCTCTTACATCGGTACTCTGCAATTTTGTTTAAGGTTTTGAAAATTTCCTTATCCTATTCCTTAGTATTAGGGAACCAGCAAGGATGTCAGTCCACAGCAACTGGGTTCTTTTTCAGGGTTTCTTCCCTGGTGTGAGGTGAGGAAGAAAGGAGCCCAGAGGAACTAAATGTTCCTTGCTTGTTCTTCCTAAGTCTAGGGCACAAGGAGGAAGTAGGGGGAGGGTGGCCCCATTTTACTGTCCTGTGACCACCTCAGGGCCCTTGGAGCCCACAGCACAGGCAAGGACCTTGGGCCTTTTGTGGCCTCTAAACTGTAGAAGAATGGACTCTCCCTCTTCTGGAGACACAGCCAGGGAGCCTGCCTTGGCTGCTGCCAATTTTCCAGAACCTTAGTTTGCCTCTTCCCTCTTGACTGATGTTTGCCTCCTGCTTCTGTGGAAAACTGGGAGAAAAAGCCTCCTAAGTTTGGAAACTGTCTGACTTGCCAACAAACGCAAAGGGAAAGGTAGACAGGGCTATCTATTTTCATAACTTGTCCCTAGAGCAATCCCTCTAAAACGTGCCTTTTAATGCTAATCCTTGCAAGGGGTTCCATCCTGGTCATTTAAATAGGACAAGAATTAGGAATGCTAGTTCTGCTGCCACTTAATTTGTCTGGGCCTCCAGGCCCAGTGACTCAGGGGGAGGGTGGGGAGTTTTGAGGGAGCTGTGAGTCATGGGGGTGAGCCCATCACAAGAGTTGGACACATCTCCCCCACTATGGGTAGAAGCCTTCCTCTCCCACCTTCCCTGGCTGCTCTTCCTACTTGAACAGGGCCCTATGAATAGAAAAGAGTATTGGCAAAAGCTTGGTCTTAGAATGGGAGTTCAGAAAAACAAGAATGGTATTTAGGTGTCTGAATTAAAATGTATCCGTATCTCCAAACCCTTGGAGCTTTCCTAACAAAGGCAGAAGATCATCAGTATAGACTGAGAGAAAAAGAATATCATTTTTCTATGGAAGGAGATAAGATCCCACTTCAGGAGTTTTTCTTCTTCTCTGGCATGAAGGAAGCTTCCTGGGTTTCAAAGGCCCTCTGGTCTCTGGACCTGTCTGTGGTTTGCAAGGCAGGGAGAGAAGAATGGGAGTGGGATGTTTGGAGTCTGGTATGGGAAGAGAAGACTGACTTTGGAGGCAGTCAAACTGCGGCTATGAAAGCTCTAGGGCGTCCTATTAACCTTCCTTGGAAGATGAAGGCCGGGTGGGGCTTGAGGGGGAAGAAAAGTGGGAGGCCTACGCCTTTGAAAGGGTTAAATGGCAGGGCTGAGAGCTACTTCGGATTCCAGCAGGAAAGAGGTTAAGGTATGGGCGGGGCGACCCTGGGTAGGCCTGCCCTCCCCTTGTAGGCCAATTGGCGTGCGTCTCTTGGAGGGAGCGTGCCTTACACTGGAGGTCGTGGGGAGGCTGGCCTCCTATAGGCCATTGAACATTGTCGCTGCCCGTGGAGGGTGTGGTCTGAGGGGGGCGTGGCGGCAGCGGTTAGGGTGCTGGGGTGCTGGGGCACTGGGCGGGGCGGGCCGCCCGCCCCATCAGCTGGTAGGAAATGGCCTGTGAGTCAGAGGGGCAGCGGAGTCGGCTGCGCGGAGCCGGGGCGGCCACGGGGAGAAACAGTCGCTGGGAGGGGCACGGCAGTGACTGGGGGGCTTTGGACGCCAAGGCCCGCTAGTGTTGCACACGAAGCTGAACAGAGAAGAACCTAGCAGAGCAGGGCGCATCCTGAGTCACTCTTTGTCTGGATTGGGGGCCAGTGTCGGGGAGAACCAGGGTTCAAGGGGAGGGGACCGGGACGGAAGGTCCCGGAGCAGCAGCCGCCGCGGCAGAGCCAATTTGGGAGCGGGGTGAGTGTGTGCTAGGGGATAAGAGCAAATCTCTGAAGCTCCAGTAGGGAACGGGGCCTGTCCCATGTTGTGGAGAGAAGAGGGGTGAGAAAGGACCTGGACGCTAAGCAGTGGGTGGGGAGATCTTCCAGAACAAGGAGTCCAGGAGCTGGCATGAGTCTGCCAGGCACAATTTGGAGGAGGTGCTGAGATGTGCTCCCTCTTCACTGAGAGTGGAGCGTTCTAGGCCAGCAGCCAAGGGGTGCGTGAGCGAGCAGAGGCTGACCTTCCTATTCACAGTGGTGGTCCTTGGGAACAACCCCCACTAGCTTGTGTGAATGTCTAAAGGGACAAAATATGGAGCAGCTGGCAGCAGTTCTCTCTGAATAGGATGAGGGTGGAATCCACATGGAGAGGAATTCTCCTTCCTGCTACCCTCTTTGATCATGATAGAAACGGACATCTTTAATATTGAAGGGAAGGGGAGAGTGAGCCTGGGAGCTTGTACCTATACCAATACCCTCCTACCCCCACCTCCCAGGCCTAGCAGGTGTTTGAGGGTACAGACCGCATGGTATTCTGGGACTTGTTGTTTTTGCTGGCTTTGCTTTCTTGGCATGTTGGGAGCTGTAGTCCTTACCAGCCACAGCCTGGCACTGTTGTTTGACGCCAGCTGCTGCCCACCTCCTGCACAGAGAGTGAGTTTTTGGTCTACCCTGCCCCCTTCCCACTGCAGTCCTGCCCCATGAGTAAGCTTGAAGCCATGATCTAGAGCCAGACTGGCAGAGTGGCAGGGAAGTGAGTCTTAAGAGTTTCTCATTGACAAGGTGGGAACTGAGAAGGCTGTAGTGTAATGAACAGATGCCAAGTATGGTGGGGTCAAGTAAGGCTTACCTGGCTTCTCCAGTGCAAGGGTTCAAGAGGCCAACTGGAATGACTTGGAGGTGGGAGTGCTAAGGAGGGGGCCCTTCCTGAGTCTGTATGGCATGGGCAGAGCAAAGGAGGGGTAGAAATGAGTACAGGTTGTACCTTCTGACAATGCTGTCATTGGTGTTCTGTCCTTTTTAGATACCTATTTACCACAGGGAACCAGAATTTTCTTATGGATCCCAGTTCCAATGCGAACTTGGTGAAATAGGATAGTGTGGGGTGCAATGAGGGGAACTTGATGTAGGAGAGCTTTTTAGTTCCTGGGTACAAATCTCTCCTTTCTCCTTGCCCTCCTCCCCCACCTCTGTTGTTGCTGATTCTCCCTATACAAATAATCTCTCTGCTTCTCTCATTCTGCGAGTTCTCCTCTGCACTGACAGGACTGATGCCCAATCTCTGAGACTTGCATTCCACTTTTTGAGTTCTGCTATGTGCTTACCCCTGTGCTTGAAATTGGATGGAGGAGTGGGGTATAAACCTTCCTCAAGAACCATATGGCCAGGCTAGGAGATGTCTTACCCACAGGAGCAAGCAAAACTGTCACTGGGTTACAGGAGATATAGCAGTGTCTTAGGTGAGGTCTCAAAGGAGAGAAATATCTATGGGATGGCAAGAATAGGCTTTCTAGAAGGGATGGCATTTCCCCTTGCCAAGGAGGAAGGAATAGGCTGTGGTAGACTTACATGGGTCATTCCATGAAGGGAAAGGTAGCAAGTGGCACAGACTACTACTCAAAGTGAAGCTTGATCCTGGGGGCAGTATTTCCTCCCATGAACGAAGATGGCCTTCAACTTGACATTCCTCTCACCCAGTATGGGCTCCTGAGGGTGGACTAGTCAGTGGAGGCCATCTTGTGCCCTGGCAGAAAAGCAGTGGTTTAAGTTTTTGTGTATTGGATGTGTTGGGGAGGAGTGGAGAGGTACTCTTAGCTGCTTCCAGTTGTCTGGCTGCCACTGCCTTATCTCTAATTTGCAGGGCCTAGGGGGAGGAGCAGGTCCAGGAAAGTGCCTTCTGGCAGTGCCTCCTCCCCATCAGACTTCTTTTTAGCTAGATTTGTTGTTTCCTGGTAAAGGGACAGACTTCTGGAAACAATTGAGAATTTAAGGCTGAAGGGCCAGCTTTGAGCTGACCTGAGGTTGTATCTCTGAGGAGTGTTGATGGGGTATGCTCTTAGGGCTCTGCAGTGGCCCTTGTCCCTTTGGAGACAGACATATAGGGAAAAGTTGTGCAACTCAGTGCAACTCAGTGGCTTGACTAGAACGCCTGAATTCTTGCCCTGGAATCCTCTCAATTAGCATGGTCTCTTGGATCTTGGGGGATCTCATCCCCCCTCCTATTCAGGGCAGGAGTTCCCCAAGTGATGGCCCTATAAGTGGTCATTCTGTCTCAGCTTACTTCTTACATTCTTAGTATGTGGGCCAAGACCCCCCTTTCTGTGACTCCATAGGTAACCCAGCTGTACCCTCTGGGCCCTGGATCCTAAGACTGCTCCTTCTGCACTCCTCACATAGGAGGAGATCGTCCGATGGTATACTCTTATTATCCCACAATTGGAGAGGTGCCTTACCTCTAACTCCAGGGATCCTGGCTTATGTCTGTTCCTCTCTCTGCAGGGTCCAGCTGAACCCAGGAGCTGCACGGAATGGTGGCAGTCACCTTGCCAGTGCAGCAGGCATGGACAAGACTGCAAGCTAAGAGAGCAAGGCAACAGTCAGGAAGAGGGAACACACAACTAGGCTTAAGGCCTCTTCATCGGGGTGAGTGCCAGGGAGGGGGAAAGGGAGCAGATCCAGTAAGAAACCTGAGGTAAACATACCACCCTCTCAGAAGTTCCAGGGGTGGTCTCTATATTCCATTAACCCATCTGGGGATTTGGAAACTTTTGTTCCCAGGAACCCCAAAAGCTCATCACCTCCTAAGGCGGGGGGAGGATCTGAAACTCAGCTGGGAGGGAGAAGACTCATTGATTCCTCTGACCACCTTTTTTTCTCTTCTCTTGCACAGATGTCCCCAGGCCCCCCAGCCCAGGCCCTGCATAAAGGCTGTGGGGGGGGCCCCCCCTGACCCAAGCGGGGGCTTCATGCGCCACGTGCAGGCGGAGCCGTCTCCATCCTCAGAGCCAGAGGCTGGCCCTTCGCAGCCTGCAGCCAGGCAGGGGGCTCTACAGGGTGGCCTGCTCATGGGCTACAGCCCAGCAGGGGGGGCGACATCCCGCAGGGTCTACCAGGTATCCATCTTTTCCCCTCCAGCTGGTGCCTCTGAGCCTCATAAGACCTTGAAAAGGCCGGCCCCACCTACTGAGAGTCCCCGGGAGCTGAAGAGAGGCCCTGGGCTGGGAGCCAGAGAGGGATTACCCCCTGAAGAACCATTTACTGTGGGGCTATTGGGCCTGGAGGGACTGGGCCTGGGACTGGGTGTGGCCAGCCAGCATTTCTGCCATCATGGCCTCTGTGTTGTGGAACAGGGAGGTAGCTCCACCTCACCTTGGACTTCAGGGACCCGGAGTCCCCCTTGGCCCCCATCAAATGCTTCCTGCAATACTTTGCACACCAGAGACTGGGCTTCCCCAGATCCAGGGGGACAGGGGTCTCTGGGGGCATCCCCAGGGCCAGCCCCTCCAGACCAGCTGCACACAATTGACACTGATTTGCACAGTCTTGCACAAATAGGGGGTAAGAGCCCAGTGGCTGGGGTGGGCAACCGGGGCAGCCCCTGGCCTAGGGAGTCCCCTGGCACTGCCAATGGGCATAGTCCCGAGCACACACCCCCTGGCCCTGGACCTCCAGGCCCCTGCCCTACCAAGCGAAGGCTGCTTCCTGCTGGAAAAGCCCTGGATGTCAGCTCTGAGGATGAGGGGCCAGCCCCTCGGAGGCGCCGGGGAATCCTGGGCCACACTCCTGCTGCCAACAGTTCTGATGCCAAAGCCACACCCTTCTGGAGCCACCTGCTGCCTGGGCCCAAGGAGCCTGTGCTGGTAAGTCAGGAGAAGAAGCCATCTACTCTTAAGTGGATGTCTATGTGGGAAAAAGTGAAGGCCTTGGGTGGAGGTTGGGGAGGGGAAGGTTTCCTGTGAGAGCCTGTAATGAACCCTGCTCCCAAACATACCTGGCCTCCACCCAATCTCCTTCCCCAATCTTTCCTCTCCACAGGATCCAACAGACTGCAGTCCCATGGGGCGGAGGCTGAAAGGTGCCCATCGCCTAAAGCTGTAAGTGACCAGCTTCTCCCTCTGCCCTGTGCCTGAAAATGGGACAAAAGTCTATAATCCTCTGTCCAACCCCAGGGTAGGGTCCCCAGGGCAGGAGCCCTAGGCAAAGGGTGGAGCCCAAGGACATGAGCAAACATCCTAGAACACCTCAAGCCAAACCAATATCTGTCCCCTCCCCTACCAGGAGCTCCCTTCGAAGCCTCCGGAAGGGGCCAGGCCTGCTGAGCCCCCCCAGTGCCTCCCCTGTTCCTACCCCTGCTGTCAGCCGTACTCTGTTGGGCAACTTTGAGGTAGTTCCCCTTGGTTTCCCTGATTGGGAGATTTGGGGGGAAGTGGGATGGTGAGTGTGGCTTCACTCACATAATGTGCTTTCCCTACCCCAAACCTAGGAATCATTGCTACAAGGACGCTTTGCACCATCTGGCCACATTGAGGGCTTCACGGCAGAGATTGGAGCTAGTGGATCCTACTGCCCCCAGCATGTCACGCTGCCTGTCACTGTCACCTTTTTTGATGTTTCTGAGCAAAATGCCCCGGCCCCCTTCCTGGTATGACCTGACATCAAACCAAAATTAGTTTGTGAGGAGGATGGGGGATTGGGGCCAGGAGTTCTTTAGGTGTTCTTACCTCGGAGAGAATCAGAGCCAGGTGGGAAGAGCTCTAGTGTGGGGCAGGGGCCAGGTCCCAGAGTGAGAGGCTGTGAAGATGGATGAGTATCCAGGGCTCTCCCAGACCCCACCTTGGCTGATGGCTCCATGGCCTTCCCAGGGCATCGTGGACCTGAACCCCCTGGGGAGGAAGGGTTACAGCGTGCCCAAGGTGGGCACCATCCAAGTGGTGAGTTTTCCCTAACTGGGGAGAGGGAGGAGAGGAAAACAGCCCCTAGGCCCTACCAACCTTGCCTGTCTTGCTCCCAGACCTTATTTAACCCCAATCAGACTGTGGTGAAGATGTTCCTTGTGACTTTTGACTTCTCGGACATGCCTGCTGCCCACATGACCTTCCTGCGCCATCGCCTCTTTTTGGTGCCTGTGGGTGAGGAGAGAAATACTAGCCCCACCCGCCGCCTCCTCTGCTACTTGCTGCACCTCAGGTGAGGACAGGGCTTATTTAGGGGCAGCTGGGGAGACCAATCCATCCTTTCCCCAATCAAGGTATCCCTTCCTTGAGTAAGCATCTCTCCTTGCTTTCCCACTGATTTTCACCTTGATCAATGTGCCTTTCCCCAGGTTCCAGAGCTCCCGCTCAGGCCGCTTAAGCCTGCATGGAGACATTCGCCTGCTTTTTTCCCGCCGGAGCCTGGAACTGGACACAGGGCTCCCCTATGAACTGCAGGCTGTGACTGAGGCCCCTCACAATCCACGTTATTCACCTTTGCTCTGATTATCAGTCCCTGAACCCATGTGGGCCAAGGACCTCCCCATACTGTTCCATCCTGGACAAAGCAAACATGTGGAAAGGTAGCAAGAGACCCTTCAGGCTTGAATTAAAGCCCTCACCATGCTCATGCCCAAATTAGTGATTTGGGTGTTTAAAGCTTCTGATCCTTACCACACTCTGCCCTACTCTGGGTACTCCATATGCCTCCCCCTTCCCTTGAATTTCCCAGGCCAGCTTAGGTAGCAGGGAGGAACTGGAGCAACCCTGAGGTTGTCCCAAGTTCCCAGGCAAATCATGCCGGCATTGCCTCCCTGTCCTGGGCAGGGGCCACTTATTATTTTATTTATTTTTAATTTATAATTTATTCAAATTGGATCGTCTTGGTCCCCTCCCAACCTGATCATTGGCATTGCCCTTTCTCCTTTCCTGTTCTCAGATATTGCTGCAGCCTTAGAAGTTAAAGAGGCTGATGTGGGGGCTGGGAGAGAACTGCTCTCCCTCAGCTGAAGGCAGAGAGGTGATCCCAGAAGGACTGAGTCACTAGCCAAAGACTCAGCTTCCTCTGCCCTTCCCTATTCCTTTCACTTTCCCTACTCCTTCCTCTGACCCCTCTCTGAAAACCAACTCGAGTGTGTGCGTGTGTGTGCACACGTGTGTGTGCATGGGTGTGCTTGTGTGCACCGTGTGTATGTGTGTGGTGTGTGTGTGAGAAAGTGTGCATGCATGCACACACACACGGGTTAATCCCCCCTCATGTAGGGCTCCAGACTCCACTTGTTCCTCTCCTCCTGCCTGTGTCTCCTTGCTTTAGGGTTCTGACTGAGGAAGGTGTTCAGAGGGCAGAGTCAGGCCCAAGGACTGGGGTGCCTCCTATCACCTGGCCAGACTCTGACCCACCTACCTCAGCTGGGGTGAGGGGCACCCCTCAAACTCAGTCATGTGGTTCCCAATTACCCCATTCCCCACTCCAGACTCTGACCCAGCCTTAGCCCTGACTCCTAGGGCTGGGCTGAGAGGAAAAAGCATTTGCTGAAACTTGAAAAAAAAAGAAAAGAAAAAGAAAAATTGTACCTGGTACTTTTTTTAGAAAAAAAAGAATAAATTCTTGTTTGGCAACTTGAGCTAAGCCCTATTTTTTCTGTTGGGGAGAGTATAGGAATGGGGATGGAGGGCAAAATGCCCCAGCCCCCTTCCTGGTATGACCCGACATCAACCCAAAATTAGTTTGTGAGGTAGATGAGGGATTGGGGGCAGGAGTTCTTTAGGTGTTCTTACCTCGGAGAGAATCAGAGCCAGGTAAAGGACTCCATCTATTTGCAGAGTTAGATTGTCTGCAAGGGACCACTGGGACTGTCCTTTTGCCCTGAGAGGAGGCCTGAAGTCATGAAGTCTTAGGCAAGGCCCCAGTGATTCTTAGGGTCTGGTCCTGCTCTTTTCAGATAGTGGAGTAGGGTGGTGGGGAGGCTTCACCCATAAAAGCTGAATTCTCTGGATGTGGATCTGGATTCTCCTACTGGTTCAATTGTTGCTGACTTTAGCCCCTCTGAGCTTCATTGCCCTGATACTAAAATGAGGGTGACTGTTCAAATCTCTTAAAGGATGTGCCCAAGCATCAGGGATGTGGACAGATTGACATGCTCCAGGCAAGGCTGAAAGATGGGGCTGTGTGCTGGACTCTATGCAGGGGGACTAGGCCTGATGGACCCTGACTGGGTAAAGGTAGAAAAAGCTATGATGCCTTGGGAAAAGAGGTGGTGGAAATCTCTACCCAATCAAGGGCAAAGTTGTGCCCTGCTACCATGGCAACGGGAATGGGGGTCAGTCTCCAGAGGGAGGGCTGGGTATAACAGCAGGACTACAAGAAAATGTCATTATGGCAACCATGGTAACGAGCCATCTCCAATCCCCTGTCGCTATGTGACTGGTGGGGACAAACTCTAAGAAGGGTAAGCTGATTCTCGGGTAGGGCTAAAAAACTTGTTAATAGTTGTTTGTGGGCCACCTGCACGCAGAAAACAGCCTCCATTTTGGTCACCAAGTCCGGGATCTTGGGCTTCATCAAAGCGAAACAGAACAAGCTGCAGCCTTCACCCCTGCACAAGTTCTGAGTTTCCTAGGAAACAACTTGATGCATGCTTCTGTCAAGTCACGCTGATTGGCTGAGTGTGGGGAGAGGTGGAGGGACGGCCGGAAGTACGTCCGGGGGAGTGGAAAAGGAGGTAAGGCTCAGGTCCGGGCTTCTGGGGAGACTCTGCTCCGCGTCTTTTTGGTTCCGGAGGGCTTGCGGCTTTGGGAAATGCTGGCGCGCGCGGCGCGGGGCACTGAGGCCCTTTTGCTGAGGGTGAGTGCGAGACAGCCTTCTCCAAGGGTCGCCCCAAAGATCACCTGGGTCCTCAGCTGGGAAGGAGCGGGATTCTAAGTTTGAGGAAAGAACTGGGGTCAGAGGTCATGGCATCCACGTGAGTTCTCTCCGAGGACCCTTTAGGGCCGAAGTTTATAGCAGAATACCCTCGGGACCGGCGTTGAGAGAGGCAGGTGGGTGCCCGGCCGTCTGCGGTCTCTGCGAATCCTCCGTCTTCCCTTTAGGGCTGCGTGCAGGCCTCTGGCCGCGCTCCGCGTCGCACCTCCTCAGGATTGCCCCGCAACACCGTGGTACTGTTTGTGCCGCAGCAGGAGGCCTGGGTGGTGGAGCGAATGGGCCGATTCCACCGGATTCTGGAGCCTGTGAGAATGTTTTCTGCCCATGCCAGGCCAGACTGATGCCCAGTTCCCTCACAACATGGGGGGAAGGGGTGGGACCTCTTTGGGACCTGCCCTCACCTTTGTCTTCCAACTCCCAGGCCAGACCTGGCAGGGCCCAGGCTGCTGTCATACCCGTGTTTTACCCACCTTTCACTATTGCCCTACCATCCCACAGGCCCCATTCTTGGGAATTTACCCTGTCCACCCCCTCAGCTCCACCTGTCTGCTTGGAGGTTATTTTCCTGGCTCCCATACCTTTGATTCCCTCCTCCATTCAAAGGCCCAGCCTCACGTTCCTCTATCACTGGTCTTCCATACAAGTGACACCCCCAGCCTTCTGCTTTTCAGGGCATGTTCCATATATGGAATCCCTACCCTAGGTTGGTTCCCAACCCTACAGCTTCCATCCTTTTGATGATCAATGATTCCTCTTCCCAGGGCCTGAACATCCTCATCCCTGTGTTAGACCGGATCCGATATGTGCAAAGCCTCAAGGAAATTGTCATCAACGTGCCTGAGCAGTCGGCTGTGACTCTTGGTGGGTGCAGGTGACATGGGTGCTCTGAGGCCATTAATATGTGGTTGCAGAAGATCCAGAGCTTAGGAGAAAGAGGTGATTGGGACCTGAGGCCTGACCTTCCTCCTTTTCTCTCCTGCCCCTGCACCTGCAGACAATGTAACTCTGCAAATTGATGGAGTCCTTTACCTGCGCATCATGGACCCTTACAAGGTGTCTGTCCTTGCTTTATTCAGTTGTTCTGCTCACGAAAATCCTGAACCCAAGCTTAAACCATCCATGCCTCTTTCAGGCAAGCTACGGTGTAGAGGATCCGGAGTATGCTGTCACCCAACTGGCTCAGACAACCATGAGATCAGAGCTCGGCAAACTCTCTTTGGACAAAGTCTTCCGGGTAAGGGGATCTGAGCCAGAGTTAGGTTTTGAAAACATATACCTGGCATTCTCAGTCCTTTCTTAGGATGGAGGGTGGGGGCTGGGGGGTTGTGGTCAAGATCAGTCATAGGCCCTTCTCAGCTTAGACCCCTGACGGGTGGATTGAGGCCATGGAACATATACCTCTCTTCCTCCAGGAACGAGAGTCTCTGAACGCTAGCATTGTGGATGCCATCAACCAGGCTGCCGACTGCTGGGGCATCCGCTGCCTCCGTTATGAGATCAAGGATATCCATGTGCCACCCCGAGTGAAAGAGTCCATGCAGATGCAGGTGGGGCCAAAAAGGGATGGGGAATGGGACTTCAGGATGCTCCAGTTGCATGGGAACCTGGACTCCCTTCCCTATAGTGGGTATGGTTTCAGGTCTGTGTAAAAGTTTACTCTGGCTTCTTGTTGATGGGGGTTGCTGGGGGCTTTCAGGTGGAGGCAGAGCGGCGGAAACGGGCCACAGTTCTAGAGTCTGAGGGGACCCGAGAGTCGGCCATCAACGTGGCAGAGGGGAAGAAGCAGGCACAGATATTGGCCTCTGAGGCAGAAAAGGCTGAGCAAATTAATCAGGCAGCAGGTCAGTGGAGGGTAGAGGCTGAGGGAGGAGCAGGGCGTGGGTCTTGGAAGGTTGCTGTGGGAGCAGGAGTTTGGCAGTGCTCTGTCCTCATGGGTCAAGCTCTGTCTTCTTTCTTCCAGGAGAGGCCAGTGCAGTTCTGGCCAAAGCCAAGGCTAAAGCTGAAGCTATTCGCATCCTGGCTGCAGCTCTGACACAACATGTGAGAGGCCCCTGGGTGGGAGTGGGGGCCAGGAATTGACAGTGGAAGAAGTTCCTGCTGTTGTGGGTTCCAGATAACATGACCTCTTATTGTGATTTGTACATCCTTTTTCCGGCAACCTGACTTCTCTCTGCTTCCTCCCCTCCCCCTTCTCTACAATCATGATCTCTGATTTCATCCCTCCTTTGGCCACAGAATGGAAATGCAGCAGCCTCACTGACTGTGGCTGAGCAGTATGTCAGCGCGTTCTCCAAGCTGGCCAAGGACTCCAACACTGTCCTACTGCCCTCCAACCCCGGCGATGTCACTAGTATGGTGGCTCAGGTTAGAGTACCCCAAGGATCCTACAGAACTCCAAAGCCAGAGACTAAGACCCCACCCGCACCATCACTACTTACACATAGAGGCCTTCCAAGTGGCTTGAGACCTAGACCTCCCTTCATTCCTGGTGGCGAATGAATCTCTAAGAATGAGACACCCCCACTCACCCCTGGAGATAGGGAAGCTCTGGAGGCTTTTTGGGATCATATGCCTATACCAGTATTCTGAGGGTGACCCCACTCTGGGGTTTGTAAGATTCCTAGAACTGACTCCAAAGCTTATAAGAGGGACAGAAGAAAGGAAACACACATTTACTGGCCCCAGCCCCACCTTTTTCCTTTTAGCCATTGGTGGATTTGACCGCACTTTCTGTCATGTGTCCTCAAGGCTTGCCCTCTGTCCCTGTCCTCAGGCCATGGGTGTGTATGGGGCTCTCACCAAAGCCTCAGTGCCAGGGGCCCAGGACTCAGTCTCCAGCAGGAGCAGCAGAGATGTCCAAGGCACAGATGCAAGTCTTGATGAGGAATTCGATCAAGTTAAGCTGAATTAATGGAACTGGGCTTGACCAGGAAGGCTGGAGACAGGGAGCAACTCTCCCCGACTCTGCTCTAGCCTCCCTGCCAAGATTTTGGTTATTACTTTTTTATGTGAACTTTAGTGTAATAAACTTGCCACTGGCAAACCAGAAACTGTCCTCTTTGACTGGGGAGTGAAAGTCACCAGTGTTTTCCTTGGATGTCCACTCATGCCCTCCAATCCTGTCAGGTCTTGGGAACTGATTCTTCCTTGAGCAAGAATGACTCTCATGTGAACGTAAATCATCCTTTCTGTCTTCAAAAGCTGTGGGAAAGGATGGAAGGACTAAAGCCACATGTCTGCTGAACTGCCAGCTGGGGAATGTAGTCCCTTCTTACAAAGTACGGGGCTGTGAATTTGAGCAGGTGTTTGGGGGGATTTTTTAATGGTAAAGAGGACTGCCCTGGCAAGGTAGTACTGCTGAATGCTTAAAGGATCTTCAGGGACTGAGGACACTCATTCATTCATTCAAAACCATTTGCTGTTGGTCTACTATGTGCCAAGCTTAGTGCCATGATAACTGAGCAACTATTCAAAGCAACTGAGATTTAGTGGTCACTCCTTTGACAGAGTACCAGGTCAGCAAGGGGAAACAAACAAATAGATACAAAGTGGTAAGTGCTGTGATGGAGGAAAGTTCTGGCTTAGGGATCCTGGGGGGACAAGTATGTCAGCTTGTGGGCAGCAGGCTTGCCAACTCTGCCACTGAACAGGAAGAACTGGAAAATCTTAACACGTTCACCAGGCTAGGGTTTGGGCCCAGAATACACAAAGGCCCATGCTCCGGAGAAGTAGGAACATTCAGACATGTTTGCTGTGGCTGAAGGGTGGGGTGTTGGGATGGGACTATATGGCCAGGTTTAAAATCACAGAGTTTGAATCCTGAAGACTTTGGACTTGATCCTTACCTGGGGTAGAGGGGAATCTGAAGCATTTTCCCCCCTTCCATGAAGAATTTTAAGATTAAGGTAATCACCTTAGTGTTTTAGAGAAAGCTGTCTTGCTGCAATGTGGACAGGATTTGAAGAAGAGATGGAAGGCTGTAAGGATAGTAGGAGGGCTGTCTCAATGATCATGGAGAGGGTGATGAGGCCTGAACTGAGATAAGGGGCATTGGGATGGAGGTGAAGCGATGACATATTTCAGAATTAGAATTTATTCATTTGCCTATTTGATAACTACTAAACACCAACTATATGTCAGGCACTGAGAATATAATAACGAGAAAACAAAATTTCCTGCTCTCAGCTTATGTTCTGTTTGGAAGGGACAGACCATTATAAGATGTATTTCAGATGCTAATGAGTTGTGCTGTAGAAGAAATTTAAAAAGGGAGAGAGAATTGTGGGGAGGAGGCTGTAATATTAGGAAGAGGCTTCCAAGAAGCCTCACTGGTGTTACATTTGAGCTTAGATACAGAGATGAGGGGAAGACCCATTTGGGCTTCTGGAAGTAAAGTTGACTGGAGACTGCAAATGCAAAGGCCCTGAGGCTGAGCATGCCTGCCTTATAACTGGAAGAGCAATGGAGCTATGGTTGATGGAACAGACTTATGGAAGCAAAGTGGCAGCCAGAAGAATCGGAAATTGAGGAGCTGGGTGTGTAGACTTGTAGGGCCAGGTAGGGCCACTTAAAAGAACTTAGGCTTTATTCTGTGATGAGAAACGAGTGGAGTGGCTTTTTTGCTTTTAATAGTAGCTTTACTGAAAACAATTCTCATACAATTCAACATTTAAAGTGTAAATTCTGAAATTTGCAGTATATTCACAGAGTTATGCAACCATTTTAAATTGTGCGACAGTTTTAGAATATTTTCATCACTCTGCAAACCTATCCCACCATTAGCAATCACTCCCATCATTCCTCCAGCCCTAGGCAACCACTAATTTACTGTCTCTGTAGATTTATGTATTCACATAAATGGAAAAATATAACATGCTATTTTGTGATTAGCTTCTTTCAGTAAGCATGATGTTTTTAAGGCTCATCCATGTAGTGGCATGTAGCAGTATTTCATTCCTTTTTATGGCAGAACTATATTCTATAGATATTCTATAGATTATACCATGTTTTGTTTATCCATTCATCAGTAAGGCCATTTCCATTGTTTCCACCTTTTGGCTCTTATAGGTAATGCTACTATGAACCTTTATGTGCAAGTCATTATGTGGACATGTTTTCATTTCTCTTGGGTATATATCTAGGATTGGAATTGCTGAATCATATGGTAACTATATGTTTAACCTTTTAGAGAAGTGCCAGACTGTTTTCCAAAGATGATGCACCATTTTACAATCCCCACAGCAGTGTATGAGGGCTCAAATTTCTCCACATCCACACCAATACTTGTCTTTTCTATTACAGCCATCCTGGAGGTTTGAAATGGCACTTCCAGCGTTTCCCTGCTGACTAATGATGCTGAGCATCTTTTCATGTTTGTTGGTCATTTATATATCTTAGATATGTCTATTTGGATTCTTTGTCCATTTTTTAATTGAATTGTTTAAATTTTATTATTGAGTTGTAAGAGCCAATGAAAGACTTGGAGAAGAGGAATAAAAAAAATCTATCAGTTGGAGTCAGCTAAGCAAAAAGGAGAAAATAAATATCATTTATCCCTGCTTTACGGGTGAGTTAATGCCCAATAATGTCAGTGAGTGGCAGAGGTAAGATTCAAGTTAAGTTTGATTCCAGAGGCCTAGCTCCTAGTCTTTTTTTTTTTTTTTTACAATTTATTTTGGTATCATTAACCTACAATTACATGAGCAATATTGTGGTGATTAAACTACCCCCTTCATCAGGTCCCCCCCACCAACCCTATTACAGTCACCGTCCATCAGTGTAGTGAGATGAGAATCACTACTTGTCTTCTCTGAGTTGTACAGTCCTCCCCGTGCCCCCCCACCTTATGTCGGCTAATCGTAATGCCCCTTTTACCCTCTTATCCCTCCCTTCCCGCCCTTCTTCCCTAGTCCCTTTCCCTTTGGTAACTATTAGTCCGTTCTTGGGTTCTGTGAGTCGGCTGATGTTTTGTCCCTTCAGTTTTTTTCTTTGTTCTTATACTCCACATATGAGTGAGATCATTTGATACTTGTCTTTTTCGGCTTGGCTTATTTCACTGAGCATAATACCCTCTAGCTCCATTCATGTTGTTGCAAATGGTAGGATTTGTTTTTTTCTTATGGCTGAGTAATATTCCATTGTGTATATGTACCACATCTTCTTTATCCATTCATCTACTGATGGACACTTAGGTTGCTTCCATTTCTTGGCTATTGTAAATAGTGCTGCAATAAACATAGGGGTGCATCTGTCTTTTTGAAACTGGGCTGCTGCGTTCTTAGGGTAAATTCCTAGGAGTGGGATTCCTGGGTCAAATGGTATTTCTATTTTGAGTTTTTTGAGGACTAGCTCCTAGTCTTAATCAAGAATGGGACAGTGGTTCCCTGAATTCTTCTAGCTTTGTCGCTTGTCCCCAATTCTCCTAAATTACTATAATCTTTCACCAAACGCTCCATCCCGGCCAGCCCCGCGCTCCTTGCCGAACTTCCCCGAAAGCGCCAGCAGATGGCGATCGAGCCCCCACGGGCCGCTCTGTCTGCCGCGTGCACATCTGTGGTGCCAGGTCGCAAGAGACGCCGCCACGCTTCCGGGAGCCGTTTAAGGTGAGCTAGGTTCTCCGAGAGCGGCTTGGACGTTCCCAACTGCCCTCTCCCTTCAGTAAGGGGTTAGTTCCCCAATTCGTAGCATAGCGTGCCCAGTACCCGGGTCAGAGTGCCCAGGCGAAGGCCTAGGAGCCACCAGAGAAGGTAGAGCCATTTGGACGTCTGGGTTCCGGCGAGGCCAACCGGCTCTAGACCCCAAGTCTTTACCTTGCTGCGCTGGAGAGGTCGCACCTCTTTTCTCCAGGCAATTCTTTGCGTCCGGAAACGGAATGTGATTTCTCCCCTTCGTTCCCTCGGTCCCCGCCTGCCTGACCCGGATTTCTCTGCGGCTGCGAGCACTGGCCACCTAAGGGGTGTTGATTGACAAGGAGAGAAGAGGAGAAACTGTCAGAACAGTCTACCACTTGGAATAAGTGTCGCTCGTGGACAGTTTTTCATCATTAGGCTCTCCTCGAGTACATGTGCAAACTCATGCTCCACCTACTAAGTTCTTGATTGAGTAGATCTGGGGTAGGGTCTGGAAATCAACATTTTAAACAGCCGCTCCGGGTTGATGCCTATAGTCTGTGGACCTCACCTTCAGGAACACTGGTGGGGAGGAATATTGCATTGAGTTGGCTCTGGGACTGTTTATCTTCAGGAGGGCTTCCAAGAGAAAGTGATTCTAGCTGGGCTTTGTATTGAGGGACCAGAATGTCCACTGTTTTTTTTGCCCCACAGTGATGAATTCCTTCCCTCGCCACCACCAGGATGCAGAAGATCTCAGTGCTGCTCTCCCTGGCCTGGGTCGGCTTCCTCTTCTATGCAGGCATTGCCCTCTTCACCAGTGGCTTCCTGCTCACCCGTTTGGAGCTCACCAACCATAGCAGCTGCCAAGAGCCCCCAGGCCCAGGATCCCTGCCACGGGGGAGTCGACAGGAGCCTGGGGCCTGCTGGATGGCTTCTCGGTTCTCCCGGGTTGTATTGGTGCTCATAGATGCTCTGCGATTTGACTTCGCCCAGCCCCAGAACTCACATGCTTCTGGGGAGCCTCCTGTCTTCCTGCCCTTCCTGGGAAAACTGGGCACCTTACAGAGGATCTTGGAGATTCAGCCCCACCATGCCAGGCTCTACCAATCCAAGGCTGATCCGCCCACCACCACCATGCAGCGCCTTAAGGCCCTCACCACTGGCTCGCTGCCTACCTTTGTTGATGCTGGCAGTAACTTCGCCAGCTATGCTATAGTGGAAGACAATCTCATTAAGCAGCTCACCAGTACAGGTTAGTCTGGGCCTCTTTAGAGACCAAGAATACCTTGGCAAATTTATTTTTTAGAAATCAGAGAATCAGAACTTTGGGTGTCCAGCTGCCTGCTTGACTATGCTGTAGAAGGATAAGAGGAGAAAGAGCCCAGGGCCCTGCATGCAGGGAGTGCAAGTGCAGGCTTTGTTCTTCTGGAGTTTTTAATCTGCATAGGGTGTTTTACTTTTGAGGAGCTCTAAGTAAAGGGGTGTGGAAAGACAGGAGAAGATGTGGGTCTGGTAACTTCACAAGTGTGGAGGAGAGAGCAGAGGGTCCAGGCACTGTCCACTCACTTTATTTGGAAAAAGTAAGACACACATAGTAAAAATAGCAGCAGAGTTAGCTAGGGACTGAGAATAGCAGAGCCTTTTGTAGGAACAAGGAGTGTGGGTCTGGGAGCAGTATGGTTATCAGGGAAAGCTTCCTGGCAGAAAATTTTAGGCCTTGAACAATAAAGAGTTGCTGGATGGAACTGCTGTGCCTTAGAGTGAATGGTTGGGATTTTTGATGGGTCTTCACAGGGCCTCGTTGTTTCTTTTCCCCTGGCCTGATACCTGCTCAGGCTGTGACCTGTTCTCATGTCCCTACAGGAAGGCGTGTGGTCTTCATGGGAGATGATACGTGGAAAGATCTTTTCCCTGGAGCTTTCTCCCAGGCTTTCTTCTTCCCATCCTTCAATGTCAGAGACCTACACACAGTGGACAATGGCATCCTAGAACACCTTTACCCGACCAGTGAGCAGGCCTAAGACTGGGAGCTGGGGAGGGCTGCTTCGGGTCACAAATTCCAAGTCTCCCATGGGTGCAATGGTCTGTCCGTGGACAGAGGAGTGACAGAGCCTGGCTGGGATTGAGAAGTGGGCCTTAGTCCCCTGTGCTCAGTGTTCTCCCCTTCACAGTGGACAGTGGTGAATGGGACGTGCTGATTGCTCACTTCCTGGGTGTGGATCACTGTGGCCACAAGCATGGCCCTCACCACCCTGAAATGGCCAAGAAACTGAGCCAGATGGACCAGGTGATCCAGTGAGTGTGGGTCGTTGGCTGGGGGAGTGGGTTTGTGTCTGAGAATCTCAGGATATATGATCCCAAGAGAAAAAGTCCTTATCTTGGGGCCTGTTTCCTAGTTGAATTCTGTCTTCTATAGGCTTTTTTCTGAAGTAGGGGCCTTATCTGTCTAGAGTAACTCAGCGTGTAACTTCAGGCAATAGGGTCATAACTAAAGAGGTGTCTCTTTGCCAGACATATAGGATCTACTACTGAAAGTTATGGCTGGTGTGAATGGGTTCCTGAGAAAAATCTTTATCCATCTTTACTCTCTGACACATTTCTTGGCCCACAGGAGACTTGTGGAGCATCTGGAGAATGACACACTGCTGGTGGTGATTGGGGACCATGGGATGACCATGAGTGGGGACCATGGAGGGGACAGTGAATCGGAGATCTCAGCTGCGCTTTTTCTGTACAGTCCAACAGCCATCTTTCCCAGCACCCCACCAGAGGTGAGGCCTGAGGTGTGCTTTATCTGGTCTCCTGGGATTCAGCCCACATCAGGATCACAGCATCCTTGTGGATGCTTCCATTTTAGGCCCATGTCCTATGTAGGCCCCAGTGTCTCCCATCCCAAACACTGACCTCAGCTCTGTGGTGAACCCATTGACCCTGTCCTTGTTCTCTAGGAGCCAGAGGTAGTTCCTCAAGTCAGCCTTGTGCCTACACTGGCACTGCTGCTGGGCCTGCCCATTCCATTTGGGAACATCGGGGAGGTGATGGCTGAGCTATTCTCAGAGGTCGAAAGCTCCCAACCTCACTATTCTGCTGTTGCCCAGGCCTCAGCTCTCCATTTAAATGCTCAGCAGGTAAGTAATGGGCTGGGCTTCCACGTGACAGCTAGGGTGGGCATGGGAGAAGCATAATGACCCACTCCACTGTCCTTAGTTCAGTCTTAATCCCACCTTCCATAGAAATATCCTCCTTTGATTATCCCTACCTTCCCCCTGTCCTCAACAGAGTTTGGGTCCCTGATTCCCAGATATCCGCTTTGGTACCTATTCTTGCTCTGTCCCAGTTTATATCTCTGACCTATTCCCTTGGCCTCTGACCTTTTCTGCCAGGTGTCCCGATTTCTTCACACCTACTCAGCTGCTGCTCAGGACCTCCAAGTTAAGGAGCTTCATCGACTGCAGAACCTCTTCTCCAAGGCCTCTGCTGACTACCAGCATCTTCTGCAGAGCCCCCAGGGGGCTGAGGCAGCACTACAGACTGTGATTACTGAGCTGCAGCAGTTCCTGCGGGGAGTTCGAGCCATGTGCATTGAATCCTGGGCTCGTTTCTCTCTGGTCCGCATGGCAGGCGGCACTGCTCTCTTGGCTGCTGCCTGCTTTCTCTGCCTGCTGGTAGCCCAGTGGGCAACATCCCCAGGCTTCTACTTCCGCCCTCTTTTCTTAATACTCATGGCCTGGGGTCTGGCTGGGGCTGTAGCATGTGCTGGATTCCTGACAGCTACTGGACTGAAGCTGGATCCAGTGGTTCTAGGGGCTGTGGCTGCAGTGGGCACACTCCTGCCTCTTCTGTGGAAAGCCTGGGCTGGCTGGGAGTCTAACAGGCCACTGGCAGCCCTCCTTCCCATGCCTGGACCTGTCCTGTTTCTCCTGCTCATTCGCTTTGCTGCTTTCTTTTCTGATAGCTTTGTTGTAGCTGAGGCGAGGGCCACCCCATTCCTTTTGGGCTCACTTATCTTGCTCCTGGTTGCCCAGCTTCACTGGGAGGGCAAGCTACTGCCACCTAAGCTACTCACAATACCCCGCCTTGGCTTCTCAGCCCCACCAGACTCCCCACAGCACAATGGTATTCATGCCCTGGGGCTTGGAGTTGGGTTGCTTTTATGTATAAGGCTAGCTGGGCTCTTTCATCGCTGCCCTGAAGAGACACCTGCCTGCTGCTCCTCTCCCTGGCTGAGTCCCTTGGCATCCATGGTGGGTGGTCGAACCAAGAATTTGTGGTATGGAGCTTGCGTGGGGGCTCTGATAGCCCTGTTAGCTGCTGTGCGCCTGTGGCTTCACCACTATAGTAATCTCAAGAGCCCAGAGCCCCCTGTCCTCTTCATACGCTGGGGGCTGCCCCTGATGGTACTGGGCACTGCTGCCTACTGGGCATTGGCTTCAGGGGCAGATGAAGCACCCCCACGTCTCCGGGCCCTTGTTGCGGGGGCATCAGTTGTGCTGCCTAGGGCTGTGGCAGGGCTGGCTGCTTCCGGGCTCGTGCTGCTGCTCTGGAGGCCTGTGACTGTGCTGGTAAAGGCTGCAACAGGTGCTCCAAGGTCTAGGACTGTCCTTACTCCCTTCTCAGGCCCCCCCACTTCTCAGGCTGACTTGGATTATGTAGTTCCTCAAATCTACCGACACATGCAGGAGGAGTTCCGGGACCGACTAGAGAGGACCAAGTTACAGGGCCCCCTGACGGTGGCTGCTTATCAGCTGGGGAGTGTCTACTCAGCTGCTATGGTCACAGCCCTCACTCTTTTGGCCTTCCCACTTCTGCTGTTGCATACAGAGCGTATTAGCCTTGTGTTCCTGCTTCTGTTTCTGCAGAGCTTCCTTCTCCTGCATCTGCTTGCTGCTGGGATACCCATCACCACCCCTGGTAAATACATATCTCAGCCCCGATTCATCCAAGGACAGTAGTGATGTGAGTTCAACCCCTCTTATTTCCAGGGAGGAGTTGCTCCACAGGTTCTTCACCTTGACACAGGGCCTCAGCCCTTATACAGTTGGGAGGCTTTTCCTGATGTTCTGTCTCTTATCTGCTAGCCAAGCTAACTGATCCCTCCCTGTGTGCATGCACTAGGGCTTGGGGTTGGGCTGCTTTTATGTATCAGGCTCTGGGGGCCAGCAAAGCTCAGGAAGAGGGAGCCAAGAAGTACTCCAAGACTCATTTCTTAGGGAAATGCTGCATCTTCATGAGCACATTTCCTGATTTTTCCAGTGATGGGAGTGGTGAATTATAAGTATATAATATCAGAGAGACCTGTGTGTATATGAGAAAGAGATTGGTCATTCAGCCTCTTTCATTGGGGTTCAGAGTAATAGGGCTTTATGCCACAGAGAGAATTAGAATAACAGAGTGTTGACCATAAGGAGGTTGGGGTGATAGGCACGGGTAGTGTGTACGTGTATGAAATTCAGCACTAAAGTAGTAGGCATATATGATCTGGGGCAGTAGGCTGTGAATTCAGGAGTGGGATGTGACTAAAGAGGTATATTTCTTCCCCTAGGTCCTTTTACTGTGCCATGGCAGGCAGTCTCTGCTTGGGCCCTCATGGCCACACAGACCTTCTACTCCACGGGCCATCAGCCTGTCTTTCCAGCCATCCATTGGCACGCAGCCTTCGTGGGATTCCCAGAGGGTCATGGCTCCTCCACCTGGCTGCCTGCTTTGCTCGTGGGAGCCAACACCTTTGCCTCCCATCTCCTCTTTGCAGGTACCTCCTCACTCCTTTGCTTCTACTGTTTACTCTGGCTTTATGGAAGGAGAGAAAATACCTGGCTTTGAGTGGGGAGATGTAATTTCGTTGGATCTTTGCCACCCATTGGCCTGTGCTAACAACTAGAATAGTTAAGGGCCAGGGTGGCCTGGTCCCTGGATCCTCCGTTGATTCTAGCCCCACCTTCCTCTGAGGCAGTAGGTTGTCCATTGCTCCTGCTCTGGCCTTTCCTATGTGAGAGTCAAGGGCCCCGGAAAAGGCGGCGCCCCCCAGGGAATGAAGCTGAGGCCAGAGTCATGCATGAGGAGGAAGAGGAGCCACTAATGGAGATGCGGCTCCGGGATGCACCGCACTACTTCAATGCAGCGCTTCTGCAACTGAGCCTCAAGTACCTCTTTGTCCTTGGTATTCAGGTGTGTGCAGGGGAATCATGGCGTTAGTAACCTTTTCTCATGTGTACATTACATAATCTTTGTTTCATACTTTGCCAAACCCCTGGGAGAGAGTCTTGACTGAGATACAAATAAGCGAAGTGGTTGTCCAAAGCTAGTGGCCTCAAATGGCTGTATTGAGACTTGAACATGGGACTCCTTAATCCTAGTCTTAGATTATTTCCTCTCTGCAAGCTAGATCTGGATCTTGCTGGTTGTGTTTGGGGGTTACTCCATTAGTGGATGGACTGGAGAAGCTGAGATGATGGCCAGGATTTTGTCCCAGCTGTGGTCATGGGTCCTTCTTTCCTTCAGTGGCAGAAGGTGTGACTCTGACATCCTCCTCCACTCTGGGAGGCAGAGCCAGCCTGAGTGTAAGTAACACAGATGGATGGTGCTTGCCCAAGATCACAGTGAGTTATGGTGGGGCTTGGAAAACAATTAGGTCTCTTTTAACTTCTAGCCCAGAGCATTTTACACTGACACACACTACTTTCCTACTCCTCCCATTCTTCACAGAGGTCTACAGTGACTCTCTCTTTGACCCACTTCCTTCTCTCTTTCCCAAGTAACTTGGCCCCTCCTCTTCACCCTTAGATTCTGGCATGTGCCTTGGCAGCCTGCATCCTCCGCCGGCATCTCATGGTCTGGAAGGTGTTTGCCCCCAAGTGAGTGGATTTGCTTGAGAACTATTGATGTTGGGAATGGTGAAGCTTGGAGCAAAGAAATGAACATCCAGGGTGGACAAGGTTTTGCCTCATCAGGCAAAAGGTTCCAGACCTACTCTCAGTGTCCCCTGAGATTCTCTGCTTCTCTTTGCAGGTTCATTTTTGAGGCAGTAGGCTTCATTGTGAGCAGCGTGGGACTTTTTCTGGGCATAGCTTTGGTGATGCGAGTGGATGGTGCTGTGAGCTCCTGGTTCAGGCAGCTAGTTCTGGCCCAGCAGAGGTAGCCCAGGCTGCAAGTGCTGGCTCCTGGCTATGGGGAGAACTGGAGGACAGTCCATTCTGGCCTGTATGGGTGCTGCATCATCTGCAAGAGAGGCTCAGCCACACTTCTTAACACCATGCAGCCAGGAGCTACTGGCATCTGAGACTTCATTATTTTATAATCCAAAATTATAGTGGGACCTGATCCCTAACTCCTGCTTTGGATGCATGGGGTGGTCTCCAAAGTGGAATAAAATAATAATGTAAATATGTGTGTCTGAAATGCGGGAGAGCCCCCACTGTTCTATAGGGATTAGGGAGATGGTCAGTCTCCCCTCCCACCAGGCACAGATGGGATCAGCCATCTAATGCCAACTTGGCTGGACCTGAGAACACATGGGACGAGACTGAGTCATCTAAATTCACTTCCCCCACCTCTTTCCAAATCACTTCTGTTATCCTGCCATTTTCTTTGCCATGCAACATACTTTCTTAAATTCTTATGCTTTGGCTGATAGAAGAGAGGGCTGAAAAGACAAGTCCAGGCATCATGGAGTACACAGACTTCCACTCTCTGAACCCCCAAATAGTACTCTGTCTCCTCCTCTACTGTGTCCTTTCTCTCCAAACACCCTTTGCCTTTCACTAGGCCTTCCTTGTTTCCCAAACCTATGTTGCCTTTTATCAGACCTACTTGCCTATCTTACACAGCATTCCACCTTATCCCATTGATTATTCCTGACTTGAAGCCAAAACTGAATCTAGTACTCTACATGCATGTCTCCTGTGCATTCCATCCACCTCATTACTCCTGTGTCATGTTGAAGTGCTGGCATGAAATCCTTGGGGAAATGTCCATCAAAGGATGGGGGGAAAGGCTTTGAGGAGTAGGGGGAGGACTGGGGCTTGAGATTTGAGAGTGCCCAGGACAGGAGGAGATTGAAGAGAATAGATATTAAACTGGGACACCACCTACTTTTAATTTGCAGAAAGAAGAAAAGCTGAGTAGCTGTGATTGTGAAGTAAAGGCATCCACTACTGTGGTAGCTAAAGGAAAAGTTCTAATTTATTAGTGGCCAAGTCTCTAGTACTACAGAAATCAAACAGAAAGATAATGAAAAGTGTACTGTTTCAAGCAACTAGAGGATGGGATATTGGCAGCCATGGCAGGAATAGATTTAATAATGCAAGAGGAGAAGTTAGGACCCAGTAGATTAAGATGAATTAGGAAGAAGTCCTTTCCCCTCCTTCAACTCGTGGACACAACTTCCAAGCATCTAGGAAGCAGACAGTGCCTCTGTGAGAAAAAATTAAGACCCCTTCTCTTTTATCCCTAGCATCCATGGGAAGGGTTTCAGACCCCAGTCCCTTACCCTGTCCTAATCAGATTCCCCTACCTGCCTTTTTTTGTTTGTTTTTGCAGGGAGCCCCCTTCCCTGGAGCCTAAGGTAATCTGCAGCTCTGCCAATCACTATTTCCTTTTCTCCTGGTCTATCTACAAGATCCTTTCAGAGAAAGATACATTACACTATTAAAATTTCTTACCTCTGTCTTTCACCTGACATCAAAGAGTTCATTCCACACTAACTTCTTTTTTACAGAGCTTTATTGAGGTACAATTAACTATAAAATTGACCCATTTAAAATGTACACTTTAGTGACTTTTAGTATATTCAGAGTTGTACAACCATCATCGCAGTCTTGGATATTTTCATCAACTCCAAAAGAAAATACTCTTCCTATAACCCTCTAGCCCTCTCCACCCATAACCCCTACCTGTAGGCAACCACTAATCTACTTTCTGACTGTATTTGCCTCATCCAGATGTAACATATAAATGGAATCATATAATATATGGCCTTTTCTGTCTGGCTTCTTTCACTCAGACTGTTTTCAAAGTTCATCCATGTTGCAGCATTTATCAGTACTTTGTCTCTTTATGGCCATATAATATTCCATTGCATGTATATCACATTTGGGTAATTCCCACCTTTTGGTTATTATGAATAATGCTGCTATGAACATACATATACAAGTTTTGTTTGGACCTGTTTTAATTTTTATTGGGTTTATACCTAGTGGTATATTGTGGAATTAGTAGGTCATATGGTAAATCTATGTTTAGCTTATTGAGGAACTGCCAGTCCGTTTTCCAAAGCTGCTGCACTGTTTTATATTCCCATCAGCAGTGTATGAGGATACCAATTTCTGTACATCTATGCCAATACTTACTACCTATCTTTGAGTTTAACCATCCTAGTGAGTATGAAATGATATCTCATTGTGGTACTGGTTTGATGTCCTTGATGATGAATGATGTTGACCATCTTTTCTTGTGCTTACTGGAGAACTGTCCATTCAGATCTTTATTTATTTTTAATTGGGTTGTCTTTTATTATTTTGAGTTATATGCATTGTTTATATATTCTAGATACAAGTCACTTTTCAGATATATGATTTGCAAATATCCATTCTGTGGGTTGTCTTCATTTTGTCGATAGCATCATCTGAAGTACAAAATTTTTAAAAAATTTAAAGAATATCTGTAGGCATTTTATTCTTGAACATACTGTTAATATTTTGCCCCACTTGCCTTAACCTTTGTTCATGTTCTTGAATGATTGTTCACCATACCATACACACCCCCACCTCAAAACTATTTTTTCAAACCTTTTGAGAGTAAGTTACATGTTGACACATGCCCCTTTACCCTTCTGTACCTCCTCAAGTAAGGATATTCTCTTATAAACTCCCCAGTACATTTACCAACTTAAGTTAAATTTACATAGTATGATACTTTAATTTACCATCAGTATTCCAATTTCATCAGCTGACACAATAAAATGTTCTTCATTGCAATTTTTTTACTCATTAGTATGGGATTCAGCTTAGGATCATGTATTGTACTTGTTATGTTTTTTTAATTTCCTTCAATCTGGAACTGTTCAGTCAGGAATTTTTTTTCATGTTTTTATTTTCAAAATTAAAAATTTTTTGTGAAGTCTAATTCATCCTATTTTTTTGTTGTTGTGCTTTTTGTGTTACATGTAAGAAACCATTGTCAAGTGCCACAATTAGTTTTAGAAAATTTTCATCATTCCCACAAATTGCCTACACTTGATTTATAATCAATCCCCAGTCCCACTCAGGCCACTGATCTGTTTTCTATCTTTGTAAGTTTGTCTTCTCTGGACATTTCATACTAACGGAATCATGCAACTTGTGGCTTTTTGGTGTAGCTTCTGTGACTTAATCTTTTTGAGGTTGATTCATGTTGATGTGTGTATCACATTTTGCCCATTTTTATTGCTGAGTCATACGTCATTGTATGGCTATGATCAACTGATGGACATTTTGATTGTTTCTAGTTTTTTAGTTATGAATATTTTTGTAGTTGCTATGAGCATTTACATTCAAGTCTTGGGGTAGACATATGTTTTCATTTTCCCTGCATGGATTCCTTAGAGTAGAATTGATGAGTCCTATGGTAAGCTTATGATTTACTTTTTAAGAAACTGCCCAACTTTTCCAAGGTAACTATACCATTTTATTCCCACCAGCAATATATGAGGGTTCCAGTCTCTCCACATCATCACCAACTTTGGCATTTTTTATTGTAGCCATTCTACATATGTATGTACTTAGTGGTATCTCATGGTTTTAATTTATATTTCCCTAATGGCTAATTATGTTTATCTTTTTATGTGCTTTTTAGCCATCTGTGTATCTTTTTTGGTAAAATATTAATTTTTTTCAGCCTGTCTTAAAATGGTTTTAAAAAGTTTTTATTACTTAATGATACCAAAATAAATTATTTAAAAAAATAAAAATAAAAAAATAATTTGAGATTCATTTTAAAAATTAAAAAAAAAAGTTTTTATTACTGGGCTTTGAGAATCACATATTGTGGCTACAAGTTCATTACAAGGTGTATGATTTGCAAATAATTTCTCTCACTTTGTGACTTAATTTTTCTTGATGGTATCTCTGAGGCATAAGAGTTTTTAATTTTAATGAAGTTCGACTTCCCATTTTGAGTTGGTTTTATGTACGGTAAGAGTCGTGGTTTGGGAGGTTTTTTCCTAACTTCCATTTGTTCCACCTTCGAGCAGTGCAGGTTGCACAATCACCCGGCCGCGCTGCCGACCAGTCAGAGGAGACTGGTGAGAGGGTTGGCGCTCCACAGAAAGCAGAGAAAGGCTAGGCTGATCACCGAGAGCCTGGGCTCGAGTCAGTTCCTTTTGGAAATACTTTAGTGGGGGCTAGACTTTCTGTGGCGGCTATGCGGAGGACTACGACTCCCAACATGCGTCGCGCGGACCTGCCCCCCACCCCCACCCCCACCCCCCGGCGGCGGAGGAGAAGAGACAGACCTGCCAGTGTGGCTGTGAGGGAAGGGCTGAACCTCGGGTTCTGTACCGATATATTTCTCAAGGCTTATCTCTGCGAAGAACTGGCAGGCGGAGCGACGAGCAGGACGACCTCCGTTTTCCGACACGGCCCCGCCTCTAGTCGTCCTCAGCCTCCCTCTCTGGTCAAGGTAAACGCTCGTTTTTTCGAGTTTCCCGCGGCAACTTACCTTGGAGACGACCAACCGCGGCCTAGAGTTTTGCGGGCGGGGCCAGCCAGAGGCTAAGGTGGAAGGGGCGACGGGTGGGAAGCCGGAAGGGCGGTAAGGGGAGTCCGGAGTCCATTGTCCCAGAAAGGGCAGGCCACCCAGGCTGAGGCCCTGAGGAGTCAAGGGAGCCGCGGGTGGATGCGGAAGTGCACAGACCCCTCCCCGCTCGGGTGGGGGTTTTGGCGGGGCCAGGCTTACCCTTCAGCAGCTCCCTCCAGGTGTCCGGGACCAGCCTCGGCCACAACGTCCCACTGGACCCCTATGGACTCTTCAATGTTACATGACAGCTGCCTGGATCTGTGGAGGGAAAAGAATGACCAGCTAGTTCGACAGGCCAAGGTAATACGGTTGCTGGGACCCAAACCAGCTTTGCAGCCCCAAACAGCCAGAAAGGTTTGCAGTGGGATCGTCCCAGCCAGTAAGGAGAGGCTGAGCTTGACCTTCCCCCAAGAGCTAGACATGACTGGAGATGACATTTCCAAGATCCCCTTGCCACTGTTGCAAGGGGCGAGGTAAGGACTGATCCTCAGTGACATCCCATCCCACACTTGGCAGGTGGCTCGGGACTCTGGTCTGTCTCTGAGGCGACAGCAGTTGGCTCAAGATGCACTGGAAGGGTTCAGGGTACTTCTCCATAGTCTGCAGGGTAAGCAGGGTCCTCCCCAGGATGGTCAGTTCCCCTTCTCCACAACCAGAGACCCGTTCTTCTTCATTTCTGGGGTTGAGGTGATTACTCAGGGGGCAGGGGTTCCTGCTTAAGGAACAGCCAGGACTAGAGTGGAATCGTCTTTGTACAGGCAAATCTCTCTCCTTTGTACACGCACACAGCAGGGTTTGAAGAAGTGGTTTCCAGGATGGTCTAATTTGGAGAACTTTATGCCCTTTCCAAACTGCAAAGGGTGGGTTCTTTATTGAGGCCATTTTGGTTGGGGTAGGGTGATCTCTGGGTTGGGATCTTATTTGGGGTATCTGTTATGGAGGAGCCATCTGTGAGCACAGCATTTGTTGCTCCAGGGCTCCCTGCAGCTGATCCTCTTCTCCACTTGGAATTGACTGTCATCTGCAACTTCATTACCCTGAGGGTGAGTCTGGCCCAGGGTTTCACTGATGACCAGACACAGGATATCCAATCGGGCCTAGAGAGAGGTAAGGGCCAGAGATTGCCTTCCATTCCCCTGCCAGCCTCAGTCTGGATTTAAGTCATTGCAAGAAGAATGAGAGAAGCATCATAATCAGAAAACATTATGCTCTTTTCTGGTACTCCTTGTGCTCCTCAGATCAAGAGCACCTTTGTGACCTTTGGGTTCCTGCAGAGATGAGGTCCCACTTCAGCTGTGTGTGTGTGTTCTCTACAGTGCTGGAGACCCAGGAGCAGCTGGGGTCAAGGCTGGAACACGGACTTGGAGGGCTGTGGGACTCTGTCCTCCATTCTTCCTCCCTTCTGCCAGAGCTACTACCTGCCCTTCACCACCTAGCTGGCCTGCAGGCTGCCCTTTGGCTCGGCACTGATCATCTTTGGGACTTGACCTTACTGCTGCAGACCTTGAGTGGCAGCCAGGTAATGTGGGAAGTGACCTGGATCAAAGGATCTCTTCCTTCCCTAACCTCTCCCAGCTGCAGTAATATCTTTGTGTGCTGGAATGGCTGCTGGGTTGGTGGTCAGAAGAAGGACTCTCTCTGAGACTCTTAGGTGACCTTGTTCTGGTTGGTCTCTCACTGGGGGATTCTCTTGGGACCACTTTTTAAACATTAATGGTGTTAGATATAGTTAGGACTCTCATAACCTTTCTGAAGTCACTCCCCCACCGTCAGCCTTCTTATCAGTAACACAGACATGATCCTTGCCCTGTGTCTTCATGGGCTTATACTTAGTGAGAGGTGCTCTAGAGTAGATCATTACTACCCCAGGTTTTTCTTCCTTTCTTTATCCTTGCTCCACAGATATCTATCTCTTAAAATTGAAGGAGTGAAAATCAGGAGGTCCTTTAAGTTCAAGGTCCAGGGTAGACTGAAACAGGAGAAGAAGGGGTTGTTACAGGCTTGGACCCTCTTATCGTCCTTCTCTCCCTAGAATGGGGCCTCTGACGATCTTCTGCTGCTTCTGAAAACTTGGAGCCCTCCAGCTAAGGAGTCAGATGCCCCGTTGACCCTGCAGGATGCCCGGGAGTTGAGGGATGTCCTTCTGACAGCTTCTGCTTATCGCCAAGGTTAGCTAGCAGTCTGACTCATCCCTTCCTCCCCACTGCATGTCTTAAGGGGTCCTTTGGCTCTGCCTTTCCTGTCATGTCCCATTTAGCTCAGCCGAGCCTCCCTGTGCTCTTGTTCCCTATCAAGACCCCTGCCCTATGGGCTTATCTAAGTCACACCCTGATTGCCCTCAGGCCTCCAGGAGCTGATCACAGGGAGCCTGCCCAGGGCACTGAGTTGCTTGCACGAAGCAGCCTCAGGTCTGTGCCCACGGCCTGTGTTGGTCCAGGTGTACACAGCCCTGGGGACCTGTCTCCGTAAGATGGTAAAGACAGGGTGGGTTGGGGAAACCATGGGCATTATGGACGACTTTCTCCTTTGTGAGGTTACCTGATGCTTGTGTCCTCTCACCCTTCTAGGGCAATCCACAGAGAGCTCTGCTGTACTTGGTTGAGGCCTTGAAAGGTGGGTCAACCTGGGGCCCTCCACTTTTGGAGGCCTCGAGGCTATATCAGCAACTGGGGAACACAGCAGCAGAGCTGGAGAGTCTGGAGCTGCTGGTTGAGGTAAGAAACTATGCCAGATGAAGATATGGGTATGCTGAGATGCTTGCATTGGGATAACTAGTCAAGGTATACATAGAAGGAAGTAAGGCTCTCAAAGATACAGTTTCTTCTTCTGCCTTTTAGGCCTTAAGTATCACTCATAGTTCTGAAGCCCCCCAGCTCCTCATTGAGGTAGAGTTGCTACTCCCACAACCTGATCCAGCCTCATCCCTTCACTGTGGCACACAGAGCCAGGCAAAGTACCTGCTAGCGAGCCGATGCCTACAGACGGGAAGGTGAGGTTCTGATATATTGCTCACCTGAGCTAATTTTCCCATTTTTGATGCCTCCCCTGGGGTATAACTCTGTCTCTGTTCTTGAAAGTAGTGAGGGGTGTGGATGGGTGAGTCAGAAACAGGACACAGGTTCCCCATTCCTGAGCCTCCTGCCTTTCTGCTGGACCTGAACCAGACTAACCTTGTGTTACCTTTAAAACTCTGATATCTCCTCCCCAGTCCAATCTGTAAGGAAGTTAGATCTATACTGAGCCAGGATTGGAGCCCCAACCTCACCCTTTCTACTCCACAGGGGCCTTGGTTAGCTAAGAGCCCTTGGAAGTCCCTACTAGGGCCTAAGATAAGGCTTATGGACTATGACTCCTCAGGGCAGAGGATGCTGCTGAGCATTACTTGGATCTGCTGGCCCTGTTGCTGGATGGCTCAGAGTCAAAGGTAGGCATGGCTTCAGGGTTCTTTGCAATGAGGGTGGGAGGGTTGGAGTCTTATTTGAAGTAGAGCAGGATTGCTGTTTTCTGTTTTTTCCTCTGCTGTCCTGTCCAATCTGGGGGTCAGGAAGGTTTCCAGAGCAAGCGGTCCAGGGCAGCAAGCAATGGGTGGTCTCTGCATGGTACCAGAGCCTGGTGAAGAGGTTGGGGGTATTGGTTCATGTCTTTTCATGATGGTGTACTCTCCTCCCACCCCAGTTCTCCCCAGCCCTCTTCCCCCCAGGGCCTTGTGTGCCTGAGGTGTTCTTGGAGACAGCAGCAGCCCTGATCCAGGCAGGCCGAGCCCAGGATGCCTTGACTGTATGTGAGGAGCTGCTCAGCCGCACGTCATCTCTGCTTCCCAAGATGCCCCAGCTGTGGGAAAATGTCAGAAAAGGATCCAAGGAATCACCACACTGCCCACTCTGGGTTTCTGCCACCTACCTGCTTCAGGGCCAAGCCTGGGTGCACCTGGGGGCCAAAAAAGAAGCAATTAGTGAATTTAGCCGGTGAGCCAAGAAGCCAACCAGGGCCCTAGGAGAAGAAGGGTAGAGTGATAATTTTCTGATTGGGACCTGAGTTGGTGAGCTCCATCTTACCTACTTATCCCAGAGTTCCTGAGGATGCCTCCTCATCACTCATCATCTCTGGTCTGTGTCCCATTTCAGGTGCCTTGAGCTGCTCTACCGGGCCACACCTAAAGACAAAGAACAAGGTGATCTAGACTTAATTTGTTTCCTCCTTCCTGGAAGTGGTGGTGGTGGGTTTTAGTTCCCTTTTCGTGTGTCCCAGCCCACCAAGAGATTTAAGAGAAAGGGACTCCAGACACAAAAAGCAATAGAGGGGGATTTGGGGTTTGGTGACTGTGTGGCTGCAAACATACTTCTTGACTTTGCGGGTGATCCCTAGGGACTGCTTCCAACTCTGATCATGGATGTACATCAGATGTGGCACTACAACAGCTTCGGGCAGCTGCCCTGATTAGTCGTGGGCTGGAATGGGTGGCCAGTGACCAGGATACCAAAGCCCTACGGGACTTCCTCCTCAGTGTGCAGATGTGCCCAGGTTTGTATACTTGCATGACATCAGCTGTGCACAGATGCATAAGGACAGAGAGACCAAATGGGGGAGGTACTTAGGGATTAATAAAAGAGTGATATTCTGGATAGGAGGGGTGAATGGGGTTGTGTAGTATATACCTAGGGATGTTCCCAGGTGTGAGACATATACAAGACTTAATATAAGAGTATATGAAGACTTCTTAGGAGTTTCCCAGTCTTCCCAGTGTCCTCAGACAATAACCATAACTATATTGGGAATGTGTTGGGCAAGAGCAAGGCCATCTGAGCCCTTTGTCCTGGGCAAGCAGTATGCAGGGATAGGAATGGTTGGGAATGATGTATCCCTGATTCCATGTGTGACTGTAGGCAACACACTTACCCACTCTAGGTCTCAGTTTCCCTTTTTATAAACTGATGCTTAAGACTGTGTCAAGTTCTAAGGCTCTGTACTCTGGGGTGGGGTTACAGGTAATGAAGATGCTTCCTTTTACCTGCTTCAGACTCTGAGGCGGATGAATCGGAGAGATGAGGCCACTGCTCTCTGGTGGAGGCTGGAGGCCCAAGCTAAGTTGCCACAAGATAATGCTACATGGTGAGACTGAGGCTTGGGGCTGAGGGGCAGTGGGCATCCCGGGGTCTTTGGGCCTATTTTGGGTGGTGGTAAGTAAAAAGGAAGCAAAGGCTGTCCAGCCTTCTGCCTATCCTTCACCATTAGGCATTATACTTTTGCTCTCCAGGTCTCTTCCCCTGTACCTAGAAACATGTTTGAGCTGGATCCGGCCCCCTGACCGTGAAACCCTTCTTGAAGAGTTTCGGACATCCTTGCTAGAGTCTTCTGACATATAGCTGTCATGTTTTGAAGAGCCTGAGCTGGGGACCCAGTGGTCCATTTTTCTGTGGGGAGGACTTTCTGCTTTACCATCCTTGGGGGATATGGCTAGAGTTGACCATTCCTTATAAGTCTGACACTGGAGTGGTTGGTGATAGTCCTGCAAAATTTGGCCTTGTTACTGCCATTCTGGTTCCAGAGGAAGCCCCCTACCCACAAAAAGGCATTGACTTTGCTCATGGCACCTTTTTTCCTGTTTTCCCCTTTCTTTTGTTGAGTAAAATCTCATATCCATCTCTTGTCTGCCTACTACATATACCTAAATGTGAAGGCTCACCACTGTCTTATTCAGTTGTGTGCTGGTTTTTAAGATGCCCTCTCCCAACATCATCTACCTCATGAGCTTGAAGTCTGGGTAGAAGAAAGGGCTATAGGAATTCTTACTCAGGAAGCAGTGGCTTTTAGTCCTTACCATTGCTTAAAAGCTACAGCCCCAAAGCCCAGGATTCTGTACAATTAAAGAATGAGTGGAGTTAGGTTTGGAAAATGGTCTGGACAGACCTCTCAAGACAAGGGCAGATATTTGTTTCTTAGAGGGGAAGGACAAGCAGAACTCTCAGTCTCTGAGACTCCCCAGTTTGGGATTTGACTGTCTCAGTCAAAAATGTTTGTGTGCATAGTGGGTGAAGAGTGAATTAAATCAGCATGCCACCAAAGCTGGCTATTGAATATAGTCAGGGGTAGCTGGCAATTTGGGTCTAAGGACTTCAGGTCTCAACCTGCAATTTTCTTGCTGCTTTGGGCCCTATCGAGTCTGCTGTGTTCTGTGATTGCCTTTTGACCCTCTCTGGACTTAAGTGCTCCAGCTGGTGATATTAATACGCAGAAGTGATAGGAAGCATGTACTTCCAAGCCCTGAGGAACTGTAAAGCCTGTGGGACTTAGGTTATCAGAGAGTGCAATGACAATAGGGTAGAGTGGATTAAGAACTGGAATGATGATCAAAGGATCCAGAGTAGGGGTGGCTGGAGCCAGCGTTTGGAAGGAGCAAGGAGAGGAGTTAGGGTGGATCTTCCAAGTTTTGGTAAAGATGGGTGTGCAAGTTATTACTACGATTGGACTAGACTAATAGAAGGGTTCAATCCATTGTGCCAGTTTCTTCCAGCTGGATAACCAATGAGCCAATGAGCTGGAGCCAAGTGGGAGAGTCCGCCTCCAAGGGATTAAAAGCTCTCCTTTCGCCCGCCGATCTGGCTTTATTCCTTTCGTTGATTGGTTGAGACTATCAATCCGTCGAGGAAGCATAGCGTTGCGGCCAATTGACGTGGCGTTGCTAGGCGTGCTACAGCCGTGAGGCGGGAGCCAGGCCGCTAGCGAATTTCCTGATTGGCTCTGGTCCGCGGGTTGCTGGGGAGAGGCGGGCGGGAGTCCGTCTCTAGGGCAGGCGCTGATTGGTTGAGGTGAGAGCACCTCTCTTTCCGATGATTCGGCTCTTCTCTGCTCAGTCTCAGCGCAGCGTTTGCACTCGTCGTTTGAGTCGTCGCAGCCGCTGGCTCCTCGCTGATCAGGAGCCAGTGTCTCTCGCCCGCCCACCGCCCCGTTGCTGCTGGGAGGAAGCGAGAGGGAGGACGCTTGCGGGTTTATCGTCGCTGCTTGTCCCCCGCCCAGGAGAGCTGAGCCTCGGCCCAGTCGGTCGCTTGCCACCCCTCGTAGCCGTTACCCGCGGGCCTCCACAGCCGCCGGCCGGGAGAGGCACGCGCCATGGCTTCCGGAGCTGAGTGAGTGTGTGCGCGCGCCCGCTCGCTCGGGTGCGCGCACCGGGGGACCTGCCGCTGTGGGTAGGCCCGGTAGGGCCTGGCTTTGGGCGCGTCTAAAAGGTGGAGACGGGTAAGGAGGGAGAGGAGAGGAACGGACCGAGTAAGAGGCCCCGGGCCCGACAGGGCCTGACTGCGCCCCCGCGCGCTTCCTAGGTGGGGCCTACGTTGGCCTGGGTCGGGGCCTGGGCCGGATGGTGCTGTGTCATGCAGGCCCTGGCCAGCTTGATTGGCTCCCTCGGAATGGCGGTCCCTGCCTAGAGAGGACTCCGGGCTCACTTCACCGCGGTGGAGCCCTAGGGTCGTGGGGCGCCCACCTGCGATTTGGTCCACCACCCGCTGAAGGCCTGTGGTCCCCGGAGGGAGCAGGCCCCGAGCGCCCGACACCCTGACTGGGCCCGGTGGGCGTGGACTTTGGGCCACGTGAAGGCCTTAGGCGCCCGGAGACTGGCGGAGGCCGGAACGGGGAAGGCCGGGCGAGCTCAGGGAAGCCGGGTCCGCCTGGCCAATGGTTGGCATCGTTCGCGACCAGAGGCGCGGGGGGCTGTTAGGGAGAGGGAGGTCCCTACCTTTTTCGTTTCTGGTCTTCCTACTTAAGGCTTATTGTTATTCCTGTGAGAAAAGTTTAGTCAGTTTACCTTGATTTTACGAAATGGCGGGGAGAAGCAGCTTTCCATTCTCTGTTCGTATTTTGTGGGCCTTCCTAGGTTTCTGCTTTCTTGGTGTGAAGGTTAAATTTCCCTAACTAGGATACACGCGCTCCTTTCCCCAAGGTGCTGTGTAAGAAATCCTAAGCCCTCCACCCCTTAGAAAAGCATCAGTTAAAACTTGGCCACCTCTGCCAGTTGAACTTAAAATCAAGAGCTTTAGATAATCGGGGAGTGGGGTGGAAAAAAGCACAGCAATCCTATGGAAACTCTTCAGTGCCAATCACTTCCTGACTTGAGAATTTATAGAGTTGTGTTCCTTTTTGTCAAATTTCTCAATCGAGATGAAGTATTATTGGGTGTCTATTTAAAAGGACTACTTATTAATACTAAAAATATTCTCTTAGGTTATCCAGTCTTCTGTTCTGAACACTAAAAATAAAAATCCAGAAGTCTTAGAACCTGGCATCATACATAGATGGTTTCTAACCTCTAGATCATCTTGATGACTCTTACCTGAATTCCCTCCAAGTTCCCTGTGGCCCATTTGGGTTCTGCAAGGGCCTGACTCATGCAGAAGACAATGGGGGATGTCTCCAAAGAGCTTCCAGGACTGCTGTTGGCCCATGATCATGCTGAATTCTCTCTTTTATTTATTTATCTATTTTTTTTTATTAAGGTATCATTGATATACCATCTTATGAAGGTTTCACATGAGCAACATTATGGTTACTACATTCACCTATATTTTCAAGTCCCCCCCACATACCCCATTGCAGTCACTGTCCATCAGCATAGTAATATACTATAGAGTCACTACTTGCCTTCTCTGTGCTTTACTGCCTTCCCTGAATTCTCTCTTTTAGAGGTTACTTCCTTTGATCTCAGTAGATGTATGTGGAAGGAAGAGCATTCCACTCATCTCCAGTGCCAGAGTCAGGAATGGTAGGCAGATTGGAAGTTTTCCTAGAATGTAGCTTGGGGTTAGAATACAAACTGTGATGACTAGAGACATTGGGCATTTTACTTCTCTCTAGCTCCAGTCCTATCATCAAATAGAAAGATGGGCATGGGCAGCCCTTGGAGGGTATTTCAGTGCTTGGGGGAGAGGCAGGGTCAATGGCTTAAATTGCCCTCAGCTGTCACACGGACCATGTTTGCCCTCAAAGGTGTTGATAAGCATTGGAAAAGTCTGCTTACTTTGCAGCATTGTGCCCAGAGTGCCACACTTGGGTTGGGGGAAACACTCTTAAGCTGAGAAAACTCTACTCTTGGAAACTAGTTTAAAAATGCAACCTATGTGATGAGGGTTAGCAGAAAGCTTACAACATTGTTAGATGAATTGGATTTGTATTTCTGTTGGGTGTATCAGGACCAAAAGATGTAAAAACCTTCTAACTTGCTAGGTGCTATTGTGTAGCATAAGCATCCTTTTCTAATAGGAATGCTGTTTTATTGACTGATGTATCCTAGAACCGTGCCTGGTATATACTTGTTAATTTGTTTGGTGAAGAAATAATTCATTGAAAAGGTTGTTTGGGAGAGTTTATTGCATCTAGTTAATGAAAGCTGGAAATGAACTGGGGAAGAACTTGGTGTTGGGTGAATGATCTTATTTAGCTTCTAGGAAATGATAGAAATTGTTTAGAGAGTTTTAAATGAATTTAGACTCAGGTAATCTTGATTTAGGTGCCAGTGATTAGGTTTGCCCTGTGTCTCAGCATTTTTTGGTTTTGACTTTTTGAACCAACTCCATGGAGTTGTGTGTCTTTGTAGAGATAACCCATCTTTTGAACATGAGCCTCATTCTGAAGGTTCTAGATCTGTTAGTGTTTTTTTGTTTTGTTTTGTTTTCAAATACAGTGTCTTTTATATTTGACATTTCTGTGATACATAGAATACTTTGGCGTTCAGCATGTTTAGCCAATAAGAAGGATAGTGCTAGTGATTCTGCATCACTGTCCCCAGGCTTGCTTGGTGGGACGTGGGGCCTCCCTGAGCCTTACAGGAAGTTTTCTTGGCACTTCATTTTGCAAGGTTAGCAAAGAAAGAGCTTGTGCTTTGTTATAGCTCAGTGCTAATCATAGTGACCATCAATACTGTGTGACAGGCATTGTGTTCAATGTTTTGTATTCATTATCTCATTTAATACAATAACCTTCTGAGATAGGTACTACTATGTCCCCCATTTTACAGATGAGGACATCAACATCCAGAGAGGTTAATAACTTGCCCAAGATCACAGTTAGGCATTGACAGGTTTGGAATTCCGACCCAGCAGATCTGATGACAGAGCCCCTTCTCTTAGTCACTATTCTGTACTGTCTAAGACTATTTTAATTTCTCTGATTGCTACTTAGCTTCCACTTCTGTTTTGTCTTCTTAGGCCATAGTTCCCTGACCCTGGGGCAAAAATCACTTGGGGCCTTACAGCTAGGATACCAGTGCTCAGAATAACTAAAAAGCTGCTGGAATGGGAATTGTATAACATGCTAGATAGGACTCTTCATGACCTTGGCTGAATTTCCTTCATCTGAGCTTTCTGGAGGAGGGACAGCTTCATCTATCCACTATTTCTTTTCTAAGTGTGAGTTTTAGAGACCGGTAGGGCCTCTGGGGCTGGAGTATGTAGTGGGACTGACTTTATTTTCTCTTTCTAGTTCAAAAGGTGATGACTTGTCAACAGCTATTCTTAAACAGAAGAACCGTCCCAATCGGTTAATTGTTGATGAAGCCATTAATGAGGACAACAGTGTGGTGTCCTTGTCCCAGGTAAGTTAGGTCCACAGTCCCAATCTTGCCTTATTACACTTAACCTGAGGGCTTTTCCCAGGCTTCTTTTCTTTCTTTTCTTGCAGTGACCACAGGTAGAGTGGGGTATACTGGGAATCCCAGCCTCCAGGGCTGCTGCTTACCCTCTGGTCCAGTGACCCCCAAAGGCCTTAACTTTCTTTTCTCAGCCCAAGATGGATGAGTTGCAGTTGTTCCGAGGTGACACAGTGTTGCTGAAAGGAAAGAAGAGGCGGGAAGCTGTGTGCATTGTGCTTTCTGATGACACGTGTTCTGATGAGAAGATTCGAATGAATAGAGTTGTCCGGAATAATCTTCGAGTACACCTAGGGGATGTCATCAGGTGTGTGTGGGGGTTTTGGCTCCTCAGGGATGTAGGAGGCCGGAGATAGCCTTCATTACAGGCAGGATCCCCACAAAGGCCTGGGCAGCTGCAGATATCTGAAGACTTCTAGTCATGGGAAGACTTAGGTGTCAGGGTTATCTTTAGGTTTTGGTTCTAACTTCCTATGACTTCAAAATCTGCCTTTGTGTGATCTTTGGGACAAGTCGGCATTTCTATGATTTTCTTGTTTATTTTTTTCTACCAGCAATATAATTCATCACACGTTAGACCCTGATTTAGGGTGCCATTTGAGGGAATGCCTCTGCCAAATAACCTCACTGCTGTGTTGGATTGATGGCTGGTGTTGGGGCTGGAATGAGGTGGAAGTGTGGGCATAGGAGATGGACTCCTAGTAGGTCTTTTTAAGGTTTTTAGTCTAGGAGTGAGGCATAGTTTGAGCCAGACAAAGGACAACTCCAGTCTGAGTGATTTTAAACTTGGTTTAGGCAAGAGTCTTTCCCTATCTTGGAGTCATTACTAGCCAGTGCTACCCACCTATCTGTCACCTGGCCAGGAACATCTCAGGCTCCTGATTCTTTTTCATGCATCTACTTTTCATGTAGCCTTCTTCCTGGAGGTGCTTGGTTACTTTCTTGAGGTGCTCTGACCCTGGCTGAGATTATTTTTTCACTTCTATTCCTCTGCCTCTGACACTTGTCAGACTGTGGTCTCCCTTTGTAATATTGGGTCACCAATATTAGCTAGAATGGGTCACCATTGGATATTTCCCACTGAAGACCCTCCCTCGTGTCTTTTTGGGGGTTCCTGGTATGTGGGTCTTTTGGCTCACTAATGGGAGTGGGCAGCCCTATAGCTTCTGATGGCTCCTCCTGTGCTCCCACCCTGAATATGACCTAAGTTCTGCTTGACTGTTTGTCCTCGCTCCCACCTTACCTTTCCGCATCTCTTCACCTAAAGCCATCCCTGCCTTTTCTCTTTCACTTGCCGTCAGCCTTCTGTGCCAGATCCTTTCTGACGCCCAGGCTTAGGGCTGCAGTGTGGTTGGTAATGTGGAGTCTGCTTGTCATCCTCAGCATTCAGCCGTGCCCTGATGTGAAGTACGGCAAACGTATCCATGTGCTGCCCATCGATGACACGGTGGAAGGCATCACTGGCAATCTCTTCGAGGTATACCTTAAACCGTACTTCTTGGAAGCTTATCGACCCATCCGGAAAGGTAAGAGAGAACTCTAGGGACCAAACTTAAGGATGGTTGATTGTAGGAATACTCGGGAATAATCCTTGGAGCATCTTTATCTCACTTGCATATGTGCATACACATGCATTCTGCATGCATGCTCTTGTGTACTCTGTCCTTCTCCACTCTCTATCCACTCCCTCGCACCCATCGTCTCCCATTTCTCCATTCCTACTCCACTTCCTGCTCCATAGTAAGCTTTCTTCTCTTGTATCTCTGAATGAAGGAGGAGATGGGCCATTTTGGCTATGTCACTATCCAGAGTGTATTTGGTATTTAGCATAACTCTACCTCTACCATTGGTGGTAGTTGTGAAAGCTTGGGTTACCTGTACCCCAGAAGTCAAAAACCTGATCACTGTCCTCGAGTAGCAGAGGACTTTTCAGAGTTTAGCTTAAGAGTTACGCTCAATAAGACGAGGGTGGGAAGGAGAAAGGGCAATATCTAGTGAACTTGTCATTCTAGACCTCAGATTCTTATGAGAAATTCTTACTTGGTCTGGTTGACACCTCTAATTACCTTTTGCTGATTGCTTTCACAGGAGACATTTTCCTTGTCCGGGGTGGAATGCGTGCTGTAGAGTTCAAAGTAGTGGAGACTGATCCCAGTCCTTACTGCATTGTTGCTCCAGACACAGTGATCCACTGTGAAGGGGAGCCAATCAAACGAGAGGTGAGTTCTCTCCCTGATCCCAGGACCTGATTTCATGATACTCAATGGGGCAGTCATGTGGTAGCTATCCAGACTTCTCTTTGGAACTAAGTTTCTTTCCAGACGTAGGAAATCTCCCAGCTATTTCTGGTCCTTGGTGTTTTTTTAGAAACAACCTGACACTTTTTTTCAAAGTATCTAGATTGAACCCAAAGGATCTAAGTGGTTGGAGTAATTTTTGAAGAAGTGTTGCTGATGATGGCATCCAGACCTCTGCCCATTTCCCAGAGTATTCCACTTCAGGTCTTCAGGGAGCCTTCCCAGTAAGACTAAGGACAGTGTGAAGGAAAAGGCTAGGCTAGAAATCTTTGCCTTGGGGTTTTTAGAATTGTTCTTTGAGGTAAGATCACCTTAGAGGAGAATATTCTCATACAGTAGACTTCTCTACTCCAGCTGGGAAGGATTTGGAGAAACACAACTTTTGCTGACAGTAGCATTCCTGCTTTCACCTTTTCTTTGCCTCCTGCATATTCAGGATGAGGAAGAGTCCTTGAATGAAGTAGGCTATGATGACATTGGTGGCTGCAGGAAACAGCTAGCTCAGATAAAGGAGATGGTGGAGCTGCCCCTGAGACATCCTGCCCTCTTTAAGGCAATTGGTGTGAAGGTGAGCATTCTGGACTCTGGGATATAGTCTAGGGTGGTAATCAATGACTCCTCAGTATCTAATCCTAGGGCCCTGTTTTCATACATGACTGTTACTATTGCCTTGGATTCTGAAGGCAGTAATACTTTTTTTTTTTTATCTTATGAAGGGCTCTAAATTCTTTAAAGTTACTAATTGTGTAGAAGAAAGCAAGCCAACTCAGTTTTCTATCACGTGTTTCTGTTCTCTTATTATAATCCTTTAGAAATGTACATGGACCCTATTATAAACAACTCTCTCCATATTTTGCCAAACCACTATAGCAGTGCTACCCAGCAGAGGTAGAAGTTAAGGAAATTTGCAAAGTATGAAGGGTCCTGATTCCAAAACATATGAGAACTGCTGGTTTAGAATGTAACTTCCAATATTTTCATATCTTGGGACACACTGAAGATGAAATTATTGCCCCTTTTCCTAATATGCACCATGCAGATAATTTTATATATGGGCACTTCAGTGAGTTGCCTGTGGATGGGGCCACAGAAAATACAGCATCAAAGAGGAAAATTTGGTGGTAAGGAAAAGCACTCCAACTTGATAATCCTAGAGATTGTGATTTCTGGAGTAAGTTAGCCTCTGGCAACTAACAGGGCTAAGTTAATCCTTGACCTTTGTCTAATCAAGCCCTTGGTCTAATGGTCTCTTGTCCCAGATCTTCAGACTTACCACACAGTAGTTTAGGGTTTCTCTGCCCTTAGGCTCCTATGCAAGTTGCAATCATAAATGTTGACAGCTTTCTAGCAATATTTTCTCTGCTGATGAGATGTGAGTATGGGATGAAGTAAACTATCTTCCTAGCAGCTGCTGTTGAGAGCTCATTCTTAACTGTGTCAGGGTTGATTTCTAATTCTCACCTCTCTAGATAGAGCCCAAGTCCAAGCCATTTTAGGGTGTGTGGGGTTGGGAGAAGGTGTGAGTCTGAAGCTTTTCACATTGTATGTGTTGGTCCTCAGCCTCCTCGGGGAATCCTGCTCTATGGACCTCCTGGGACTGGGAAGACCCTGATTGCTCGAGCTGTGGCAAATGAGACTGGAGCTTTTTTCTTCTTGATCAATGGTATGACACTTGGTTCGACTTTTGTTTGGCTGGAGTCAACTTGGAGCTGAGCATGACCAAGTCTTGTGAGCTGAAGAATTCATGGATGCACTGACTTGCACACATTCCCTTGTTCATACTTTAACATCTTTCTTTTGCTGGGGTACATTTCAGACAGATACGCAACAAGGGGAAGGTATCCTACTCGGGGGCCCCTGATGTATCCCCACTTGAGGAAGATTGTAGGCAGGCTAATGAATGACATTTAGGAGGAGCAAATTAGAGTGAGAACTCAAAAAGTCTATGCTTATTTATTCAAGAGCGTTTGGGAGAAGACTGGCTGAGATCAACTGGCTCTTTGAAAATATTTAGCTAGTGAGGTCCAGCTGGTGTCCTCTTTTTCCTGATCTGGCCAGAGGTCCTAGAGCATCTGCTGTCATCTTTACGCTTTCAGCTTGAGTGTGAGATAAATGTAATGAGTCCCTTGGCTTCTCTCCAGCATGGCCTGGTGGCTATTCTGGGATAATGCTTGGTAGAAGCTGTGAGAAAGTAGGCAGAGGTTATCACATTCTCACCCAGGACCTATCTCTGGGCTCTAGGTAAACATGATAACTAATTTCTTCTGGGTTTGAAGAAGGCTGTAGTTTTGTCATTGTCTCTATTTTGTATCCTTTCAGGTCCTGAGATCATGAGCAAGTTAGCTGGTGAGTCTGAGAGCAACCTTCGTAAAGCCTTTGAGGAGGCTGAGAAGAATGCTCCTGCTATCATCTTCATCGATGAGCTGGATGCCATTGCCCCCAAAAGAGAGAAAGTAGGAACTTACCTGACGGGATACTGGGGGGTTGAAAGGTCCTAACTTCTCTTTTGACCAGAAACTCTGCCCCTACAGACCCACGGGGAGGTGGAGCGGCGTATCGTGTCACAGTTGTTGACCCTCATGGATGGCCTAAAGCAGAGAGCGCATGTGATTGTTATGGCGGCAACCAACAGACCCAACAGCATCGATCCAGCCCTTCGGCGGTTTGGTAAGGACTTCCAATTTCCCAACCCTACCCTTACTCACAGAAAGATTATCTCTCTACTGGGTTTAATCTCTGATCTCATGTCTGTCCTTGATCAAAGTCAACTAATGAGGATTTCTTGAAGCTCTGTAGTGATAAGGCCCAGGGATCCAGGCCTTTCTTTTATTGCATGTCTTAATCTAGGGTCACCAGCCTTCCCTAGTTTGCCTGAGACTAAGGGGTTTCCCAGGACATGGGACTTTGATTGCTAACAGCACAACAGTCCTGGGTAGACTGGGATAGTTGGTCACCTTAGGCCTGTCCTTTAAAAATCAGAAATGAGCCCCATGTTTGCATACTGTCCCACAGGTCGCTTTGACAGGGAGGTAGATATTGGAATCCCTGATGCTACAGGACGCTTGGAAATTCTTCAGATCCATACCAAGAACATGAAGCTGGCAGATGATGTGGACCTGGAACAGGTGGAGTGGTGATGAGGGCTGGCCAGGAGTTAGGATATCTTGTTTCTGGGCAGTTGGAGAGAACTGGCCAGGGACATAAGTTTAATAGGTGAGGAGATTGGTTTTGATTCCTGGGCAAGTGAAAGGAAATGATCTGATATTGAATCCAGGACACTGGAATTGGCATGCTTCTCAGTTGGTGCTGCATTAGATAAACCAGAATTTTGGAGGCAGCTTTATTTTCAGGCCCCAGCCCAGGCTTGAATGCTTAAAACCCAGCCAGTGAAAGGTCTTCTGGTATGTGTTCAGGGATTTAGGAAGACCCAAAGATAGTCAGGGGAAGGGGCTGGGATTCTGTTGTCTCTGAGCCTCCTAAGGCAGGTAGGTTTTAGAGATAGGATAATAAGTAAATCTTCTCTCTGTAGGTAGCCAATGAGACTCATGGTCATGTGGGTGCTGACTTAGCAGCCCTCTGCTCAGAGGCTGCTCTGCAGGCCATCCGTAAGAAGATGGACCTCATTGACCTAGAGGATGAGACCATCGATGCTGAGGTCATGAACTCTCTGGCAGTTACTATGGATGACTTCCGGGTAAGGACCACACCCATGTTAGATATACATATGCACTTTGACCTCTCCCTTGGCAAGTCTGATACCTAGTTTTTCTTCCCTTTTTAGTGGGCCCTGAGCCAGAGCAACCCATCAGCACTGCGGGAAACTGTCGTGGAGGTGCCGCAGGTGACCTGGGAAGACATTGGGGGCCTGGAGGATGTCAAACGTGAGCTGCAGGAGCTGGTCCAGGTAGGGTGGACTGGTACAGGGTGAATCACTGCCTAAGTACACTAATTGAGCTGGGTGGTCTTGAGGTGGTGTCATATTCATTGCAGGAATTGTGGGAGCATAATTCAGGACCTGCCTTTCTCAGGTTGGATGCACAAAGTAGCCTGCTCCTTGGGAACCTAGGTCTTAGACCTTGGGGTGATTGGTGGGGATCTTCTCTTTCGTTCGGTTTCTTTCAAACTATGGATGTAACCCTGAACCCTCTTCCCTTTTCTTCCTAGTATCCTGTGGAGCACCCAGACAAATTCCTCAAGTTTGGCATGACACCCTCCAAGGGAGTGCTGTTCTATGGACCTCCTGGATGTGGGAAAACCTTGCTGGCCAAAGCTATTGCTAATGAGTGCCAGGCCAACTTCATCTCTATCAAGGGTCCTGAGCTGCTTACCATGTGGTTTGGGGAGTCCGAGGCCAATGTCAGGGAAATCTTTGACAAGGTGAGCTGGGCTGGTGGCAAGGCAGGGATGGAGGCTGTTTCTGTGGGAAAGTTAAAACCATCTCATTCTGGCACCTCAGCTGGGGCAATGAAGGTCACTTTATTTTCCTTTCCTTCTCAGGTCTGAGAGACCCAATTGTGCTAATGCTTGAGTCCATCTGTCCGTCCCACAGGCCCGCCAAGCTGCCCCCTGTGTACTGTTCTTTGATGAGCTGGATTCAATCGCCAAGGCCCGTGGTGGTAACATTGGAGATGGTGGTGGGGCTGCTGACCGAGTCATCAACCAGATCCTGACAGAAATGGATGGCATGTCCACAAAAAAGAATGTGTTTATCATTGGCGCTACCAACCGGCCTGACATCATTGATCCTGCCATCCTGCGACCTGGTCGCCTTGATCAGCTCATCTACATCCCACTTCCTGATGAGAAGTCCCGTGTTGCCATCCTCAAAGCCAACCTGCGCAAGTCCCCAGTTGCCAAGGCAAGTGCAGGGTCATGGGCTGTGGGGACTTCTATTAGTGTGGAGCACTCTTTGGTTCCTGGGCAAGATTCCGTTGGGGATTTTTGGGGTTAGGGCTATCAAAAGAAGATGGAAAATTTGAAGGTATTAGGATAACCCACAGTTGGGAATAAAATAGGCTGGCAAAAGATGGGACAAACTGGCATTGAGAGTGCTTGGGTGGCTTCAAGATCAATGTACCACAGGAAGAGAGGCTAAATCCTAAGATAGCTCTGTTGCTTCTCTTAGGATGTGGATTTGGAGTTCCTGGCTAAGATGACTAATGGCTTCTCTGGCGCTGACCTGACAGAGATTTGCCAACGTGCTTGCAAGCTGGCCATCCGGGAATCGATCGAGAGTGAGATTAGGCGAGAACGGGAGAGGCAGACCAACCCATCAGCCATGGTGAGTCTGCATCCTTTCTCCAGGTGTGCCAGTCATGGGGAGCCAGAGGGCAGTCTCCACCATGTTCCTAGAGTTTTAAGAGTATATGGTTTTGGAAAGACCATCTGAGTGAGATGTTTAGCAGGGTAACAGGAAGAATGCTCAGGGTTAATGCTTTTAGTCTAGAATTACAAAGGCTGAGAAGAGATGGTCAGGCTCCATGAGGGAAATCAAAATGTGGTTGTGCAGATAAATAAGTTGAGTAGGGCTTAGAATCTAGGATCCATGGACTTATCCCTGGGTGGTCCATGGACCTGAAACTAAATGAAAAAATTTGGTGTGTGTGTTTGTAAGTTCCATAAAGATAGGAACTCTAGTATATCATCTTGCTTGTTTTCCACTGTTATCGTGTTACCATGTTAAAGACTTAACAAATAAGTGAAGGAATAACTGTCTTAACTTTTTGGTGGGGTCTGTGACATCCCTCCTCTGTGATAAAAAGCTTAGAAACTACCAATACATTAATCTTAGGGAGCAATCTCATAAGTCAAGCAACTGGAATGGCTCCTCAGTGGAAGAGACAGGGTTTGACCTGGTCGAAAAAGAGTAGAATTCAAATAAAGGAAATAAGCAGCCCAAATAAGCTTCTGGGGAAGTAGGGTTGCAGGAATTGGGAAAACCTGGGTAGACTTAGAGGGCATATGTTCCTGGAAGTGAGGCCACTAGGTATGGTGTAATCCAGATGTGATAAGCACTGAGAGCCATTGATGCTTTCTTTTTAATATTTAGGTTTATTGAGGTATAATTTATATATAGTAAAACTCACCATTTTTAGGTATACTATTTTTGTACTTTTTGACAAATGTGTGGTAACTACTACCACAGTTGAAAAACAGATATTCCAGAATCTCCTTGTGCTCTTTGGTCAGCTTCTTCCCACTCTAAGCTTCTAGCAACGACTTTAATAATTTCTGTCCCTACAGTTTTGCCTTTTTCAGAATGGACTGACAGGTTTTTAAGCAGGGCAGTGACTCAATTCTGGGAAGATTGGCCTGGCAACTTACTCAGGTTGGGTTGGAGAGGCAGGGAGACTAATGAGCCACTGCAGTAATCGGGGGCAGGAAGGCCAGGGAAGGAATCGAGGCTGGGCCTTAACTAACCTTGGTGGTCTGTGTTTACCAACCCTACAGGAGGTAGAAGAGGATGATCCGGTGCCAGAGATCCGCCGAGATCACTTTGAGGAAGCCATGCGCTTTGCCCGCCGTTCTGTTAGTGACAATGACATCCGGAAGTATGAGATGTTTGCTCAGACCCTTCAGCAGAGTCGGGGCTTTGGCAGCTTCAGGTAACTAGGTTACAGTGGGCAGTGCTCAAGTTATCTTGGGGAATTGTACAACCAAGGTAATGGGGGTCCTAAGAAGGCTAGGGGGTAGTTGTGAAAATCCTACACATGCTCTGTCATAACCCTCTTTTTTGGCTCTGCTTTTGTGCACACAGATTCCCTTCAGGAAACCAGGGTGGAGCTGGCCCCAGTCAGGGCAGTGGAGGTGGCACAGGTGGCAGTGTGTACACAGAAGACAATGATGATGACCTGTATGGCTAAGCAGATGGCCAGCGAGCAGCGAGCTGGCCTGGCTGGACCTTGTTCCCTGAGGGTGGGGATGCTCGCTCAGGAGGGACCGGGGGTGTGCCCATGGCCTGCTCCATTCCTCAGTCTGAACAGTTCAGCTACCGTCAGACTCTGGACAGGGGGTTTTTGTTGCAAAAAAAATACAAAAGTGATAAAATAAAAGTGATTTTCATTTGGGAGGCGGAGAGTGAATTACCACCAGGGAATTGGGCCTTGGGCCTACACTATTTCTGTTGTAGTTTGGGGCAGTGCAGAGGATCCTTGTGGGCGTGTGAAGCAAGGCACTGCCACCACTCCCCACAGCAAAGCATCTGCGCTGCACTCAGTGCTGCTGCCCGGGTCCTCCCTCCTTCTACCCAACCTGGGCAGGAGGGTGAAGGGCTGCAGTTGCTGCGTGTTTTATAGAGTAGGTTGATTATTTTACATGCTTTTGAGTTAATGTTGGAAAACTAATTACAAGCAGTTTCTAAACCAAAAATGACATGTTGTAAAAGGATAATAAACGTTGGGTCAAAATGGAGCCTGAGTCCTGGCCCCTGTGCCTGCTTCTTTTCCTAGGAAAGGCCTCCCTCACTGCCAAGGCACTCTTCCAAATGTGAAATCCTGGAAGTAAGATTGCCCTGTCTTCCCTTCCTGATTAACATTCGTATGACCTACTGCCCCACCTCATGTCTGCAGTAACACTGGATAGGGCTACAGTGGAGGGGGAGCAGACTGATGGAGCTCCAGATGGGGTTAATGTAGTATCCTCTACCTGTATTTTATATGAATAGTAAGGCTAGGCTTGCTGAGCAATCTTCCCCTGACCAAGGACTGCATTTGGGGTGCCCTCCAAAAAGCTTAAGCCTGCAGAAAGATAAAATCTTTGGAGGTGAATATTCTTTTACTGCATCTAAAGATCCCATTCATGCTGTGGTTGAGGATCACATATGATTATGTCCATCTTTATGTAATTTGTATTATATATAAAAAAAAAGCTTTTTTCTAACACAAAATTGTAATATCAGATGTCTTTTTTTTTTTTTTAACATCCTTCCCTACTCAACAGATTTTCAGATGATTGCTTACATGGCTTTGTCCAAGTGTAGAGTAACAGGTGCCAACATAGTCATTTTTTGCTTCTACAATTAGTAGGGCCATGCGTTACCCTAAGAGGAGTATGGGGCATAGAAAATAACCACTGAGTCAAATTTGTATTGGTCATCCTAGTACTTATACCAGGCTCAGGTCTGGTCTACACAGATAATCTACAAGGGTACAATTGTATCGGCTGGTTAAACTGGGGCATCTCAAACCCATGCTATGAAGTAGAAATTTTTGTACTTTTGGGATTTGAGTTGGCTCTCCCTTGTTTTCCATGACCTTTTCTCCACCAGATTCTTTTGTCCTCCTTTGGTTTTCCCACCATTTAGGTATCCTGATGGCTTAGCCTTCAGCCCTCCGCTCTGAACATGGTCTCTCTGTCTCATCCCTATGGGTTGGCAGCCTAATGAGGGCCAAAGACAAGGTCTTTTGGGGAAAAGACAATTGGTACCTCCACATCAAGCTTTGGGAACAGAACAGAAGGCAAGTGGTATTTTCCCACAAAATATGTAGAGATACTTGTTGATACATGATAGAAATTTGGCATAATTTGCTTTGCTTCCCTTGTCAAACAAAGTGTAGGAAAGTTGGAGCTCTTTAAGATAGATTCTTTAGGAAAACCAAGAGCAGCCTTGAGAGGCCTGGTTCTAGTTCTGGCACTTGTGCATATATATAACTGTAGCTTAAAACAAGATACCTACCTCTTTCAGGGCCTTAAGATTCTAATCTGATAAGACGACTGACAGTGCCCTCTAACTAGAAATCACTGTGAGGGACTATCATTGGCTTACACCTACAGAAGCCTACATACTTAAATGAAGAGGCAAGTTGTATGGGTGGTCCATCTTTTCCCTCAGTGTGTTCCCAGAAAGAAACTGAAATGTGGTCTTACTCTAGCTGATCACTTCTGTTAGGATAGATGCCATGATTAGAAGATGGGTTTCTAATCAAGAATATGGCATCAAATATACCAGCAATATACCACAGAAGCAAAAGCAAAGATTTTATGGCATATTGAGATATATCTGGATTTAAGATACTGATCAAAAAGTTGCCCTGGGAGTCTAGTGGTCACACAATGCCCATGAGGAACACAGGTCTGCCAATCGTTAATTCAACTGAACTGTGGCAAATATTAAGTGGTTTGTTCTTAACCCCCAGCTCTACAACCTACTGAGGTCTTGAAAATAAGACTTAAGAATATGAGATTTGGGTTTTTCATCAAGCTATCCAGAGATACATAAACTCATTAAATGTCCTTGTCAAGTAGGAACTCAGAATTGCTTTGCCTTTGAGACTTTTTCTGGAGTTTGGAGGGAATAGGTTGAGATAGGAGGGGAGAGGGGTCAGGAGGTGGTGTGTTTTTGAATTGGACCCTGTAGACAGGTTTGGGCTAAATAAAGCTTAGGAACAGAACAGTGACATTAGAGGAGGCAGGGGAATAAGATGTGCCTTCTGTCTGACTTTTTCTCAACTAGATGTACAGAGGGAATATTGTAGAATGCAAAGAGCACTGGGTTGGGAATGTGGACTTGACTTCACAGAAGCTCACTTTCTTTGAAAGGGCTTGATAAGCCATGCCACTAGGAAATTGGTATTATCAACAAGGCACAAATTGTTACAGGGTTTCAAGGAAGGGGAAACCATACCAAGACAGAATCAGAGAAGGCTCTGGAGGTAGTCTGGGCTGGTTATTAAAAGGTGGGATACTTTTGACAAGGAAAAGTGGGGACAAGCAGTTTGAACAAAAGGCATAGAGGTCAGAGAATACAGAGCAAGTGTAAGAAGCATCAGGTTGACTACCAAGGGAGTCCTGGAATGGATTTGGAGAAGTCAAACAACATTGTTGAAGGATTTCAAATTCCAGGAGTGACCTTTATTCTAAAGATGTGGGTCCTATTGGGGTTAGGCAGGAAGTGATAGGTTACAGTGCTAGGAAATACACTTTTTCCTTTTTTTGTGGCAAAAACAAAATTCACCAAACAATTTCCAAGCTTAAGTACAATATTGTCAACCTCATGTGCATTGTTGTGCATAGACAATTCACTTTTTTTTCCATTGGCTGTTCACCTATAAAAACACTTCTATTTTTATAGAAGCAGTCATGTGTATTGTAGAAACTTAGAAAAATATAAGCAAATTTTAAAAACTAATATTCCCAATAACCAGAGATCATCAGCTTTAGTTCATATCTGTGAATCTTTACATGTGTATAAATTTGTTCATACATGTTGTATTTTTAAAATGAGAGCCTGTCACTTTTTTTTAGTCAATAATCTCTACCTTGCCCTTTCAGTAAGTTTTCATTTAATCTCATACTCAAGAGTTTCCATATTCAGAGTTTCTCAAGTGACCCAAATATGTCATGACATGAATATGTCTGTTTTGACAACTGTTTGTACAACTGTTTTGACAAAATCAATATCCAGTCTGGGACCACAGGTTGCATCTGTTAAGTTCTTTACTTTTATGACACTTGTGAAGAGATTGGGTTAGTTGACCTCCAGAGAGCTGTAGTCATGCGGAGGATGGATTAGATGGAATAGAGCAACCGTATGGTGAGTAATGATGACTAAACTAAGACTGATAGTGGAGATGGGGAGGTAAAAATGGATTTGAAATTGATTTCATAGGTTATAATTGATGGTTGTAATTGATGATGGGTTAGATTGGGGAGTGAGGAGAAGGGACTCAGAGATGCCAGGCTTCTTGCTTTGGTATTGTGGTGGATATGGTACCCTTTAATCAGAATGAACACATTGGAGGAAAATGTTAAAGGGACTATCAGTAAGTTTTAGGTAAGTTGAATATGAAGATAATTTCTCTTAGGCTGTTGAATATGTGAATCTGAAGCCTGGGGAGGCTTAAAAAATAACCAGTATTTTGAAATATGGCACTTCAAGGAATGGATTCAAGACATTCTAGTTTTTTTTTAATATGGGTAAGATTGGACATCTGTTTTGGGTGAGGGAGAGGGGTTAGTGTATCACCTCATACCATATTAAAAAATTAGACTAACAAATATAAATATATAAAACTATGAAAGTGCCAGAAGAAAATGTTTTAGAATCTGTAAAGGGTAGATTTAATTACATAAAAATTTTAAACAGCACAGTAAAAGTCACCTTAAACAAAATTAGAAAATAAGCTATAGATGGGGAGAAAATATTTGCAGCAAGTGTGATAGATGGAGTTAATATTTGTAGTAGGCAGAATAATGTCCATGTCCTAATCCCTGGAACTATAACTATTATTTTACATGGCAAAGAGGAATTAAAGTTATAGATGGAGTTAAATTGCTAACTAGCTTACTTTAAGATAGGAAGAATATCTTGGGTTATCTAAGTGAACCCAGTGTAATGACAAATGTTCTTAAAAGTGGGAGGAGGAGGCAGAAGAGATCAGTGATGTGATGTGAGAAAAACTTGACTGCCTTTGCTGGTTTTGAAGATGGAGGAGGAAGGTCAGTAGCCAAGGAATGTGGGCAGCCTCTAGAAGCTGAGAAAGACAAGGAGTGAATTCTACCCAGTGCCTACAGAAAGGAATGCAGCCCTCCCAACCTCTTGATGTTAGCCCAGTGAGACATGTCATATTTCTGACAAATACGTTGTGGTAATTTGTTATGACAGCAGTAGAAAACTAATATATCCAACGAGTAACAAACACTGCAGTACAAAAATGGGTAAAGCAAATGAACAGGCAGAATGATAGAAGAAGAAATCTAGATGGCTGCTAAACATGAAAAGGCACTTGTTTTTGTGACCTTGGAGATGGATGAGCTGATCCAGGGAGAGAGAAGAGCAGAGGGCTGAGAAGAAATGGTCAAAGATACATGGAGAACTTGTGGATCAAGTGGGTGACGAAGGGGGACTATACGTGGGACCAAGAATAGCTGCTTAGACCCAGACCAGTTGTGCTCATGTGAGTGGGTGTCTTCTTCTGTTCACTTGCTGTGAAGTTTTTCTTAAGGGCAGAATTGGACTGTGTTCTGCTCCACTGGCCTTAACAGCCTCACCAATGTAGAGCAAGGATGTGTGGACTCCAGATGGATCATTTGTGAGGGGCTTGAAAAGAAAGTTAAGACTACAGAATCCTGACCTCTCTGCTTCTGGGACCTGATCCTGAGGAGAGATGGCTGCAGCAGAAATTAATAGGGAACTGACATTCCCAGTACCCTAGACTCCAAAGAACACACAAGTGGGGTTTGTCTAGCTAGTTTATTAGGATTTCCTCTGCTTGTCTCCCCACCTCTCAAATGGTTTGGCTTCAGATCTCCAGTTACTGGGTGCTAGTACTACCAGCTTTTCCTCACGGGATTTAGGGGACAAGGGTCCATGGGTACCCAGAAACTTGGCTAAAATCTTTTGCAGACCCCTGATAAGAGGAGCCTGAGGTGTAGGGGAGGAGAGGTGCTTCTCCATGTGGGCCCAAGAGCAATGCTTACAGTGCCGAGGGGTAAGGGCGTCACCAACTCCCAGCCCTGCCCCTTGCTGATCTTGGGGACCTGCAGCCTTAGAGTGACGTTGCTGTGGGAGAGCACTGTGTCGAGAGCTCTGGTGGCTGTGCTGAGATCTTTGGGAAAGTCTGCTTTCTGAGGTGTCAGCTAGTCTGGCCTGGGCTGGGTGACTCTTCCATGTAACTGTTGATGACTCTAATCTTACGTCACCTCCTCCATGGTCTTCTACTTTGGGTTTCCAGGAGCTGTCTCTCTTTTTAACTGAAGAGAGGGCTAGAGTCTTGTCCTGTGTCTTGCCTGAAGCTGGAACCTCAGGGTTTGAGGGCTCTCCCTGACCTGGGCAGTTCTCACCAGTCCCCTTGTAAATGCATTGCCCCTGGGATGAGACCTGGGCCATCATCTCCTTCATTCTTTTCTCTCTTTGAGACCCTTGTTCTGCCCTGCCAGACCCTTGTGGCTGAGGCTGGGAAGAGGAGTGGGAGTGATAACAGTGGCAGGCCTGGACAGGCTGAGTTACTGTGCTCTGAACTTTCAGGTGATGGCAGCTTGAAGAGTGGGGGTGCAAACTGTGGAGATGCTTCTGTGGTGGGCAGGAAGAGAGTCTCCAGGTGCCTGGAGTTGTGGAGCTCAGGGCAGGGGAGCTGCCAAATGGTTGACTTGGACCAAAGAATCTGGAAGTAGGGTTCTGCTGCAGTTTCTTCAGCTTGAGTTCCAACTCTCTTCTCCAGTGCCAGGCGTGGCTCCCAGAATGGACAGCCTCTCCCTGGGAGGATGGAACCTCTGCCTTAGCCCCTGGGAACAGCTCTCCTTTGAGTAAGCCAGGCTGGTTGGGCTTAATCTTCAGAGCTTCAGCTAGGGTGGGAGGCCAGAGTATTGGCTGCAGGGGATCCGCCGCTGGAGGGCTGAGGCCCTGGGGGTACCCTCTTTGTTGCACATTCCTCCACTTGAACTCAAGGTCAATGTGTGGATCTGGTAGAGGAGCAGAGAATGAACTGGGGGTTGGGGCTGGGAGCTCAGTGGCCCAGCAGTTTTCTCTCTGCTCCTTTGCTTCTCTCTCAGGCTTAGAGTTGCTCTTGTCTCTGATAAGCCCACTTACATGAGGCTTCGACATAGAGTTTGGGCATGGCCTGGGGCCCCACAATGGGGAGGCAGGAACACAACAGATTTCTTTCTGCTCCATGTCCACCCCAAGAGGCTCAGAGTCAGACAGGACTCTCAAGGGGCTGACTCCATTTGGGAGCTCAGAGGCCCAGGAGTTCTTTCTCCTTTGTATGTCCCCACTTCTAGCTTCAGAATCGATCAGGATCCCCATGGGGCTAACTCTGAGCAGCTCCAGTACAAGAGGTAGGGGTGGGCTGAGAGCCAGAGATGGCTGAGAAACCCAAGAACTCCTGGAATGCTCAATGTCCTTCTGTGCAGCCTCTGATCTGGTGAGGCCTCCCACAGGATCGATTTTGTGGGATTCTAAAAGAGGAACTAGAAATAGGCTTTGGGCAGCAGCTGGGGACCCAGAGGTCCAGAGGTTCTCTCTCTGCCCTATAGTTTCCCACAGAGCTTTGAACTCACACAAGACTCCCTGGGGGCCCATTCCTAAGGATTCCAGAGAGGCTGAAGGAAGGCTAGGAGATGAAACTGGGTCTGTAGAGACCCACAGATTTTCTCTACTCTGCATGCCTTTCCATAGAGTCTCAGATCCTGATGGGGCACATGCAGGTCTGGTGCCAGAGAGCCCTGGGTAGAGGTCCAAGGCTGGGGGCTCAAAGGCCCAAGGGTTTCCTAAGTTTTCCTTGCATTCCCACTGGGGCTCATATCCAGATGGATCTCCCAGAGGACTGCCTCCCTGAAGTTCTGGCAGAGGGTCTAGGGGAGGGCATGGGGCTGTCATTGGAGATCTAGAGGCCTGAGGGTTCTCTCTGCACCACATGGTTCCCCAGAAATCCTTGAGCATAGGTGGTTCTTCATGGCTGACTTTCTGGGATTCTGACAGAGAATCTGGCAGTTGGCAGGGGTCTGAAACTCGGAGCTGAAAGGACCCTTTAGGTCCTCTGGTTTCCCACTGAGTCTCATATCCAGGTGGAGCTCTTAGAGGGCTACCAGTTCCTTGAGGCTTTGTCATGGGGGTTACAGATTGGCAAGGGACTGGGATTGGTGTTTCAGACGTCTGAGGATTCTCTCTCTGCCTTGTGGTTTTCCAGAAGGCTTTCAGTCCACACAGGCCTCCTATAGGGCTGACTCCCTGGAGTTCTGGCAGGGAGGCTGGGGTTGGACTGGGAGCTGATATTGCTGGCTCAAAGGTTTTGGGATACTCATTTGTCTCCCATGGGGCCTCAAACCTAGTCAAGACTCCCAGAAGGCTAGAGGGATAAGGCAGAGAGGCAGGAAGTAAATCTAGACTGTGTCTCTGGGTGCTGGGATCCCATCGCACCCCCAGCCAGATCTCAGATGAGAAGAGCTTGAAGGGTCTGGTCTTTTGGAATTCAGGCAGTGGGTGCAGTACTTGATCCTCAGGGATCCCAGGGACCTCTCTCTGCTGTGGAAGCCACTGTGTATGTACCTCAGCACCAGATAGGACTCCTTTGTGGTCCATGGGAAAGAACTTAAGATAGAGGGATAGTGACGGGACAGGAAGGGAAGACAGTGGAGGAAGTTGCTGAGAATCACAGGCCATCCCTTCCAGATCTTCCGTAGTACGGACTTCATGGGTGGGATGCTGGGTTGGGAAGCAATACTGTGGAAGGTTGGACCTAGACAGGAAGACAGGCTTGTTGAAGAAGATAGAAGGACCAACAGACAACTTGAGGGAAGAGGGGCCACCTGAGCTTGGGAAGATGGCCTCCAAGGACTCACTGTGCAGAGAGGGGAGACCCCAGAAGAACTGACTTTTTCTCTGCTGCAGACGGCTCCCTGATGTCTTATGCCTCACAGGCAGGTTGATCAGTATCTGAAAGGTGGGGAAGGATCTGGAAGGGCTTGGAGTCTGTGTGAGTCCTTGCTCTGGTGTTGCAATGGCCTTGTGGAGGCCCTCAGAATCACAGGATAACTGGGACAGGGTTGTGGTGGCTTGCTGTCCAACAAGAGCTTCTTTGGGAAGAGAACATGGATCCAGAGATGCATCATCATCTTCCTCTTCTTCCTCTTCCCCCTCCTTCTCTGACTTCTGCTCCCACAGGTAATCAAGGAAAGCCACAAGGTACAGAAATGGTAGGCCCTGGGGGGTAGAGAAAGTACTATGAGGCATGAAGCCTTTCCAGAGATGCAAGGTGTGTCATAAAGCCCTCAGTCCCTGTTCCACACCCAGAGTGAACAGTTACCTGGTCCCACACCTGTGGTCAGTAGTCACTTACCCACCTGGTGTTAATGGCCATTACCCAGCCCACATTTGGAGATCAGCATTCCCTTACATAACCTGACATCTAGGGTCAGTGATCACTCACCTTGCTTCAAATCTGGTGTCCATCATAACTCACCTAGCATCTCATTTAAGGCTTTTAGTCCCTCACTCGGGACCACATCCATAACAGTGGTTCCTCACCTGAACTCACGTGATATCAACAGCCATTCACCCAACTGCACATCCACGGCACCCACCTTTCCTTGCATCACATCCCCAGAGTACCGGGGTTGAAGCTGCCACCACCTCCGGATCTGCCAAACCATGAACAAGAATAGTATCACCAGATTCCCTGGACTCTGGAAGCAGCTGCTGCCACAGTACCTGCAGGCCAGGGCATGGGCCACCTGGCCCCAGAGAAGCTCCACGGCCCCCTTAGCCCCAAACAGGTCCTCTAGCAGCCATTCCATTTTCCTCGGCCTGCTGGCAGTTTACCCTGAGGTCATCATTGCATCATAGAACAAAGAACTCCCATCCCCCACACATGCCTAACAGCCTTCTCTCCAAAAAAATTGCCCCCATCAGGTAACTCATACTTCATAGAGTGAAACCTGGGTGATACCCTTTTTTCTTGATTGCCAAAGTTGGAATTATGCTTCAGGCACTGTGGTAAGGACATGGATTCTAGCATCAAACTGCCTTATTTAGATCCTAGTTCTGCCACTTCCTATGTGAAATCTCACTCAGTTTTCTCACCTATAAAATGGGAATAATATTACCACACAGTTGTTTCGAGGATTAAATGAATAAATGTATATGCTTAGCATAGTACATACTTCATGCTGTTAAAATTTTAAGATTCCTGATTACAAGCCTAGTTCCATCTTTAATAGAGTCTGTACCCTTCTTTTTAAATCTCATGTCATCTATGAGCTGTCTTATTTGACTTTAGGTTTCCTCAGATCTTTTTTCAAGGATTCATGTTAAGAATGACAAATCAAATGTGCTTGGCCATTTTTCATTTGCCTGTCTTTCCCCTAAAATGACTACTCTCTTCCACATCAACTCTTCTTTTTTTTTTTTATCATGGTGTATGATCCTCTTGATGTATTTTTGAATTTGGTTTCCTAATATTTTGTTGAGTATTTTTGCATCTATCTTCATCAGAGATATTGGTCTATAGTTTCCTTTATTTTTTTATTTGGCTATCATTAATGTACAATTACATGAACACATTGTGGTTACGAGACTCCCCCCACTATCAAGTCCCCACCACGTACCCCATTACACACACTGTCCATCATCGTAGTAAGATGCTATAGAATCACTACTTGTATTCTCTGTGTTATACTGCCTTCCCCGTGTCCCCCCACCTACATTATATATGCTAATCGCACTGACCCTTTTTCCCCCTTACCCCTCCCTTCCCACCCATCCTCCCCAATCCCTTTCCCTTTGGTAACTGTTAGTTCATTCTTGGATTCTGTGAGTCTGCTGTTTTCTTCCTTCAGTTTCTGCTTTGTTCTTATACTCCACAAGATGAGTGAAATCATTTGATACTTGTCTTTCTCTGCCTGGCTTTTTTCACTGAGCATAATACGCTCTAACTCCATCCATGTTGTTGCAAATGGTAGGATTTGTTTTCTTCTTATGGCTGAATATTCCATTGTGTATATGTACCACATCTTTATCCATTCATCTACTGATGGACACTTAGCTTGCTTCCATTTCTTGGCTATTGTAAATAGTGCTGCGATAAATATAGGGGTGCCTATGTTTTTTTCAAACTGGGCTCCTGCATTCTTAGGGTAAATTCCTCGGAGTGGAATTCCGGGGTCAAATGGTATTTCTATTTTGAGTTTTTTGAGGAACCTCCATACTGCTTTCCACAATGGTTGAACTAGTTTACATTCCCACCAGCAGTGTAGGAGGGTTCCCCTTTCTCCACATACTCGCTAACATTTGTTGCTGTACGTCTTTTTGGATGCTGGCCATCCTAACTGGTGTGAGGGGATATTTCATTGTGGTTTTAATTTGCATTTCTCTGATGATTAGCGATGTGGAGCATCTTTTCAGGTGCCTGTTCGCCATCTGAATTTCTTCTTTGGAGAAGTGTCTCTTCAGCTCCTCAGCCCATTTTTTAATTGGCTTATTTGCTTTTTGTTTGTTGAGGTGCATGAGTTCTTTATATAATTTCGATGTCAACCCCTTATCAGAAAAGTCATTTCTGAATATATTCTCCCGTATTGTAGGATGTCTTTTTGTTCTTCTGATGGTGTCCTTTGCTGTACATAAGCTTTTTAGTTTGATATAGTCCCACTTGTTCATTTTTGCTTTTGTTTCCCTTGGCTGGCGAGATATGTTCATGAAGAAGTCGCTCATATTTATGTCCAAGAGATTTTTGCCTGTGTTTTTTTCTAAGAGTTTTATGGTTTCATGACTTACATTCAGGTCTTTGATCCATTTCTAGTTTACTTTTGTGTATGGGGTAAAACAATAATCCAGTTCATTCTCTTACATGTAGCTGTCCAGTTTTGCCAACACCAGCTTTGAAGAGGCTGTCATTTCCCCATTGTATATCCATGGCTCCTTTACCATATATTAATTGACCATATATGATTGGGTTCATATCTGGGCTCTCTATTCTGTTCCATTGGTCTATGGGTCTGTTCTTGTGCCAGTACCAAATTGTCTTCATTACTGTGGCTTTGTAGTAGAGCTTGAAGTCAAGGAGCATAATTCCCCCTGCTTTATTCTTCCTTCTTAGGAGAGCTCTGGCTATTTGGGGTCTTTTGTGGCTCCATATGAATTTTAGAACTATTTGCTCTTGTTCATTGAAGAATGCTGTTGGTATTTTGATAGGGATTGCATTGAATCTGTAGATTGCTTTAGGCAGTATGGCTATTTTGACAATATTAATTCTTCCTATCCGTGAACATGGGATGTGTTTCCATTTATTGGTTTCTTCTTTAATTTCTCTCATGAGTGCCTTGTAGTTGGTGGAGTATACATCGTTCACTTCCTTGGTTAGGTTTATTTCTAGGTATTTTATTCTTTTTGATGCAGTTGTGACTGGACTTGTTTTCCTGATTTCTCTTTCTGTTAGTTCATTGTTAGTGTATAGGAATGCAACAGATTTCTCTGTATTAATTTTGTATCCTGCAACGTTGCTGAATTCAGTTATTAGATCTAGTAGTTTTGGAGTGGATTCCTTAGGGTTTTTTCTGTGCAGTATCATGTCATCTGCAAACAGGGACAGTTTGACTTCTTCATTGCCCATCTGGATGTCTTTTATTTCTTTGTATTGTCTGGTTGCCGTGGCTAGGAGCTCCAGAACTATGTTGAATAGAAGTGGGAGAGTGGGCATCCTTGTCTTGTCCCGATCTTAAAGGAAAAGCTTTCAGCTTCTTGCTGTTAAGTATGATGTTGGCTGTGGGTTCGTCATATATGGCCTTTATGATGTTGAGGTACTTGCCCTCTATACCCATTTTGTTGAGAGTTTTTATCATGAATGGATGTTGAATTTTGTCGAATGTTTTTTCAGCATGTATGGAGATGATCATGTGGTTTTTGTCCTTTTTGTTGATGTAGTGGATGATGTTGATGGATTTTCGAATATTGTACCATCCTTGCATCCCTGGGATGAATCCCACTTGATCGTGCTGGATGATCTTTTTGATACATTTTTGAATTCGGTTTGCTAATATTTTGTTGAGTATGTTTGCATCTATGTTCATCAGGGATATTGGTCTGTAATTACCTTTTTTTGTGGTGTCTTTGCCTGGTTTTGGTATTAGAGTGATGTTGGCCTCGTAGAATGAGTTTGGGAGTATTCCCTCCTCTTCTACTTTTTGGAAAACACTTTAAGTAAGGAGGATAGGTATTAGGTCTTCACTAAATATTTGATAAAATTCAGCAGTGAGACCATCTGGGTCAGGAGTTTTGTTCTTAGGTAGTTTTTCAATTGCCAATTCAATTTCTTTGCTGGTAATTGGTCTATTCTGATTTTCTGTTTTTTGCTTGGTCAGTCTTCGAAGGTTGTATTTTTCTAGAAAGTTATCCATTTCTGCTAGGTTATCCAGTTTGTTACCATATAATTTTTCATAGTATTGTCTCATAATTCTCTGTATTTCTGTGGTGTCTGTCATGATATTTCCTTTCTTATTTCTGATTCTGTTTATGTGTGTAGATTCTCTTTTTTTCATGATATGTCTAGCTAGGGGTTTATCTATTTTGTTTCTTTTGAAGAACCAGCTCCTGCTTTCATTGATTCTTTCTATTGTTTCATTCTTCTCAATTTTATTTATTTTTTCTCTAATCTTTATTATGTCCCTCCTTCTGGTGACTTTGGGCCTCCTTTGTTCTTCTTTTTCCAATTTCAGTAATTGTGTCTTTAGACTGTTCATTTAGGATTGTTCTTCCTTCTTTAAGTAGTTCTGGATTGCAATATACTTTCCTCTTAGAACTGCCTTTGCTGCATCCCACAGAAGTTGTGGCTTTGTGTTGTTGTCATTTCTCTCCATATATTGCTTGATCTCTGTTTTAATTTGGTCATTGATCCATTGATTATTTAGGAGCATGTTATTAAGCCTCCATGTATTTGTGAGCCTTTTTGTTTTCTTTGTACAATTTATTTCTAGTTTTATGCATTTGTGATCTGAGAAGTTGGTTGTTAGAATATCTATATTTCTGAATTTACTAAGGTTCTTTCTGTGGCCTAGTATGTGGTCTATTCTGGAAAATGTTCCATGTGCACTTGAGAAGAATGTGTGTCCTGCTGCTTTTGGGTGTAGAGTTCTGTAGATGTCTGTTAGGTCCATCTGTTCTAGTGTGTTCTGTGCCTCTGTGTCTTTACTTATTTTCTGTCTGGTTGATCTGTCCTTTGGAGTGAGTGGTGTGTTGAAGTCTCCTAAAATGAATGCATTGCTTTCTATTTCTTCCTGTAATTCTATTAGTATTTGTTTCACATATGTCGGTGCTCCTGGTTGGGTACATATATATTTATAATGGTTATATCCTCTTTTTGGACTGACCCCTTCATCATTATGTAATGTCCTTCTTTATCTTTTGCTACTTTCTTTGTTTTGAAGTCTGTTTTGTCTCATACAAGTACTACAACACCTGCTTTTTTCTCTTTGTTGTTTGTATGAAATATCTTTTTCCATCCCTTTACTTTTAGTCTGTGTATATCTTTGAGTTTGAGGTGAGTCTCTTGTAAGCAGCATATAGATGGGTCTTGCTTTTTTTATCCATTCTATTACTCGGTGTTTTTTGATTGGTGCCTTCAGTCCATTTACATTTAGGGTGATTATCGATAGATATGTACTTATTGCTATTGCTGGCTTTAGTTTTGTGGTTACCGAAGGTTCAAGGGTAGCTTTTTTAATATCTAACAATCTAACTTAACTCTCTTGTTAAGCTATTATAAACACAGTCTGATGATTCTTTCTCTCCCTTCTTATTCTTCCTCCTCCATTCTTTATATACTAGGTGTTTTATTCTGTACTGTTTTACGTTTCCTTTGACTGTTTTTGTGGATATTTGATTTTACTTTTTGCCTTTAGTTAGTATTTGGATAGTTTGCTTTCTTTGCTATGATTTTACTTTCTCTGGTGACATCTTTTTAGCCTTAGGAGTGCTTCCATCTAGAGCAGTCCGTTTAAGATATCCTGTAGAGGTGGTTTGTGGGAGGCAAATTCTCTCAGCTTTCGCTCATCTGAGAATTGTTTAATCCCTCTCTCAAATTTAAATGATAGTCATGCTGGCTACAGTATTCTTGGTTCAAGGCCCTTTTGTTTCATTACATTAAATATATCATGCCATTCTCTTCTGGCCTGTAAGGTTTCTGTTGAGATGTCTGATGATAGTCTGATGGGTTTTCCTTTGTAGGTCATCTTTTTTCTCTCTCTTGCTGCCTTTGATACTCTGTCCTTTACTTTGATCTTTTCCATTTTAATTATTATGTGTCTTGGTGTTGTCTTCCTTTGGGTCCCTTGTGTTGGGAGATCTGTGGGCTTCCATGGTCTGAGAGACTATTTCCTTCCCCAGCTTGGGGAAGTTTTCAGCAATTATTTCTTCAAAGACACTTTCTATCCCTTTTTCTCTCTCTTCTTCTTCTGGTACTCCTATAATGCGAATATTGTTCCGTTTGGATTGGTCACACAGTTCTCTTAATATTCTTTCATTCCTAGAGATCCTTTTATCTCTCTCTGCCTCAGCTTCTCTGTAATCCTGTTCTCTGATTTCTATTCCATTAACAGTGTCTTGGACCTCAGCCAGTCTGCTTTTCAGCCCGTCAATTGACTATTTCATTTCTGTAATATCTCTCCTCACTTCCTCCCTTAGCTCTTGCATATTTCTCTGTAGATCCATCAGCATGGTTATGACTTTTATTCTGAATTCTGTTTCAGGAAGATTGTTTAAATCTACCCCATCAGGCCCTCTCTCTGGGGTTGTCTCAGTGATCCTTGTCTGAACCATATTCCTCTGTCTTTTCATGGCGATAGAAGTGGTCGCTGGTAGGTCCCATGTGTGTCAGCTGGGCGAACAAAATCCCTTCCTGCTTGTCGTTCTCCTTGCCCTTCTCTGGGGGCTTAGCTGGTTTCCCGCACACTGGGAGGCAGTCTCTGGGATAATCCCATGAGCTGCCTGTGTGCTGGGCCACCTCAGCCTAGCCTATACCTTTTTATGGGTTCTGGAGCCCTTCCCGCTTAGCTGTGCACCAGCCAGGAGTAGATTCTGTGAGTTTGCTGTGGGCGGGGCCACTCCTCAGCTGTTCCACAGCAGTGGTGGCTCCGCCAGGCACTTTGCGGTGCCAGCTGGGGGGAACGAATGGCAGGCTGCTGATCTCTGTGGGAAGCGTCGGTACAGCTTTGCCCGGCCACCATCCAGGGGGTCTGAAATTCCCCAAGATCCCAGCCTGCTGGATTGAGTTCGCTGGGACGATTTTGTTCCGCTTTTGGGCCCTTGTCTCTTTAAAACTTTTAAAAAAGCGCCTGGTTTTCTTTTGTTCCAGGGAGCCGGCTGAGGGGATCTGCTTGCAGTCTCGTCTCGGATCCTGCCCTTCTGTTTCTCTAATCTCCGATACACCATGCGATGTGTGTCTGTGCTCCTGATGCAGATCACCAGTGCTGGTTATTTAGCGGGCCTGTGCTTCCACTACCTCACCACTCTGATTCTTTTCCTCCCACTGGTGCACTGGGGTGAGGGAGTGCTCGGGTCCCACCGGGTTGCGGCTTTGTATCTTACCCACTTCGTGAGGTGCTGAGTTCTTGGAGATGTTGCTGTAGCCTGGCTGTTGTATTGTATCTTCTTGTCTCTCTTTTAGGAATAGTTGTATTTGTTGTATTTTCACAAATATATATGGTTTGGGGAGGAGATTTCTGCTGCCCTGCCCACACCACCATCTTCCCAGAAGCCCTCCTAATCTAATTTTATTACTTAAATTTATTATTTTATACACTTAGAAATGTTGGACTTAATATTTTTCATTTATTTGTACATAAACAATTCTCAGTTTAGATTATTTTTATGGGGCTTATGGGTTAGTTTATTCTTTTTACAGTGATGACATTCACATCCTGTTTGTTTTGTTTTGTTTTTTCAGTTTAGATTTTTTTTAATATATTATTTTCTAATCTAATTTTTCTTTATCTAGCTTTGGTATCAGGATAATGCTGACTTCACAGAATTAATAATAAAGCACCCCCTATTCAGTTTTTGGGTAGAGTTTGAGCAGGATTGGTTATTAATTTTTCTTTAAATATTTGGTAGAATTCACTGGTGAAGTCATCAGTTCCAGGACTTCTCTTTGATGGAAGGCTTTTGATTACTGATTCAATCTCTTTATTTGTCATAACTCTTTTGAGATTTCTATTTCTTTCCGAGTCAGTTTAGGTAATGTGTGTGTGTGTATTAGGGTTCTCCAGAAAAACACAGAACCAATAAGGTGTGTGTGTGTGTTTATAAAACAGAACCAAGAATATTCTGTTTTATATGCAGAGATTTATTATAAGGAATTCACTTACCTCACACAATTATGAAGGCTGGCAAATCTCAAGATATTCAGGGTGAGTTGGCAAGCTGGAGATCCATGAGAGTTGATGGTTTAGTTCCAGTCCCAGTCCAAAGGCCTGAGAACCAGGAATCCCTATGATATAGTTCCAGTTCAAAGGCTAGAAGATTTGAGACCCAGGAACAGCTGTTGTTTCAATCCAAGCCCAAAGGCAGGAAAAAAGCCCATGTTCTAGTTCAAAGACTATCAGGCAGGAAGGAAGATTTCTTTTACTCAGGGAAGAGTCAGCCCTTTTGTATTATCCAGGCTTTAACTGATTGTATGAGGCCCATGCACATTAGAGGTAAATCTACTTAGTCTACTGATTTTATTTACTTATTTATTTTTAACTAAAGTATCATTGATACACAATCTTATGAAGATTTTACATGAACAACCTTGTGACTTCAACATTCACCCATATTATCAAGTCTTCACCCCTCACATTGCAGTCACTGTCTATCAGTGTAGTAACATGCTATAGAGTCATTACTTGTCTTCTCTGTGCTGTACTGCCTTCCTTGTGACCTATCTATATTGTGATTGCTAATTATAGTGCCCCTTAATCCCCTTCCCCGACTCTCCCCACCCACCCTCCCCAGCTCCTTCCCTTTGGTAACTGCTAGTCCCTTCTTGGAGTCCATGAGTCTGCTGATGTTTCGTTCCTTCAATTTTGCTTCATTGTTATATTCCACAAATGAGTGAAATCACTTGGTACTTGTCTTTCTCCACCTGGCTTATTTCAGTGAGCATAATATCCTCCAGCTCCATGCATGTTGTTGCAAATGGCAGGATTTGTTTCCTTCTTATGGCTGAATAGTATTCTATTGTGTGTATGTACCACATGTTCTTTATCCATTCATCTATTGGTGGACACTTAGGTTGCTTCCATGTCTTGGCTATTGTTAAATAGTGCTGCAATAACTGCAATAAACTTAGCAGTGCATATGTCTTTTTGAATGTGTGGTCTTGTTTTCTTTGGGTAATTTCCTAGGAATGGAATTCCTGGGTCAAATGGTATTTCTATTTTTAGTTTTTTGAGGAACCTCCATATTAATTTCCACAATGGTTAAAATTTACATTCCCACCAGCAGTGTAGGAGGGTTTTCCTTTCTCCTCATCCTTGCCAGCATTTGTTTTTGCTTGTCTTTTGGATGGTGGCCATCGTAACTGGTGTGAGGTGATAGCTCATTGTGGTTTTAATTTTCATTTCCCTGATAATTAACGATGTGGAGCATCTTCTTTTCATGTGCTTGTTGGCCATCTGGATTTCTTCATTGCAGAAGTATCTGTTCAGATCCTCTGTCCATTTTTTAATTGGGTTATTTGCTTTTTGGGTGTTAAGGTGTGTGAGCTCTTTATATATTTTGGATGTTAACCCCTTATCAGATATGTCATCTTCTAATATATTCTTCCATACTGTAGGATGCCTTTTTGTTCTGCTGGTGGTGTCCTTTGCTGTACAGAAGATTTTTAGTTTGATGTAGTCCTACTTGTTCATTTTTTACTTTGTTTCCCTTGCCCAAGAATGTGTTCAGGAAAAAATTGCTCATGTTTATATTCTTTTTTTAATAATTTAATTTAATTTAATTTTTTGTAAAGGTATTAATTGATATACATTATTATGAAGGTTTCACATGAAAAAACACTGTGGTTACTACATTCACCCATATTATTGAGTCCCCCCCACACCGCATTGCAGTCACTGTCCATCAGTGTAGTAAGATACCACAGATTCACTATTTGCCTTCTCTGTGCTACACTGTCTTCCCTGTAACCCGCCCACCATGTGTACTAAACATAATATCCCCCAAATACCCTTCTCCCTCCATCCCCACTCACCCTCCCACAACCCTCCCTTTTGGTAACCACTAGTCCCTTCTTGGAGTCTGTGAGTCTGCTGCTCTTTTGTTCCTTCAGTTTTGCTTCGTTGTTATACTCCACAAATGAGGGAAATCATTTGGCACTTGTCTTTCTCTGCCTGGCTTATTTCACTGAGCATAATACCGTTCAGCTCCATCCATGTTGTTGCAAATGGTAGGACTTGATTCTTTATGGCTGAATACTATTCATTTCATTGTGCATATGTATCACATCTTCTTTATCCATTCATCTACTGATGGACACTTAGGTTGTTTACATATCTTGGCTACTGTAAATAGTGCTGCAATAAACATAGAGGTGCATATGTCTTTTTGAATCTGAGATCTTGTTTCCTTGGGGTAAATTCCAAGGAGTGGAATTCCTGGTCAAATGGTATTTCTATTTTTAGTTTTTTGAGGCACCTCCATATTGTTTTCCACAGTGGTTGAACTAGTTTACATTCCCGCCAGCAGTGTAGGAGGGTTCCCCTTTCTTCACATCCTTGCCAGCATTTGTTGTTGTTAGTCCTTTCGATGCTGGCTATCCTAACTAGTGTGAGGTGATATCTCATTGTGGTTTTTATTTGCATTTCTCTGATAATTAATGATGTGGATCATCTTTTTATGTGCCTGTTGGCCATCTGCATTTCTTCTTTGGAGAACTGTCTCTTCATATCCTCTGCCCATTTTTTAATCAGATTATTTTCTTTTTGGATGTTGATGCATGTGAGTTCTTTATATATTTTGGATGTTAACCCCTTGTCAAATATGTTGTTTAGCCCATACTGTAGAATGCCTTTTTGTTCTGCTGGTGGTGTCCTTTGCTGTACAGTGGCTTTTTAGTTTGATGTACTCCCATGTGTTCATTTTTGTTTTTATTTCCCTTGCTCGAGGAGATGCGTTCAGGAAGAAGTTGCTCATGTTTATATTCAGGAGATTTTTGCCTGTGTTGTCTTCTAAGAGTTTTATGGTTTCATGACTTACATTTAGGTCTTTGATCCATTTTGAGTTTGCCTTTGTGTATGGGGTTAAACAATAATCCAGTTTCATTCTCTTGCATGAAGCTGTCGAGTTGCTGAAGAGGCTGTCATTGCGCCATTGTGTGTCCATAGCTCTTTTATCATATATTAATTGACGGTGTATGGTTGGGTTTATATCTGGCCTCTCTAGTCTGTTCCACTGGTCTATTGTTCTGTTCTTGTGCCAGTACCAAATTGTCTTGATTACTGTGGCTTTGTAGTAGAGCTTGAAAACAGGGAGCGTAATTCCTCCTGTTTGATTCCTCCTTCTCAGGATTGCTTTGGCTATTCGGGGTCTTTTCTGGTTTCATATGAATTTTAGAATTATTTGTTCCAGTTCATGGTAGTTTGATAGGGATTGCATTGAATCTGTAGATTGCTTTGGGTAGTACAGCCATTTTGACAATATTTGTTCTTCCTAGCCAAGAGCATGGGATGCATTTCCATTTGTTAGTGTCCTCTTTAATTTCTCCTAGGAGTGTCTTGTAGTTTTCAGAGTACAGGTCTTTCACTTCCTTGGTTAGGTTTATTCCTAGGTATTTTATTCTTTTTGATGCAATTGTGAATGGAATTGTTTTTCTGATTTCTCTTTCTGTTAGTTCATCGTTAGTGTATAGGAAAGCAACAGATTTCTGTGTGTTAATTTTCTATCCTGCAACTTTGCTGAATTCAGATATTAGTTCTAGTAGTTTTGGAGTGGAGTCTTTAGGGTTTTTTATGTACACTATCATGTCATCTGCAAATAGTAACAATTTGACTTCTTCTTTACCAATCTGGATGCCTTGTATGTCTTTGTTTTGTCTGATTGGCGTGGCTAAGACCTCCAGTACTATGTTGAATAACAGTGGAGAGAGTGGGCATCCCTGTCTTGTTCCCAATCTTAGATGAAAAGCTTTCAGCTTCTCGCTGTTAAGTATGATGTTAGCTGTGGGTTTGTCATATATGGCCTTTATGATGTTGAGGGATTTTCGAATGTTGTACCATCCTTGCATCCCTGGGATGAATCCCACTTGATCATGGTGTATGATCCTCTTGATGTATTTTTGAATTCGGTTTGCTAATATTTTGTTGAGTATTTTTGCATCTACATTCATCAGGGATATTGGTCTGTAATTTTCTTTTTTGGTGAGGTCTTTGCCCGGTTTTGGTATTAGAGTGATGCTGGCTTCATAGAAAGAGTTTGGAAGTATTCCCTCCTCTTTTATTTTTTGGAAAACTTTAAGGAGAATGGGTGTTATTTCTTCTCTATATGTCTGGTAGAATTCAGAGGTGAATCCATCAGGTCCGGGGTTTTGTTCTTGGGTTGTTTTTTGATTACCGATTCAATTTTGTTGCTGGTGATTGGTCTGTTTAGTTTTTCTGTTTCTTGCTTGGTCAGTCTTGGAAGGTTGTATTTTTCTAAGAAGTTGTCCATTTCTTCTAGGTTTGCAACTTGTTACCATATTGATGCTCATAATATTCTCTTCTAATTCTTTGTGTTTCTGTGGGGTCCGTCGTTATTTTTCCTTTCTCATTTCTGATTCTGTTTATGTGTGTGTAGATTCTCTTTTTCTCTTAATGAGTCTGGCTAGGGGTTTATCTATTTTGTTTACTTTTTCAAAGAACCAGCTATTGGTTTCATTGATTTTTTTCTATTGTTTTATTCTCAATTTTATTTATTTCTTCTCTGATCTTTATTATGTCCCTCCTTATGGTGACTTTGGGCCTCCTTTGTTCTTCTTTTTCCAGTTTCAATAATTGTGTCTTTAGACTGTTCATTTGGGAATGTTCTTCCTTGTTTAAATAGGCCTGGATTGCGATATACTTTCCTCTTAGAACTGCCTTTGCTGCGTCCCACAGAAGTTGTGGCTTTTTGTTGTTGTTGTCATTAGTCTCCATATATTCTTTGATTTCTGTTTTGATTTGGTTGTTAACTCATTGATTAATTAGGAGAATGTTGTTAAGTCTCCATGTATTTGTGAGCCTTTTTGTTTTCTTTCTAAAATTTATTTCTAGTTTTATACCTTTGTGATCTGAGAAGTTGGTTGGTGGGATTTCAATATTTTTGAATTTACTGAGGTTCTTTTTGTGGCCTAGTATGTAGTCTATTCTGGAAAATGTTCCATGTGCACTTGAGAAGAATGTGTATCCTGCTGCTTTTGGGTGCAGAGTTCTGTAGATATCTGTTAGGTCCATCTGTTCTAGTGTTGTTCAGTGCCTCTGTGTCTTTACTTATTCTCTGTCAGGTTGATCTATCCTTTGGAGTGACTGGTTTGTTGAAGTCTCCTAAAATGAATGCATTGCTGTCTATTTCCTCCTTCAATTCTGTTAGTATTTGTTTCACGTATGCTGACGCTACTGTGTTGGGTGCATATATATTTATAACGGTTATATCTTGTTGTTGGACTGACCCCTTTATCATTATGTAATGTCCTTCTTTATCTCTTGCTACTTTCTTCATTTTGAAGTCTATTTTGTCTGATACAAGTACTGTAACACCTACTTTTTTCTCTTTGTTGTTTGCATGAAATATCTTTTTCCATCCGTTTACTTTTAGTCTGTGTATATCTTTGGGTTTGAGGTGAGTCTTTTGTAAGCAGCATATAGATGGTCTTGCTTTTTTATCCACTCTGTTACTCTGTGTCTTTTGATTGGTGAATTCAGTCCATTTACATTTAGGGTGATTATTGATAGATATGTACTTATTGCCATTGCTGGCTTTAGATTCGTGGTTACCAAAGGTTCAAGGGTTGCTCCTTTACTATCTAAGAATCTAACTTAACTTTCTTGTTAAGTTATTGTGAACGCCGTCTGATGTTTCTTTATCTCTTCCTTCCTATTCTTCCTCCTCCATTCGTTATATATTAGGTGTTTTATTCTTTGCCTTTAGTTAGTATTTGGATGGTCTGCCTTCTTTGCTATGATTTTATTTTCTCTGGTTACATCTTTTTAGCCCTAGGTGTGCTTCCCTCTAGAGCAGTCCGTTTAAGATATCCTGTAGTGGTGGTTTATGAGAGGCAAACTCTCTCAACATTTTTTTCTCTGGAAATTGTTTAATCCCTCCATCATATTTAAATGATAATCGTGCTGGATACAATATTCTTGGTTCGAGGCCCTTCTGTTTCATTACGTTAAATATATCATGCCATTCTCTTCTGGCCTGTAAGGTTTCTGTTGTGAAGTCTGATGGTAGTCTGATGGGTTTTCCTTTGTAGGTCATCATTTTTCTCTCTCTAGATGCCTTTAATATTCTGTTTTTATCTTTGACCTTTGCCATCTTAATTATTATGTGTCTTGGTGTTGTCTTCCTTGGGTCCCTTGTGTTGGGAGATCTGTGGGCTTCCATGGACTGCGAGACTATTTCCTTCCCCAGTGTGGGAAAGTTTTCAGCAATTATTTCTTCAAAGACACTTTCTATCCCTTTTTCTCTCTCTTCTTCCTCTGGTAGTCCTATAATGCGAATATTGTTCCGTTTGTATTGGTCACACAGTTCTCTTAATATTCTTTCATTCCTAGAGATCCTTCTATCTCTCTCTGCCTCGGCTTCTCTGTATTCCTGTTCTCTATTTTCTATTCCATTAACTGTATCTTGCACCTTATCCAGTCTGCTGTTAAGCCCGTCGATGGCTTGTCTCATTTCTGAATAGTCTTTCCTCACTTCCCGCACTTCCTGCCTCAGCTCTTGCACATTTCTCTGTAGATCTGTCAGCATGGCTATGACTTTTATTCTGAATTCTTTTTCAGGAAGACTGTGCATGTCCATCCCTTCAGGTTCCCTCTCTGGGGTGTCTGGGTCTGAATCTTTGTCTGTACCATATTCCTCTGTCTTTTCATGGCTATAGAATTGGTTGCTGGTAGTTGCCACATATGTCAGCTGTGCTCTTTATGACTGCCTCGCTGGGTGCCGAGCCCTCTCAGGTGTAGCTGCCCGCCGGTGCCTTGGGTTGGGGGAGCGCTCGGGTCCCGCCAGTCGCAGCTCCATATCTTACCCACCTCGCCAGGTGCCGAGTCCTCTCAGGTGTTGCTGCCCGCCGGTGCGCTGGGGTCGGGAGCGCTCGGGTCCTGCCAGGTTGTGGCTCCGTATCTTACCCGCCTCGCCGGGTGCCAAGTCCTCTCAGGTGAAGCTGCACATTGTGCGCTTTCCTGTGTATTCTGGTCTCTCTTTTAGGAATAGTTCTATTTTCTGTGTTTTTGTGGATAAATGTAATGTTGGGTGTAAATTTCTGCTGTTCCGTTCACGTCGCCATCTTCCTGGAAGTCCTCGTGCCTTTTATTTCTTTGTGTTGTCTGATTGCCTTGGCTAGGATCTCCAGAACGATGCTGAATAAAAGAGGGGAGAGTGGGTCTCCTTGTCTTCTTACCGATCTTAAAGGAAAGGCTTTCAGCTTCTCACTGTTAAGTATAATGTTGACTGTAGCTTTATCGTATATGGTTTTATTATGTTGAGGTACTTGCCCTCTATACCGATTTTGTTGAGAGTGTTTATCATTAATGGCTGTTATTTTGTCGAATGCTTTTTCAGCATCTAAGGAGATGATCATGTGGTTTTTGTCCTTCTTTTTGTTGATGTGGTGGATGATGTTGATAGATTTTTGAATGTTGTACCATCCTTGCATCCCTGAGATGAATCCTACTTGATCATAATGTATGATTCTCTTGATATATTTTTGAATTCGGTTTGCTAATATTTTGTTGAGTATTTTTGCATCTACGTTCATCAGGGATATTGGTCTGTAATTTTCTTTTTTGGTGAGGTCTTTGCCCAGTTTTGGTATTAGAGTGATGCTGGCTTCATAGAATGAGTTTGGAAGTATTCCCTCCTCTTCTATTTTTTGGCAAACTTTAAGGAGAATGGGTGTTATTTCTTCTCTATATGTCTGGTAGAATTCAGAGGTGAATCCATCTGGTCCAGGGGTTTTGTTCTTGGGTAGTTTTTTGATTACTGCTTCAATTTCATTGCTGGTGATAGGTCTGTTTAGTTTTTCTGTTTCTTGCTTGGTCAGTCTTGGAAGGTTGTATTTTTCTAAGAAGTTGTCCATTTCTAATAGGTTTTCTAGCTTGTTAGCATATAGAGTCTCATAATATTCTCATATAATTCTTTGTATTTCTGTGAGGTCTGTGGTTATTTTTCCTTTCTCATTTCTGATTCTGTTTATGTGTGTGGATTCTCTTTTTCTCTTAATAAGTCTGGCTAGGGGTTTATCTATTTTGTTTATTTTTTCAAAGAACCATCTCTTGGTTTCATTGATTTTTCTATTGTTTTATTCTTCTCAATTTTATTTATTTCTTCTCTGATCTTTGTTATGTCCCTCCTTCTGGTGACTTTGGGCCTCATTTGTTCTTCTTTTTCCAATTTCAGTAATTGTGTCTTTAGACTATTCATTTGGGAATGTTCTTCCTTCTTTAAATAGGCCTGGATTGCGATATACTTTCCTCTTACAACTACCTTTGCTGCTTCCCACAGAAGTTGTGGCTTTGTGTTGTTGTTGTCATTCGTCTCCATATATTCTTTGATTTCTGTTTTGATTTGGCCATTAACCCATTGATTAATCAGGAGAATGTTGTTAAGTCTCCATGTATTTGTGAGCCTTTTTGTTTTCTTTCTAAAATTTATTTCTAGTTTTATACCTTTGTGATCTGAGAAGTTAGAGTTTCAATATTTTTGACTTTGCTGATGTTTTTTTGTGACCTAGTATGTGGTCTATTCTGGAAAATGTTCCATGTGCACTTGAGAAGAATGTGTATCCTGCTGCTTTTGGGTGCAGAGTTCTGTAGATGTCTGTTAGGTCCATCTGTTCTGGTGTGTTGTTCAGTGCCTCTGTGTCTTTACTTATTTTCTGTGTGGTTGATCTGTCCTTTGGAGTGAGTGGTGTGTTGAAGTCACCTAAAATGAATGCATTGTTGTTTATTTCGTATTTAATTCTGTTAGTGTTTGTTTCACATATGCTGGCGCTCCCGTGTTGGGTGCATATGTATTTATAATGGTTATATCCTTTTGTTGGATTGACCCCTTTATCATTATGTAATGTCCTTCTTTATCTCTTGCTACTTTCTTCGTTTTTCTTTTTTTTTTAATAATTTATTTTATTTTAGTATCATTAACCTACAATTACATGAGCAATACCGTAATGATTGAACTCCCCCCTTCACCAGGTCCCACCCACCAACCACACCACAGTCACTGTCCATCAGCGTAGTGAGATGAGAATCACTACTTGTCTTCTCTGAGCTGTACAGTCCCCCCCGTGCCCCCCCACCCTATGTCTGCCAATCGTAATGCCCCTTTTACCCTCTTATCCCTCCCTTCCCACCCATCTCCCCAGTCCCTTTCCCTTTGGTAACTGTTAGTCCATTCGTGGGTTCTGTGAGTCTGCTGCTGTTTTGTTCCTTCATTTATTTATTTATTTATTTATTTATTTTTTCTTTGTTCTTATACTCCACATATGAGTGAGATCATTTGGTACTTGTCTTTTTCGGCCTGGCTTATTTCACTGAGCATAATACCCTCTAGCTCCATCCATGTTGTTGCAAATGGTAGGATTTGTTTCTTTCTTATTGCTGCGTAATATTCCATTGTGTATATGTACCACATCTTCTTAATCCATTCATCTACTGATGG
>JAQQAC010002172.1:36592764-36647120 GCA_029783875.1 Phataginus tricuspis | reverse complement strand
GGTAGAGCGCGCGCTTTTCTTCCCCTTTTTCTCCTTTCTTTTTCCTTCCCAAGGAGCCTGCCGCGGGCAACTTGCACGTTCCCGGCTGGGACCCTGTGCCCTCTGTCTCTCCAATCTCCGCTACACCGCAGGCCGTGTGTCGGCGCTCCGGGCTCAGACTTCCACTCCCTCCCGGCTCTGAATCCTCTCCTCCCGCCGGAGCGCTGGGGGAGAGGGACACTAGGTCCACTCGCGGCTCCGTACCTTACCCGCCTTGCCAAGACTCCCGCCGGAGTGCTGGGGTGCAGGGGCGCTCTCGTCTCGCTGAATCGTGTTTCCGTCCCGCCTCGCCGGGTACCGAGTCCTCTGTCCGGCGTGTCTGGCCGCCGGAGCTCTGGGGGGGGGGGAGCGCTCGGTCCCACCGGATCGCCGCCTGTCCGCCTCACCGGCTGCCAAGTTCTCACAGGTCTAGCTGTACGCTGTGCACTTTCCTGTGTATTCTGGTCTCTCTTTTAGGGATAGTTGTATTTGCTGTATTTTCTTGAATAAATATAATGTTGGGAGGAATTTTTCTGCTAGTCCGTTCACACTGCCATATTCCCGGAAGTCCCACTTTCTTCGTTTTGAAGTCTATTTTGTCTGATACAAGTACTGTAACACCTGCTTTTTTCTCCTTGTTGTTAGCATGAAATATCTTTTTCCATCCCTTCACTTTTAGTCTGTGTGTATCTTTGGGTTTGAGGTGAGTTTCTTTGTAGGCATCATATGAGGGTCTTGCTTTTTCATCCACTCTATTACTGTGTGTCTTTTGATTGGTACATTCAGTCCATTTACATTTAGGGTGATTATCGATAGGTATGTACTTATTGCCATTGCTGGCTTTAGATTCGTGGTTACCAAAGGTTCAAGGGTTGCTTCTTTAGTATCTAACAATCTAACTTAACTTTCTTGTTAAGTATTGTGAACGCCGTCTGATGTTTCTTCACTTCTCCCTTCCTATTCTTCCTCCTCCATTCTTTATATACTAGGTGTTTTATTCTTTGCCTTTAGTTAGTATTTGAATGGTCTGCTTTCTTTGCTATGATTTTATTTTCTCTGGTGACATCTTTTTAGCCTTAGGAGTGCTTCCCTCTAGAGCAGTTCCTTTAAGATGTCCTGTAGAGGTGGTTTATGGGAGGCAAATTCTCTTAGCTTTCGCTTTTCTGGAAATTGTTTAATCCCCCCATCATATTTAAATGATAATTGTGCTGGATACAATATTCTTGGTTCAAGGCCCTTCTGTTTCATTACATTAAATATATCATGCCATTCTCTTCTGGCCTGTAGGGTTTCTGTTGAGAAGTCTGATGATAGTCTGATGGGTTTTCCTTTGTAGGTGATCTTTTCTCTCTCTCTAGCTGCCTTTAATACTCTGTCCTTATGTTTGATCTTTGCCATTTTAATTATTATGTGCCTTGGTGTTTTCTTCCTTCGCTCACTTGTGTTGGGAGATCTGTGGGCATCCGTGAACTGCAAGACTATTTCCTTCCCCAGCATGGGGAAGTTTTCAGCAATTATGTCTTCAAAGACACTTTCTATCCTTTTTTCTCTCTCTTCTTCCTCTGGTACTCCTATAATGCAAATATTGTTCCATTTGGATTGGTCACATAATTCTCTTAATATTCTTTCATTCCTAGAGATCCTTTTATCTCTCTCTGCCTCAGCTGCTCTGTATTCCTGTTCTCTGATTTCTGTTGCATTAACAGTCTCTTGCATCTCGTCCAGTCTGCTGCTAAGCCCGTCGATCACTTGTCTCATTTCTGCCTTGTCTTTCCTGACTTCCCTCACTTCCTCCTTCAGCTCTTGCGTATTTCTCTGTAGATCCATCAGCATGGTTATGACTTTTATTGTGAATTCTTTTTCTGGAAGATTGTGCATTTCCATCCCTTCAGTCTCCCTCTCTGGTGTTGTCTGGGTGAACTTTTTCTGTACCATATTCCTCTTTCTTTTCATCATGAAAGAAGTGATCACTGTCAGGTGCCACGTATGTCAGCTGGGCTCTTTAAGACTTAAAAAAAAAAAAGAAGAAGGAAGAGAAAGAAAAGAGAACCAAAAAAGAAAGAGGAAGAAAAGAAAGGAAAAAAAAAAGCCCAACGGGAGTAGGTTCTGTAAGGATGGTGTAGGTGGCGCTGTTTCTCCACTGTTCCGCAGCCAGGGCCAAGCCACTCCGCTGGGCCTTTGGAGCTCTGGCCGGGCCGGGAACGAATGGGAGGCTATTGTTCTCTGTGTGAAGTTTCAGTACGGCTACTTTTTCCCAGTTGCCAGCCAAGGGGTCCGAAATTCCTCAGGACTCCCAGCCTGCTGGGCTCAATGTGCTGGGATGATTGTAAGACCACTGAAAAAAGCGCACGCTTTTCTTTTGCCCCAGGAGCCAGCTGCAAGGACCCGGGTGCATTCCCAGCTCAAAACCTGCACCTCTGCCTCTCCAATCTCCGCTACACTGTGCGATGTGTGTAAGCACTCCTGGTGCAGATCACCAGGGCTGGTTATTTTCACAGGCCTGTACTTCCACTCCTTCCTGGCTCTGAATCCTCTGCTCCTGCCAGTGTGCTGAGGTGGGGGAGTGCTCGGGTTCCGCTGGGACATGGCTCCATATCTTACCCGCCTTGTGGGGTGCCGAATCCTCTCAGGTGCAGATTCAGGCTGTGTGCTGTCCTGTGTATTCTGGTCTCTCTTTTAGGAATAGTTGTAGTTGCTGTATTTTCATAGAAATTTATGGTTTTGGGAGGAGATTTCCACCGCCCTGCTCACGCCGCCATCTTCCCGGAACTTCGCCATTTTAATTATTAATTATTATATGTCTTGGTGTTGTCCTCCTTGAGGCCCTTGTGTTGGGAGATCTGTGGACTTCCATGGTCTGAGAGACTATTTCCTTCCCCAGATTGGGGAAGTTTGCAGCAATTATTTCTTCAAAGACACTTTCTATCCCTTTTTCTCTCTCTTCTTCTTCTGGTACCCCTATAATGTGAATATTATTCTGTTTGGATTGGTCACACAGTTTTCTTAATTTTCTTTCATTCCTAGAGACCTAGAGGTCTCTCTGCCTCAGTTTCTCTGTATTCCTGTTCTCCGATTTCTATTCCATTAATAGTCTCTTCCACCTCATCCAGTCTGCTCTTGAATCCTTCCATTGTTTGTTTCATTTCTGTTTTCTCCCTCCTGAGTTCATCCCTTAGCTCTTGAATATTTCTCTATAGCTCCATCAGCATGCTTATGACTTTTATTTTGAATTATTTTTCAGGAATATTGGTGATTTCAGTCTCACCAAGCCCTGTCTCTGGTGTTTGAGGGAATTTGGACTGAACAAGGTTCTTCTGCCTTTTCATGGCAATGGGAGTGAGTGGTTGCTGGTGAGTGGCTCATGTGTCAGCTGGAGAACAAAGTCCCTTCCTGCTTGCAGGTCGCCTTGCCCATCTTTGCTGTCTGTGCTGGTTAACCGCACACAGAGAACAGCCTCTGGGTTATTCCACTTAGCTGCCATGGGCGGGGTGGCCTTTGAGATGGCCTAGGGCAATGGCGGGGGTCGCAGGCCAGCAGCACATGTTCTGCCGCAAAAGCAAACCCTCTATGTGCTTCCCGGTCTCTGCACCTGTCTTCGCTGTCTATGCCGGTCAGTGGCACACAGGGAGTAGCCTTTGAGTTAATCCCCTGAGCTGCCGCCAGCAGGGCGGCCCTCAGAATGGCCTAGGGCACTGGCGGGGGTCCCAGGCAAGCAGTGTATGTTCTGCCGTGAGAACATGGCCCTGTTTGTGCCTCCCGGACTCTGCACCGGTCTCCGCTGTCTGTGCCAGTTAACCGCGCACAGGGAGCAGTGTCTGGGTCTGGGCCGGTTAGCCCTGCACAAGGAGAAGCCCCTGTGTTAAGCTGTGTGGTTGCTGTAGGCTGGGCTGTTCCCTGGCTGTTCCATAGCAATGGTGGCTGGGTCAGCCAGTCTGCTTGTAGTGCTGGTGGTGGGGAAAGAAGGGCAGGCTGCTTATTGCTGTGAGGGGCTTCGGAGTTGTGTTGTCACCCAGGGGATTAGGGCTCCTGAAGTTCCTTAAAGTTCCCAGCCTGCTGGGCTGAGTGTATCAGCACGATTTTGTCCACCTGTTAAATCCTTGTCCCTTTAAGACTTTTAAAGCACCTGCTTTTCTTTTGTCCCAGGGCTGCCAGCTGTGGGAACCTGTTCGCAGTCTTAGTCTTGGATTTTGCTTTTCCGCTCCTCTAATATCCAGTACATCGTGCAATGTGTGTCTGTGCTCCCAGTACAGATTACTAGGGCTGGTTATTTAGCAGTCCTGTGCTTCCACTCCCTCCCCACTCTGATTCTTTTCCTTCCGCCCATGAGCTGGGGTGGGGGGAGTGCTCGGGTCCCGTGGGGTCATGGTTTTGTATCTTACCCTTTTTCGTGAGGTGTTGGATTCTCGCAGATGTAGCCTGGCTGGTGTACTATATCTTCTGGTCACTCTTTTAGGAATAGTTGTATTTGCTGTATTTTCAAAATATATATGGTTTGGGGAGGAGATTTCTGCCACCCTACTCACACTGCCATCTTGAGAATCCCCCTTACTATCTTGACTTTTATACTGTCCCCTCAACCTCTCTCCCTCTCCCCCTCTGTGGGGTGTGTGTGTGTGTGTGTGTGTGTGTGTAGAGGGTTACACAGGCATTAAAGGACCCCAAATCAACTTCTGAAAAGGGTAAGGCTCAAAATGCAGGTAGACCTGCAGAGACACCTTCAGGGCTGTCTCACTGAAGTGTCCGTGGCCTCAGATAGCCTGGCTTCTGGCCTCACAGGCCCATTCCCAGAGAATGATCACTGGCGAATGACAATTTTTATAGGTCTTTTGTACCCACACAGAAGCCAGAGAGCAGTCTAGCCTAGAGGACCTGGATGCCAAAGCTTCAGGCCTCAGGGGAGAGCCAGGACAAGAATTTAGCACCAAGAGAGGACCAAGTCTAGGAGACATGAAATAGAAGAGCATCAAGTATGGGAGGCAGGATTGGGGATCTTATTGCCCAGGCCAGCAAATTAGCAGATACACTTGTGAGTGATATCCCTTGGTTTCTGCACTGGAAGGAACAGGTTCCTCCCAAAAGTACCTTCAGTAAAAGGGAGAGGAGCTTTTTTCACTGGTGGTATCCCAGGAAAAAAGGCGAATGCAGGAAAATCCCTGTTAAAAGCCTAGTCAGTGTCAGCCTCTGTGAGAAGCCCAGGCCCAGGTTAAAGTGAAGCTGTTCTTCATGGCACTGGGGACACTTATGTTCAGGAGGAAATGGCTGTCAAGGGCCTGATCCTAGAGAAGAATCTGGGACTCAGGCATGGAGTAAAATCAGCACCAGGAGGAAGTCCAGGCCTAGAGTCTACAGATGGACATTCCTGTAACTACAGTGTTCCTCCCTACAGATCCAAGGAAAGTGACAGGTACATCATGCAATCATCACACAGGCCCTGAGCAGCAGAACTGTCTCAGCAGAGACAGATGACTCAGAGACCAACATGGTATCACTGGGAAACTGAGATTTAGAGGATCAGCAATGTTGTTCCTATCTCCCAGAGAGTCTGCTTCCCCATCCGGGCCCCACCAGCATGGGCCAAAGATGCCAGATACCTCCAGCTGCCCTCTCTACTGCCCAGGCTCTGTCCTTGGGGATGTGTTCAGCCAGCAATCCTTCTCCGACCCCTCCTAGGAGGAAAATTTCTCTCAAATTAAAATTGCAGTACATGTAGAGAAAATCTGTTAGTTGTCATGCTAGCACATCCTTCAAAGAGGATAGACTCTATTTCTCATAACCAAGGGTATTTATTCTTTCCAAACAGATTTGTTTATTCCAGTAGCTGAGTGGTTTGGGGTATATGTTTTGGAAATTTCAGGAGTCTGGGCTTAGAGGAAGGAAGGAGTTAACTTCACCTTATGCTGTAGGCCTGTTGGGTTTCTCAAGGCTTATCAGGACCCTGGAGGGAGGTTGACAGTGGCACTGTGAACCCGCCCCCATCCCAGGTTCACTGCTCCTGCTCAGATGCTGTATTTTTTAAAATACTTTATTTTGTTTTTCATAATACTGTCATTACAAAAAAAATACAAAAAAACTACTATAAAAACATTCAGGGGCTTGTCAAAGTGAGAAAACCTAAAGACCCCACCCCAGGACCTGGCTGAAGCAGTCTTCCTCTAGCTCCTTCACTATTTGACCTTTATACAACTGTGGGAGTGGAGTGGGTCATACAGGCATCAAAGGGCTGGAGAGTCCCACACACAGCCTCCCTGAAGGGTAAGAAATAAGTAGCATCACATATCACAAAAATGGGATTTGGAAATTTGGGGGTGGCAAGGCCCTGAGTTCAGAGGTGTGGGGAGAAACCTGTGACCCTGAATCTCTTGGTGGGGAATAGTTGCCACCTGACCCCAGAGCTCTTTCCCTTCCTGATGAAGGCTTTGACATGGACCCTGGCCCTACCTCTTAGCCCTAATACAGCAGGCCCTCTTCCCCTCCCTCCACCCTTGCACACTCCTGAGAGCAGCAGGGAGAACGGAACCTCAACTCTGTGGGGTCTGCCAAGGGAAGCTGTCAGGGCAGCTGCTGAGTGCCCCATTCACCTCCCTGCCCCAAATGAAAAGTGTCTCGTGCTCAGTGGCCTGGTTCATGGGTTACAGACCTTCCCTACCTATCTCAACCCCGGAGAGGCACAGACAGCTCTAGGTGAATGCTTTGGGTGCGTGCATATGTGTTCAATAACGTTGGACACTGTGGACCTAGGGGTGAGGCTAGGATGGGAAAGCAGTGTCCTTTCTTTCTTCTTCCCCCAACAGGAGGAAGCAGAAAGGAAGGGGGGAAAGGAGAGGTATTAGCAAAGCTGAGAGGGAAGGAGGACATGCTATTTACAGGCGTGGACATGGAATCTCTATATCTTCAAGTAGCACTCAGGTCACTCTCCAGCCACTAGAGTGGGAACTAGATTCAAAGCTAGTGACATGAAAATTGACCCCTGACCTGGGCTAGCTCTCCCCACCTCCCTCCCACTCCCCCAAGGCAGCCCAGCTCTGAAAGGGTCAGGGACAGGAACATTTTCCTGAAAACCAGTGGCTTTTTTTGCATTTTAGAAAAAGTTGCCAGTGTCCAGTGGACGTCAGGCTGGGTGCACACAGGCTGGGTGAGTGGGGGGGGTATTGCTGTGGTAGACTCTGGGCCAGCTGGGGCAGAGCCTAGGAACAGGGTAGGTGTTGCTTAAGGATCTGTCGTGTCTGTGGTGGTAGTCTGTCTGGGAAGCGAACTTTGAACTCAACAATGAGGTCTCCTCGTTGGGTGGGCACCTTGGGGAAGGGAAGGCCCTCCCCACGGAGTCTCTTCACGGTGCCTGGCTTGATGACGTCATTACAGGGCAATGGGATCACTCGGCCATCGATGGTGGGAATGTTCACGGTGCAGCCACACAGTGCCTGGGGAAAATGAGGCAGAGAGTGAGGAAAAGGTGGGGTAGAGTGATTGGGAAGGGAGGGAAAGATTGAAGTAGAGAAAGAATGTCCACATGATTCCCCCAACACACACTCACACCCACATACACACCCTGCACCAGACCCCACCTCCTTAAGGCTGATCAGGGCACTGTAGAGCACGTTGGTGCCATCTCGGCGGAAGTGTGCATGCGGCTTATCTTTGAGCACGAAGACAATGTCAGCAGGGATGTTGTCAGGTGTGGCATCACCCTCTTTGGGGAAAGTGATCTTGGTGCCTTCCTTCCAGCCACGCTTTATGACAATGTGCAGGATCTTGTCCTCGGTGCGTACAGTTCGCCCATCAGGATTGAGGCGCCGCCTTGTGATCTTCATGCGCTTGGTGGAGCCGTGGTAGATTTCCTCCAGGGACACCCGCAGCTCATGCACCACAGGCGGATCCTGCACCTTGCGCCGAGGGTACAGTGGTTCTGGGGCTCGCCTTGGACCCCTACTCAACCCATTGAAGCCAAAGCGGCCAAAGGCACCAAATGGGTCCTCATCTTCATCCACATCCATGTCATCTGGGTCAAAGCCACTGAAGGGACGAGTGGAACGGCTGCTGGCAAAGAAGATATCGAAGGGGTTGGAGCCACCAAAGAAGGAAGCAAAGGTGGCATGGGGGTCCCCATGAAAGGTGTAGTGAAAGGAGCCACTGGAGCCACCTGAGGGACCACCGCCGGTCTTCAAGCCTGGAGGAAGGAGAAGTTAGAGGCAGCGCAGCTGATCCTGGCCCTCCCCCAGTACCCTCTCCCTGCCCTCTAGGTCCTGGTGCGTGGCCCTAGATAAAGAAGCAAACTTTAGTTCCCACAGAGAGCGCCGGCCTAAAAGAATAAGAAAAGTCTCTGGCAAGATTAATTTATAATTAATTGTGTTTGTGTTTGATAATAAAACACATCTTGAGGCTCAGAGAGGCTGGGTTACCCAATAGGTGGAAAAGCTAAGACTAGAAGACTTGGAAGATGTGACTTCCAGTCCTGTAATCTCTTCCATGTACCATGACCACAGCACCTTGGGTGGCTGGTGTGGGATCACATTACAAGCCATAGCTGGCTCCCAAACCTCTGCTTATCTCTGAAGACATACAGGGCAAGAAGCAATCAGACAGAATTTGACCACACAGGGGGCTAGTAAGTGACCTGTCTCAAATAAGTGGGGATATGGTCCTGGAGGAAGCCCATTCTCACTCTGCTTAATGGTTTATTCTTTCCCTGACTCCTATCCAAATGGGAAATCAGGAGGACTCCAAAAAGCAGGGAAGCTCATTAGCTTGGAGATGAGGAGCTATTTCTCTAGGAAAAGTTTTCCAAATGCTTTGTTCACACACTCAGGGCTCACATGTTGCACAACTGCAGGGGGTGCCATTCACACATTGGGCTGACATAGGCTACAATGGGAGTGGAGCCCCCTACACCCTGTAAACGAATGTCAGAACAACCAAAATGCACGAATAAGCTGGCATACTGCTGCTCTATCTGTGGAGTTAGGTCTGGTCTAAAGAGCTCAGGTTCCTGGAGGCAGTCTTCGTGGGGGATGGTAGTGGTGGTGACTGGCATAATGGGGGGCATGGGGAAAAGTGAGAGAGAGAGTTAACACTGAGAAATTATCTAGATTTTGTAGACTGAGGGGTTAGGTCCAGGCTGGGAGAATGGACTCTTCTCTTTGAGGCCTTTTATCTAGAATTTCAGTTGACTGTGGAAGCCTGAGCCTAAATTAGCCTCTTACTTCCTAGGACCACAAGGACAGATTTGAGTTTCATTAGAGAGGCCAAGTGGCAGGCAGTTCAGAGACTTGTGGCAGCTGCCTCTTCAGCCCTCTCCTAAGACTCAGGATCTGTTCTTTCCTTCTGTTGAGGGTCTGATTATTAGGTGAGTTCAAGAAGCGTGGCAGAGCTCAGTGAGAGAGGGAGGGTGGACTGATGATGATAGGAGTGGCTAGTTTCTCTGTAGGGATTCCTGCTACCACCCCCTTTTCGAGCTGGGAACAACTTGTCCCCAGCCAGAACTGTGAGCAGCACCTATGTGCACAACTATTCTGTCTGGCTTTGTGGAGGGGAGGTGTGGGGGTAGAGCAGACAGAAATATAACCCAAATTTCCAAGGCTGCTTCTCCCTCTCCAGGTCCTGGATGTCTCCTTAAGTTAGTGCTGCATCCTCAGGATCCTTCTTGGGATATAGATCTGTATGAGAACCCAGTGTGTGGGCCTAGGGGCTGAGCTTTGCTCTTCCCTCTGGCTTGGTCCCAGTAGCTCTCCCAGCTCCTGCCTGTGAGGTGAGGCCAAGTGGAGGCCAAGTGGAGGAATGAGTGCAATTCCACGACAGGTCACATGGTGGCATAATGTCTGCATTGCTTCCTTTCTCCCCACCCTACCCGTCCCATCCCTCCATCCCAGAGAGAAAAATTTCTAGCTGAGCAAATACTGGGGATTCCAGCAGATGTCTGTTAATCTGGGAGTTGGCAAGTATAGTAGGTGAGTGGGGAAAGTGGAAGAACTAGTGGCATGAAGAATATGAAGAGAGGTTTGGGAGGACTGGGGTACACAGAGGTTGGAGCAGGGGCCACAGAACAAAAAGCAAGGAGGAGGAGAGAAAAAAGAACTTTTTGAGCAACTACTCTTATCTAGTACAGTACCTATCATTAGCCTATCTAATTTTGAGGCTAGAGTAGGGAGAGTGGGGAGGAGAGTGTGGAAGAAAGGTGGATGCTGTTGGGGAGGGAGGACAGTTCTTCCTGGGAGGGAGAGTCCACAGCTGTGACAATGTCTCTTAATATAGCCTGACAGGTGTCTGTGGCTGGCGGGTGGCAGGCGGCCCTGAGGGGCAGGCCCAGAATTAGCAGCTACATCATGCCCGTGGGATGTGCTGGGAGGGGCCACCCTCTCAGAGGCTTTATTTGGGCCTTTCCTGCCACCCTGTGCATGGCCACCAGCTACCCCAGGGAGGGGGCAAGATGCCAGCAGCAGTTCCCCTTCCATCCTTGGATCCTTGCCACTTCCTCAGGGAGGCGAAGCTCCACCTCTGTTCTGCTGGCCTGAAGTGGGCAGGGAGGGGGAGGGAGGAGGACAGCCATCTCTCTAGCTCAGAGATCCAGTGGTTAATTCCCAGGCTGCTTAAGGGCCAAACTTTTATGCTGATAAATGTAAATGCTCTGTCCTCAGAGAGCCAAGCCACGCACTCCCTTTCCCTAACCTTCCCCATCAGCCAATGGAGCATCAGGGACTTCAGGCAGGACTAATAAGGCTGGCAGGCAAAGAAGGCAGGGGGAAGGCCTTTGGTTCTAGCTTCAGACCTCCCTAAGGCCTGAACTTGAGGAGGGAGAGGGGCAGAGAGAGGCGGGGGAGAGCCACGGTAAGCTGAGGCTGGGGAGTGGGTGGTCTCTTCTTTCCTTTGGGTGTCAGTGCTGGGAACACTTACCTCCCTCACCCAGACCTCAGCCTCCAGTTCCCTGCTATGAGAATGGGGTCACCCAGGACCCCAGACAAGGACAGGGGTCCAGTGTCAGCCTGGAGCACTGCCCTCTTACCTTCCTCCCCATACTGGTCATACAGGCCCCGTTTCTTAGGGTCACTCAGCACATCATAGGCCTCTGCAATCTCCTTAAACTTCTCCTCAGCGTTGGGTTCTTTGTTCTTGTCTGGGTGGTACTTCAGGGCCATCTTCCGGTAGGCTTTCTTGATCTCATCCTCGTTGGCTCCCGACGGGATCCCAAGAATCTTGTAATAATCCTTCCCCATCACAGCCACTGGACCAGCACTGGTCTCCTTGTTTCTGAAAGAAACCCAGGGCCAATCCTTGATGTCCCCACTCCCTTCGGACCCAGCCCTGCTCCTTAAGATCCTGCAATCCCTAAATAACTCACTGTGTGACTTTCAGCAGGTCATGCCTGTTCTGTGGGCCTCTGTCTCCCCATCAGTAAAATGAAAGGTTGGGACTAGATGATCTCTTCCAGCTCTGACATTCTAGGATTCTGTGATTGTTTCCTCAGCTCCTGGGTTTTCCTAGCAGGAAGCTGGGGCTGTGGCCCACTTCTTGGAGCTGAGCTAAGGCCCGGGTCCCTGGCCCAGACTGAGGAACCCCAGAGAGGCCCTGCTGAGTGAGATGGCACCATGGACTGACAGACTCACGCACAGAAGCTAGTGAAGATCAGTGTACTGAGGTCACCTGAGCATCGTGGTCTCCTACGCCATGCTTCAGGCATGGTGCCCGGGCTAAGGGCAGTTGGGACAATGGCCCAGGACTGGCAACAGGCCTGTGTCTTCAGCCAGCTGTCCTGGCCAGCCAGGCTGAGTCAGGATGTGGATGCCTGGAGTTTTCTCTGCCATTGGAGACCCCAGGCCTCCCTGCCCCTACTCCCCAAACCATGCTAAGCCTCACGTGTGACTCAGATCAGAGGATGACTCACAGCCTTCGGAAACTGCTGTTTCTAACTCCCTTATTAGCAGGAGGGTGACAATGTCCTTCCCCCAACCAGGGCAAGAGTTCCCTTTACTCATTTCCCGTGTCTACACACAAGACTGTGTGTGAAGACATTTCTGTCACCTAAGCACCAGTGTTCATGAACAAAAGTCATCCTGGGAGTTGGACCCTTTTTAATCTTAGTATTAGGAGACAACTGGGCAATTACCATTATTTCCTTAATACCCTCCCTCTTACCTGCCCCATGGTTTAGGATCTGGCCCAGTGCCAGGCCCACACTCCTCTGATGGTTCCTTCTAAGGTGCATGAAGCAGCATTGGTTATGTGCAGGAGAAACATAGGGCTCTAATTATTCCCTTCTAATTTCCCTCCACCAAGGTCTCTGTGTGTGCATATGAAGGGAAGGGGACTTTCCTGTATGTAGTTATTTGAAGGAATGGCCAGAAGCCACTCTCCAACCCTTCTGACACTGGCCAACCACTGCCAAAGCCCAGAGAACCAGAGTCTTTCTAGCAATGTCCTGGGCTGGTAGCCACAGCTGAGGCCTGCTTTTCTGCCTCTGACTGCTTCAGCGAGGTTTAAAGGGTTTCCTGGCAGGAGTGAGGGCCGTAATGGGTAAGGGGAGGCCTCAATGCCCCAGGTAGGCAGGGACAACAGCCCAATCTCCTGCTCCCACAGGGCCTGTGCAGGTGGCTGAGTTTGACTCATGGTTCTGGGAGTCACCTCACTCTGACGAAGAGAAGGCTCCACAGGGCTGGAGCTCCCGCTATGAACATGTCACGCCTGGTGGGGGAAGCTGGGGTTGGAGGAGGCAGAGAAGAAAGAGCATCTGGGGGAGGGCAGCCATTTTCGGAAGCAGCAGTAAAAGCCGTCTGAGAGGGAGGTGGGGGTGGGCTGCCATTTCTGCCTCAGCCCACACCTTTCCCCTGGAACTGGGAAGGAACCCTAGCACACCAAATGGGTGTTGTCAGAGAACTGTAGCAACTTCTAGGCAGAGGGCAAGTGGCATGGCTTGCCAATATTCCCACCCTCTTGTTGTCCCTGCATTACCTCTTTATCCGGCCAGTTTCCTCCCTGGCACCCACCTGCTAGCTCTTCTAGACCTGTAATTCTCTTGCCTCCCAAGACACAAGGCAAGCTCTGTCAGGAATTGCTTTTTTCCCCCTCTTCTCCTCCCTCCCACCTTCCCTCCCCTTACCCACAAGCCACGTGTTGGGATGACAAAGAAGCCCATGGCATGGCACTGCCTCTGATGGAGAAGAATGAAGAGAATGCTAATGTAGAGGCAGAAATGAGAAGTGAAGAGAAATGGCAAGGGGGACTGGTGTAGGGAGGGAGATAGTGGATACAGAAAATGAAGTACTGAAGGAAGGGGATGAAGGGTGACAAATGGAAATAGCTGTGGTGGAAAATGGTTACCAATGTGTTGAAAGAGAAATGTGGAGTTGAAATATTGGAGGAGATATTTGTGGAAAATGGAAGTCTGAAGGGTTTGGTATAGAAGATGAAGGATAAAGGAAGGGTTCAATTCATTCAAATGTACAGGTGAGGCAGAAGAGGGGTTCTTCTACGGAATGGGGATGAAATGAGGATGAGATGGAGGAAGCAGGTAGGCAATGGAGGGGGATGTGATGTGGAGAATTTGACTTGGTATGGGTATGAGTGCCCTTCTTCAGAGGGACTTACCGAAACTTTACAAACCCATTCAGCGTCCAGGCTCGAAGTTTTAAAGGCTCCAGCTGAATTTTAAACATCAAGCTGGCTAAGAAGTCTTCTCCCCAGAAGTGTGGGAAGCTCCGGAAAGCTCCTCGGGCCTGTAGTGGGGGTGCTGCTGGGGATGGGCAGGAGAGCACTGTGCGCTTAAACATGCCCAGCCCAGCCCCTCACCTCTGATAGCTCCACTGGAGCCTGCTGGGAAAGCTGCAGCTCTGGAAGCCACCTCCTCAGGTTCTCAGAGACACTTGCCCAGCAAGCCCTGTCCGCTGCAGCAGGAGCTGGACCTGATCCCTAGGTGTGCAGAGTGAAGGCACAGGGTCCCTCTGCTCTCAGGTGCAGCGTGTCTGGCTGATTGTGAATGCCTGTATGGCAGTGTGCTAGTAAGGCCAGCAGTGCGAGAGTGTGCTGGTGAGTGGCAGCGTGTATACCTGTGACAGGTGTGATTGTCTGTGAGGGCCCGAGAGGCAATGAGTTCCTCTCGCTTCTCTCCCCGGGAAGGACCCAACCCCAAACCCCAAACCCCCATGAACCTACTCAATGAAGTCACTGACGGGGAGTCTCCTCCCTCGCAGATGGGCGGGGCGGGGCGGGGCGGGGCAGAGCAGAGCTCGGCGGGACAAAAGGCTAGGCGAGAGGAGAGGAGAGGAGAGGAGAGAAGAGGGGGCTCGGGCGCGGAAGGGTGGTCGGTGATGTCACCGGCGCTAGCGGGTTCGGCCCGCCCGGCTCAGAAACGCCTCCGCCCAGCGGAACCCAATCCGACCCAGCCCGACCCTTCCCCGGCTCAGACGCTGCTTGACCCCTGTAAGAGGGTCACGGACATAGAACCCTTTACAGACCCTGAGTGCCTGCACCCCCATGACAGAAGAGCCGATGGGCCCTTAGTGTCCCAAACCCTCCCCCCAACACCGGACCCTTGGCTTCGCTACGCCCCCGTTCCCGGGACCCCCGAGTCCTGGCTCGGCCCTCACCGGTGAGGAGCTGCGGACACCGCCGCGGTCCTTCAGACAGCCGCTGCCCCCTCCCCCGACTCCAGCTCCGCAGCCTCCACTCGGGACAGGAGTCGCCTGCCCGCCGGCCGCAGACAGCGGCCCGGGGAACCCGCCCCACGGCTCCGCCTCCGCACCGTCCATTGCACTGTCTTCACGTCAGTCAGCTCAGCCTCTGTTGTAATTGGACAGTTTTCAACGAGTGGCTCAGTGATAGCCGCCTATTCTCCGCCCCTGTCACCCGGCCACACGCGCACACATTCCAGGCAGTGATTGGTGTGGGTATGATTGGTCCACTCTGGGATCAATCAACCACACCTCTTTGCTGTCTCGTCTCGTCATTAGTGAAAGAGCCAGAGGGCGGCAACTCCACGCGCCCTTTGATTTTATTGGTTGGACTGTAAGGCTCAGACCTGAGCGGGGGGCAAATATATTAGTCCAATCTCGGTTTGAGAAGGTGGGACGTACTGGCCACCTCTCGAATCCCGGGAGAACCTTCTAGAGCCCGTGCAACGTCAAAGGCAATCTTAAAGGAAAACTGCGCCCACCAGTCGGTGGTGATTCTAGGCATTCTTTCCTTTCTTCATTTAGGAGGGTAGGAGAGGAGAATAGTGCACTTTAGGAGGTGTAGTCCCAGGACCAGGGTCAAAAGGACACCTCTTTTAACCAGCCTTCCATCAAACCATGAACTGACTTCGACCTGACCCGATTTAGCTTTACCTTACCTTGACCTGGAGTTAACCTTATGTGACCTAACTGAATCTCAAAACAGGCCCTAGTAGACATGCAGAATTTAAGTAACCTTCTGCTTCCTTCTTTGTAACCAGGCAATTCCTTGTGTTTAGCATCTCCACTATTCCCTTTCTGAGTCCCCTTTTCATCCTCTTTATAATCTCATTATCCTAGCTCCCTCATGAGCAGCCCCTTCTCAGCAATCCCCACAATCTCATTAAAGTTCTCCCTACAGTCCCTGGTCCTACTTCCCCCTTGAGTTCCCACCTTTTAGCTCCTCTTTCCCCTCTTCTAGACCGGTAAGATCTCTTGTCTTTTCCCCATGGTCTTCTGTCTTAGTGTATTCTTAATCCTTTATCTATTCCCATGATCTCTCCTATCCTAGCCCCCATTTAACCCTTCATCTCAGCTTCACACGGTCTCCTTTCTTAACACCCTCAGAATCTCCCATCTCAGCACCCCCCCTACACACACACACCTGCCCCGATTAAATCTCAGTGCCAGTGTCCCCGCTGTTCAGAGCAGGCAGGGCTGCGGAGGCGGTCGCCAGCGGAAGCCGACGCTTGAGCAGACACGGTGCCTGGCGCCCACGTCACTGTCTCCCAGGCCCATCTGTGCTAGAGCGAGCGGGGGTGGGGAGGGGGTAATCCGGGGGTGAAGAGGGGGAAGGAGTTCTTGGGGAGATTGAGGACAAAGGGCCCGGGCAGAAGCTCTTACTTACCTCTCTTTCTTTGCTGTTTCCCACAGACATAGTTTGGATACCGATGAGGTCATGTAAACTGGACAGAGTTGGAAACTGAGGCTTGGAGGGCATCAGTACCTAGGCCACAGAGCAGAGCAGAGCAGGAGAGAGGTCTAGGGGTCCTGAGGTCAGGTCTGCATATTCTCCACTGCCTGCCTTCTTTTTCTTATTCCCTGTGGGGATCCCAGGTGTAAAGGGGTATGAAGTGTGAAGGCAGGAAAGGAAGCGGGTTAAGAGGAGAATGGAGAGGAGGTGGAGTTAGAGGGTTGAAGAGAGGGGAGAGGGAAGATGGGCTGAGGGAGATGGGGAGTGGAGGGAAGGAAGATGGGAGAAGGGGGAGGGGAGGGGAGAGAGATAGGAAGAGAAGAGAAGGGGAGATAGGGAGGGAGGGAAGGAGGGAAAGAGATGAGAAGGGAAGGGAAGTAGGAAACAAGGAATGGAAGGGAGGGGAGATGGGATGAGTGGCAAAAGTGAGACAGACAGGAATGAGGAGAGGATGGGGGTGGGGTGATGAGGGAATGGAATAGGGTGACATGGAGATGCACAAAGGAGGATGAGGGGGCTCAGGACTGGTGCTGACTCCTTAGATCTAGGGGCTCTCCCTCCCCTCTCTCCTGACCCACAGGGGGCCTGGGCTGTGTGTGGCTCTGCTTATTCATATTCTAGCTCTATTTTGCCTTCTCCAGCCTTGCCTGTGCCAACACGGAGGCAGAGTTTAGTCATCAGCCCTTACCTGGTCCCTGCCAATGCCAAAGTGCAGTCTTAGACTTCCAAGAGGAGAGGCTGTGCCTTCGGGTGTTGGTCGTATGTTCTCCATTACCTGCCATGTTCGATATTGCCACCTAGTGTCCCATTGCCCTGAACCTGAGGTGTGTGAGTGAGGAAGCGGGGTGCACAGGGTAGCATAGGGTGTAAGAATGTAGGCTCTTGAGGCAGACTGTCAACCTTGTGAGGTTACTTGCCATATTTTTGCCTCATTTCTTTGTAAAATGGGGATAGACAACAGCAGTACCTCAAAGGGCTGTCACGAGGGTTAATTAAGGTACCACATGCAGTACATCTAGTTCTGAGCTTGTCATGTAGTTAATGCTCAACAAAGTTAACCATTACTCTGTGTGTTCACAGTTATCCGGGTATGTGAGGGTATCTGTTTGACATTTGAGTCTGATTGGGAACTATTTGAACTGTTTTATCTGTAATTCAATTTGTAAGTGAGAGTGTATCTGTGTAATGTTTTTGTGTGATGGTGTGCCTGATTCTGTTATTTGCTGTAGGTACATGATTTTGTTAGTGTACATGTGTGATTAAATGTGTAAGCCTGTGTCTGGATGAAGCGTGGCTTTTGGCTGTTGACATGCTGACACTGTCTCTGCTGGTGTATGCAGGCATGTGAGATCATGTCAGTTCCAAACACCCCCACTCTCCCTCCCTCCTTGTGGAGACGTCATAACCCTAGGTGTCCCTCATTTCCTCACCCTGAGGGAACAGGAACTGGGGGCAGAGGAGGAGGTGGGTGCCAGTGAGAAGGTGTTTAAACAGGAGCACATGTGCCCTCCCAGCCTGTATTTGGGAGCAGGGTCCCCTATCATGCACATATCCTGAAGGCTCCAGAGGAAGTGCTCCCCCATCAGCCCATTCTCAGTTCCCTGTCTTGTCGCCATGGCAGCAGTTGCCAGGGGCTCCCACGGTTGCTAAGATCTGGGTGTGGGAGGCTGCCAGGCTCTGTTGCCAGTAGAAACAGAGAATCCTGGGGGAAAGGAAGACTACCCCCACAGCTGCCGGCTCTCTGAAGTGAGAGGACTGGCCCTTGCACCTCTCGTCCCCAGATTGTGCCTGTGACTTGTGATGTGGCAATACTAGGGCTGGTGAGGGGCTTTAAGAGGGAACTGTAACTAGAATACTGGGATCCACCTTCTGAGGAGAAAGGCGGCTCTAGCCCGCCCATTACCATCTTAAAGGTTGGGAGGCCCTTGAGGTTAGTGACTACTAATTCTGTTCCCCATCACTTCTATTTCTACCCGGAAATATCTCTTGTTTGAGTTCTCTGGTGCCTAGTCCTTATAACCTGATGCTTCCACCTGATATAGGAATGTTCTGTTTTTTGTTTTCTTTTTTAGGAATGCTCTGTTGACCCCATTACCCTGAATGCAGACTGACTCCTTCATGAGGGCAGACTCTTAACATCTCACCTGAATACATCCTTCATGTTGACACTTGGGCCCAGATTTCAGTCCCACACTGAGTTCTAACTTTGGTCTCAGCCTGACACACTGACCTTTGTTTTAGTCCTGGCCAGGCAGCCCCCAAAACCCAGCCTCAGCCTAAGCCCTCCTCCTAGACATGGATGAGCCTAACCTTAATATAGGTGTTTGAACTCATTTGCAGATTCAGTTCTGATCCTGTACACTGACTGAACATTGACCAACACTCTAATTCCTTGGTATATTCACCTGGCATCTCCCTGCATGTTCTGAATTTACACTGACCAGTAAGTACTTTAAGGTTTCGATGGGGTTATTTCTTGCCTTGGGCTGAGAGGAACGTGCTAGGAATGACCAGCAGAGGGCGCGCAACATAAGGTTCTAGAGGCAAGCTTCCCAGAGACCACCTGGGAAGGGAATGTCAGGTGTACCGAGACCTTAGATCTTTTCTCTCAGGTCAGGACCCAGAGTTGTTGGTGCAAACGTTGATCTGTAAGGTTGGACTAAAGAAATTACGGTTCCCAATCCACTGATGCTGACGCTTTGAGGTAATGTGGGTCTCTACAATCATGGATCTCCCTCCAGCTTAGCCCAGCTCAGGGCTGGGCGTGCACCAAAGGTGCTTAACCATTACAGGCATCCCTCAGAGGGACTGGATACCTGGTAAGGCATCCTACCCCCAGCTGAACATTTCTGTCATATGCTTATGTAGCTTCGCTACCTTCCCTGGTACTGAGTTATTTTGGTCCTACTGAGCAGAAATCTGCCTCTTCTCCACCTGTGGTCTTAACTCTGTCCTTTAGGTCACATTGACCTCATTGGTCCCATCTGCCAGACATCAGCCATATGCACCCTTCAAGTCTGTTCTTCTTCAATGGGTTAGTACCCCTTAGGCCTTTGTAGGTTCCTCCTCTGCCTTCTTTGATTCCAGCCACTAACACCATGTTCCCTGGCTGGGTTTCAGTTCGTGGCACCTTGCTCTGATTAGCTTTTTCCAGGAATGCCATGTATAAGTGAGCTAGCCTGCCTGCTCCTCTGATTCTGAACTTCTTTCTATGTAACGTCAAGTTACATCAGTTTTTTTGGTAGCCCTGTCATCCTGGACACCCACACCAAATGAAGACCACAGCCTCTTTTCTCCCTGAGCTGATAAACCATCTTCCTCATTTGTACCTGTTATAATTTTGAAAGGAGTATTATATTTATTTTTAAAAACAAAGATACGTCAGATAAATGAAATGAAAACACTTTGGCAACACCCTCTGAGTTTTAGGGCAATCCCTCAGCTTGGAAATCTCTGTACCTGATACTTAAAGGTGAGATAAGGAGGGCTGAAGTGCTTGCTTCTGCAGCACATGTACTAAAACTGTAATGATAGAGAAGATTAGCATGGTCTCTGTGATAGGATGACATGCAAATTCATGAAGTGTTCCATATTTTTGTTCCTGATGAATGTTAAAATGTAATAATGTAAAATGAATGTGTATGTGAATAAATTAGTATTTTACAACCAAAATAAAACAAAAACAGAGGGTCTGAAGATCCCCAGCTAGTTTGGCTGTGACTTCAGCACTGTGGACAGAGGCCATTGGCGGTACCTCTCTACGCCTGGGACTGTGAGTGGGTGGCAGATGAGCACACAGCTTGCAGATGGGGCTAGAAATCCTCACTGCTCACTCAGTGCCTTACACTCAGTGAAGCTCCTTCCTCTTAGCAAACACATTCTGTCCTCACTCAACTATCATCCCAGAAGGCATACAGGACAGTGACTGTTTTCCAGATTTTTACAGATAAGGAAATGGGTTCAGCAAGGTAAAACCCCCAGCAACAGTCTGGGGTTGAGGGAGAACACTAATTACTCCATGTTTAGGAAATTTAGCAGCCCCTGTTCCTCTTTGGGGAATAACTTTCTGTAGAAGTAAAAAGGAGTGCTTTGAGTCAAAGCAAGGCAGGGTGGTGGATGTTTGTGTGGAACTGAGGCTCCAGCCGGTCCCAGGAACAAGTGGCAGTTGGTAGAAGGGTCTGAGGGTCCATTCAGGTCTGCCAGACTGAGGGTGGGACAACCTTACTCATCACTAGGGCCCACAGAGGGTCAGCTTTGTATACCTCTTTTTTTTTTTTTGTCTCAATACTTGGCTTCACTGAGCCTGGAGACAAGGAGAAGGGACCTTAAGGATGTCATTAGGCTGTCTCTGAATCTGACGGACCTCTGTGGGAAAACTCCAGGGAGGAGAGGTATGGGAGCCCTGTGAATGAACAGGCTGAGTTGTGCAGGTAGTAAGAAATCATGTGACGTGGCTGCAGACCTGGTTACCTGTGTATGTCTATTCCTGGTGGTGGGAAGGGGAGGTCCTCGATCACAGAGCAGCTCTTTCCTTGAAGTGTACTTTGACAGGCAGAGCAATAAAGTGGTTGAGAACATGGGCACTGAATCCAGAATACCTGGTTTCCTGCTTCCTAGCTGTGTGACTATGTAACCTGGAGGAACTCTCAGCCTCTCCATTCCTTACTTTTCTCATCTGTAATACAAATCTCATAAGGCTGTTTTGAAGATTAATTTCTTTATGCAAGGCACTTTGAACTGCCCAGTGCATAGTAACTTCTAAAAAATATTAGCAATTATTTGTATTTGGGACTCCTATGGTTTAGTGGTAGAGTATCTGCCTTTGATCCACAGTCTAGAGATGCTTTACAGGTTCTGTTCTTATCAGGTAAAAGGGATGAAGGAGGATGCCAGTCCTCCAAAAGCTTCTTCAGACCTTATTTTACCCAACCCTATCATATCACATTAAAACAATTTGCAAAAATAGGGAGCAAACTCTCAGACCAAGGAGTGCCCAGAAGACCAGGAGAAAACCCAGCCCACTACCTTCCTTACTTTTAAGCTCAGCAGGAACTGCGAAGAGCAGTGTCTAAAAGTGGCTCTTGGTTGGGAGGTAGGGGCAATACATAGCAGATAGCCTTGGAGGCCTTACTCCTTATCAATTTCTTCAAAAACTCCAGCTCCTCTCTTCAGGGCCCCTATTTCCCCCGTGTCCTCACACCTCTACCTGTCACCCATCATCCATCACGTGATTCTTGGGAAGGTCAACACCAGGAAAGCTCTAGAAAGAGAGCCACAGTGTATTGTGTTCGTCCTGGAAGCTATAGTTCCAGTCTTAGGCTCAGGAATTGGCCAATGACAGGAAACCATGCAGAAACTCAGCAGGTGCCCCAAAGAGGAAACAGGAAGCCAAAAATAGCATCACAATCTATTTATTATGATATCCATCGTGCCCAGCTTCTGGGAGCATCACACCTTCTGGTGTGAAGGCTGAGCCATGGGGAGAAGCATGCAGCTGTAGTGGTGGGAAGACAGGGCTTGGGGATGTTCCCCTCAGCTTACTGTCAAGTTACCTTCCGCAGAAAAGCACATAGGAAGGGTGTGAGGGACCAGAGGGCTTGGATTGTTATTTGAGTGCTCTCAGAGCTCCCTTCACAAGCTTGTGTTTGGCTGGGACACAGATTGTAGGCCATCTCTTAGAAGAGGTTAAGCTTGAAGGCCTTTGTCTCACCATGAATGTGAAAAGGCCTTTCTACTTATGAGACTGACGCACTACCTACTGCGCTAATGAGGCACCTTGGCCTTGCTACTTATACCTCGACATTCTCATCTGTGGTCAAGCCAGCCCATACTATCCAAACTGGAATGTGGCTGGGCTTCTTATTCACTGGCCCAGACAGGCCTGACACCCTCTCTATGAGCTGGATAATTGCGGCTTGTGGCCCAGAGGGAAGTGTTTCCTTAGTGCTATTAGGTCTAATGGAAATTCTGTAACCGGTTTCCTTTCTTTCCTTTCAAGGTCGCCAAAAGCAGTGGCAGCAGGAAAGCCATCAGGGAAAATGCCCAGTCCCACCCCATTCCAAGGCTGTTGGGAAGAAGCCTGACACATTAATACTCCCCATTCAGGGAGATCTCTGTTTTCTGGTCTGCAGCCAGGGGCCCAGAGAGATCCTTGGCAAATTCAAACTAAGTGGCATGGAGAAAGTAGCAATTTTATCCCACTGTAAATAGAGGGGCAAAAAGGGGTTATAGTTACAGGTGCTGCCAGGATGTCCTGAAATCCTGGCATCAAGCTGTTCTGCTTTTAGTGCTAAGTATCCATCCATCTACCTTTACTTTACTGGTTTGAAGGGGACATGCATACAGGTCACTAGAGCCTGTTACCAGTCCTGCCTGGAGGGTACTTTTGGCTCTGGTTGGCCATGGCTAGCCTCAGACCCTGCCAGACAGCTTCTGCTGAGCTTTCCTCTTGGTTTTAGGGCTTCCTGCACCACTCTTACTGAAGCTATGAAATCTGCAATGATTGAGGCTGTGGTTTGGGCTAACAGGCCCCAAAACAATCTTTAGCTCACCCCTGCAGTGAGCTGCCCTTTTCTCAGGCAGTTTGATTATTTGCTTCCCTTATTGGTGATAGGAATGGGGGAGCCCCCAGATCTGGCCACCCAAACAAGGCCAGGGTGACATCCCTTAGGGAGCACCAGGACCAGGAAGGCCAGTGTCTGCCCTGCAGTCCTAGTCATTTGGGCTCAGGGCACAGAAAGGCAGTGTGCTCATGGCTTCGGCTGTGGTTGTCCTCAAAGGAAGAAGAGCACTTGAGAGCAGGTCAGTATGTAAGAGTGAGGGAACTCTCTGTCCCTGGGATCCAAAGGGGCCATTGCTCAAAAGTGCAAACTGTATCTATTGGGGAACACTGGTCTCAGGAGAGGAAGCCATGGAGCAGACCTGGAGAGGTTATGTGGCCATAGCTGCTGGCTTAGCTGACCCTCTGTCCCTGCAGCTCCACTGTGTCATCCAGATGCCTCTATCTTTAAATCTGAGCATGGGGAAGACTGCTGGGTGAAAAACAAGCTTAGGGCAAGTGGTCTTCAGAGGAGCATATATGTAACCCCATTGGGAGATGGAGTGGGTGGTGCTTGGGAAAAGTACTGGTCTCAGTTTTGGGCAGCTGAGAAGAAAAGACTGAAACATTTTCTCATACCCTTAATAGAGTCAGACACTAATTTTTGTACTTGGCAGAATTTCAGACAGTCACAGTGATGGAAAGGCTTGAAAAGGAAAGGGAATGGGCTTCACTGGATTTATAAAAGTTTTAACATCTCCATACACAGTGCAGAGAGTCTCCACGGATTACAGCACTGCAAAGAGAGACCCCAGACAGGGTTGGGTGGGGCTTCTGCAGCTCTGGAACGGGGAAGCAATGGAACTTCTTTGATAAAAAGCTAGGTGCCTACAGAGAAAAGGCTGGTTGCTCCTCTGTGCTTGTCTGCTTCCTAGGACTCTTGTGGACTAGGAGCTTCACCCTTTGCTGGGAGCAGTGTCGCCTGGGCCCTCTGCAGCATGCACCTGCCAAGGAAGCCTGCTCTCCTAGGAAAGGGAGAGAGATGATCCCAAATGGGCCTGATCTTGTTGTGGAAGAACTCTGGGCCCTACTTTGCCAGGCCCTGGGATCCAGCCAGCCTGATCTGCCCCACCGTTGTTCACCATTCACTCGCTGAAAGCTAGAAGCTGCAGCTCCAGAGAGGTAGGCATCACCTTGATCTGTAAAGGATCAGGGAACAAGAAAAGGGACTTCCAGGCCCTGTGACTTATGACAAGGCAGGAAGAGAAAAGCTATTAAGCTCTCAAATCCCAGAGTTTATCTCTCCTGAAAATGCCTTGTCCGTGAGATCAAGCAGCCCAAGGCCATTGGCACAGAAGGTGATTTGCCAGGAGAGTAAGCAAAGTCCCCTGTGTTTAGTGTGCTTTTATCTTCTCAGTGCAAAACCCCAGGCCTGGCTATGTCAGATGCAGTCCTTGTACCTAAGAGTCATGTGCTTTCTTTTTTATTTTGGCTGAGTAATAATGGGCCCTTATACTAATCAGTATTGAGAAAATGGCTAAGGAGTATTTACAAAAAGCTGTGGGTTTGAAATGTTCAGGGCTATACATATGAACCCAGATTCATCTTCTGTTTCATTTCAGTCTTAAATAATCCAACTCCAGAAGCTTCTCACCCTCCTTCTAGGTCAGGCAGTGTCTACAGGAGGAGACCATACAGTACTCTTACCATGCCCCTGGTTGCAGCTTACTCCCTCTCCTCTGAGCATCTCAACACTGAGCTGTATGCTACTTCTTTTGTAAGCACCCAATTTAGTATAAGGGCCTTGAGCAATGGGGATATGTTATGTTCTGCATGACTGAGCCAACCCCCTCTCAAATAACTCTTGGTAGTCAGATCTGGCTAAACCTAAGTCGTTAGGCTGGAAACAAACCTGGACCCCAGGGCCAGAGCTGACCCACAACATGCACTGACTTGAGATCTTGATGAGAATTTGGGAAGGACAGCTAGGGCTTAGAAGCCAGGCTTGGTGGCCTTGTGGCAGCCTCGGCTTGCCCTCAAAGTCCTCCCATGCCAGGCCCAGGCCCTAGCCTGGTGGAGAAGGACATGTGAGCAGCAGGAAGAAGCAGCAACTCAGGCCACATGGGGAGAAGGGAAACCGCCTCCTGTGAGAATTTGCTGGGACTTTCTCTGCTCAAGACAGCTGAGATGCAAATCCTCTTTTTAGCTCCAGCCTCTTGTCCTCATCATTAAGGTGGTTGAGAGGAGTCCCTGCTCAGGGCTTCTCTGGAGTGGTTCTTTCTTGGACTGTGGAAGAGGCTGGCTCTTGTTGTCCATACAGTGGCACTCTTTTCTAGTCTATAGTTAAGTTGAGCTGGAAGGATAGAAAAGCATGAGCCTTCTCCTCTCCTCTTCTATCCAGATCTTGTCTTCACTGGAGCTCAGACTTCAGTCTCTGTGGTAGCTGACTTATCTGAACCATCTAACACAGATGTCTGGGACTCCTGCCAACATACTTGTTCCATTCAGGTCCCTCGGGCTCTGGGCCATGAATGCCCATCTGGAAAACAGGGGCCAGGATGGCTCACCTTGGTTTTTGACTCTTTTACTAAAGACTCTTGGACTTAAACCATCTGGCTAAGAGATTCTTAGAGTTCTGGGTCTCTGGGAGGAGCTACCTCCCCCTTTTCTAATGTAGGACTCCACAGACTAGTTGCCATCTCTGACACCAGGAATCAGAATTTAAATAAATAATGGGCTGAAGTGCACAGGTGGTTTTCAACCATTTTCCCATCTCAACACACCTGAGGCATAGCATACACCTAGCAGAACAATGGCTCACCACAGAAGGGATTTTCACTGGGGGACGAGGGCACCTGTCAGCATCTCTTGGAGAACATGTGAGTCTGATATGCCCTCTTATTAAGAATCACTTGACTAAGGACTAATCTACTGAAAATCAGAAGTGGCCAAAAGAAGTGGAGAGTAGAGATCTCCTCTTCTATACCAGGAGCTACACAAAGGAACTTTGGTTCGTTTTGCAACCAAAAGAACCAGGTCTCTGAAGGTATGGACAGCAACGTGTGTGTGTGTGTGTGTGTGTGTGTGTGTGTGTGTGTGTGTGTGTGCATGTCCAAGCATATATGTGTGTAGTCAAGTCTAGTCTGTGATGTGAGGGCAGGGGGTCATCCAGGAGTAGATGCTGCCACAAATCGTCTTCCTGTGGCAATGTATTTACTGCCTCTGTTGGTGGTGGGGGTCCAGTAGTTTCAGTGTCATAAAGCTTAGTGACAAATCGAGATGCTGGCAGTGCTCCATCTCCCTAAGTCTCAGTGCTAGAGGTTGGTGGGCAAAGGAAAAAAGGAATAGAGGGAGAGAACACCACTGTCCCCAAATTGAGCTTCTCTGCTCCATGCTATCCTGGGGGTTTCAGGTGAATGGCTGCGCTGTTGGGGCGAGCAGCCAAGATGTAGACGACATTCTCCTGCAGGAAGGTAGGCCAGGTCACAAGTCTGGAGTGGAAGCAAAGAACAGGTCTGTGAGGCTGGTTGCATAGTATGGAGGCTCCTAAGACCTGATCCCAGTGGCAGTATGGCTCAAGTCGGGCAAAACTCAGGAAAACCTTGGCTTGTACCTGACCTGGTGATGGCTGGCTATGCTTCCAAGTTGGACAGACCAGCTGTCTGGCCCTATAGATCTAGGGTCAAATATGCACTCTTGGAGCCTGATTTCTGGGGTGGGCACTTAGTGCTTTGGGTGCCAGGGGCAATGCCTTTTCTTGTGTGTTAGGAAGTTAGGAGTGCAGACAGCTAGGCAAGGAGGTCCCACTCACCTGGACTCCTGCTCTGTGGGTAGCAGGGCCTTGTCTTGACTCTTGCTGCTGCTGCTGGCTGGGCTGCTGTCTGCTATCGGACCCACATGGCTGATGCTGTTGGGTACAAGGACATATAGTTCGGAGTGGGACAGTGAAAGGCCTGGCCCCTCCAAACTCTGGTGAACTCATGGCTCTGGATGTGCATGTCTAGGCTTTTCTGACAGGGCAACACTTTGGAGTAGAGGCTGCTCTGTGCCTTGGTCAATAGGAGTTACTGCCCTGCATCTAATGCATGGGAGGATCCTCTATTAGCTGTTGGCAGGAGAACCAGGGAGGTATCTTTCATACCAAGGGCTTTGGCATGGAAAAAGGAGGAGGTACATGAGAAGGGGAAGGGATTGGTAAGAAACAGACCTGACACTGCAGGAAGGGGCCTCTGCGAGGTGTTTGCAGAACCAAGAGTGTTGGGCGTGGCGACTCTCTGCCTCACTGATAGTGTTCCCACTGCCCCGTGCCAGGAAGGTGGCTCGGGCTCGCTCCCTCTCCTTGACTGTCAGAAGCCTTAACAGAGAATTCTGGGGAAGAAGAGATATGGTAAGATCTTAGAGATGAAAATATCTTGTAAAAGTTAAGCCAAAGAGTATCCTACCTCCATTACCACCCCTGCAACCTCCCTTTGGAGCTGCCCAGAGTCTTTCTGGTAGCACCAACGTTTGCAGTTGAGCCCAGTGCAGTTTCTCCAGCTTAGGCACTGGATGGAAACGGAGTCCTTTTCTGGTACTGGTCCCTGCTCAGACTGTACCCAGTGCTCCCCCAACCTGCCTGGCATGCTTCTCAGGTTTCTGTTACTCAGTATCCCACAGACATTCACCCCAGCTGGCCCTCACCTGGGGACGCAATTGCTGCAGAAGCAGGAGGGACTCATGGGACAAGAAGTCAGGCCACTCTATATGTCCTCGATGTTCAGGGTCCAGGGCTGCAAACTGGCGAGCTGCCTGTTCCTCTTGTTCCTTGCTTAGAGCCCTGTCTCTGTCCCCTCGCTTTGCTGCTTGGTGGCGGTAGCGCAGGAAATCCTCCAGCGTCAGGGAGCAATCTGTGGGGAGGCCCCCATGCTAGCCCTGCTGACCTTTTCCTTAGCCTCTGGGCACCTTCACTCACCTCTAGGGTACCCTCCAGAGCCCCCGTATCCACAGCTCTTATTGCGTCTTTATCTCCTTTAGCCAGGATAACTCAGGTTTGTGGCTGGGGGTGGGTGCCCCTGCTGGCCAACAGCTTGGGAACAGGGGCCTATTTACCCCTTACACCCCACCTCCACAATTCCATAATACTCCTTTCATTGTTCATCCTGGAAAGTATGGAGGAGAAATCTACCCAGCCCCCTTCATGTGACAGCACTGTCCAGCCTTACCAGGGATGATTTTACACTGCTGGAAGGTCTCTGTGAGGCTGTACATTTCCTCCTCAGTTAGCAGCAAGTTGAGGTTGTCCTGAAAAAGGAAGAGCTATCAGTGGCCCTGAAGGCCAATAAGAAAGAAAGGTCAAGGATTCAAGAGGGATGGAATAGTATTTCAACTTGAAGGCAATTCTGAAATCATCTAATCCCAGCATCTCATTAAAAATCAGACTGAGGCCCCAGAAAAGAGAAAGGATTTGCTCAGAGCTGCCCAACTCTGGGGCAGAATCTTCCCCAGAACCCGGATATCCTGACTCTAGCCCTGAGTTCCTTTTACTAAAATAGTGTTTTTAAAATTATTCTCTGAGATCCCTAGGGATTCCTTGGAAGTGTCTTAGGAAGCTGCTGCAAGAGGGAAGGGTGGCTACTAAGTGGACAGGTTTTGAATCCCTAGCTCCATCAACCAGAGTTACTCCATCTTTATCCATTTTTTGTATTTGGCCTCTATGCTAGAAAGTTCAAAGAATAGTTTCATTTTTTTTTAAAGTTTAATTCTAACTTTGCTCCTAGTGGGTTTATCACTTTAAATAACTCCAGAATGGTTTTGAAAGAGATGCCATTATGACAAAATTCCTAAAAGCAAATTAATTTTAATTCCAAAGAGCACTGATATGTTGTTTTGTTGTCATTAATTTACAGTCTTGCAGTCTTTATCAAAGATTTTTTTCTAGTAGGTTATTTTTTTCCCTAAAATACCAGCAAAGAACAAGAGCAGACAAGTCATGAGTATTCATTCATGGATTTCAGAAAGAGCTCAAACTGTTCTTTCAATAAACACTTATTGAGAACCTGGTATATGCTGGGCACAGTGGTATGTAACATCGAGATGTTTGATGTGGCTTGAGTATAGGGTATGTGTGTGTGTGTTGGGGGAGAAAGAAGGGAAATAGGCAGAAGCCTGACTGAAGTGCCTCAAATGCCCTTTATTGAGCCATTCAAATTAGGCCTTTATTCTGAGGGCAAAGCAGAGTCATTGAAGGGTTTGTAAGTGTGGAGTTCCATGGTCAGATCTTCACGTGTGGAAAATGGATTAAAAGGGCAAAGCCTGGAGGCATGGAGAGCAATTCGGTGGCTATTGCAGCACTGCAGGTAAGGAAAGATGAGTGGCTAAAGTAAGACATGAGAATGAAGAAAAGGGAGCAGATTTGAGAGATATTAGAGGTAGAATCAACAGGACCTATTGACTTACTGGATGTGAGGGACAAGGGAGAGAAATGAATTGGGATGGTAACTGGGTGGGGGTGGTATGACTATACACAGAGATAAGGAATGGCAGGAGAACACATGTTGGGAGAAAGATGAGTTCATTTGGGGGCATGCTGAATGTGAAGTACCTGTGAGACACTGAGATGGATGTAAGTCCAGGAGACAGAGGAAATTTAGGTCTGGACACACAGATTTGGGACTCAGTGTTTAGATGGTGGCTGTAGGTACTGGAGTAGATGAAGTTACCAAAAAAGTATACAGTGAGAAAGAAAGAGTGTTGACAACAGAACCTGGAGAAACACTGGCATTTAGGGCTGGGACAAAAAATTAAATAAGGGCACTTAGAATGATCAGAGAAGACGGTAAGAAGAGAATAAGTAGAGGGTACTAGAAACCAAGAAAAGAGAGTTGCACAGTGTAGGGTGTTAACAGTAGTTATATGGTGGGATTTAATTGATTTTTCTATTTTCTCTAGTTTCCATTTTGTGTAATAATTCTTATAAAAAACACTCAGACCCTAAAAAAAAGAAAGGGCAATAAGGAAGTGCTAAATACATCAGAGAGGTCAATACATGATGCCTGAGAAAAAGCCACCAAATTTGACAATTAGGTCCCTGGAGAAGAGCCAGTTCAGCAGAATGATGACTGCAGAAGCCAAATTACAGGGGATGAGGAACCACAAGATGATGAAGTCATCTCAAGAAGCCTGGCTGTGAAGGGAAGGAAAAAAAGGGGAGGAGCTTAGAAGAAGCCTTTGTAAAAAGCCTGATGGGGAGTGGTGGTAATGAGGGTAGACTGTGACAGAAAGCCGGGAGGCGATCTTTGTATTCCTGGGGGTAAGGAAGGACACACCTTCAACCCAGTGGCACATCAGCAGATCACTGTAAAGCAGAGTTGCTGTGAGTGAAAAGGCTGGCATCTTGAGGGGTGGTGACCAGAGAACACTGCCTGTAGAGCAGGGTCGTCTGTGGCATACTCCAGCTGGAGAAAAGGTGTTTTACTGTCTGGAAATAACTGTTCTATACTTCATTTTATGGACAAGTCATAGAGAAAGCATTATTTGTTAGGAAGTGGCACAGCTTTGCTTTCTTCTAGGCAGTAGGAAGAAAAAGGGGATCAGCAGATGCTCCTAACTCCGAAATCAGTGACTAAAGAAGATATCTGCAGGACAACAGATCAATAAAGCAAGATTTGAACTCTACTCAGATGTGCTAATAAATGGATATGAATCTAGCTTTTTGTTTTAAAAGTTGGAAGGCATTTATATATAATTTTTTTAAAGTTCCAAATCAACAGACCTTTGTTATTTAATTTACATAATGTCACTTCAGAGATGAAGAACTAATGCTCCTAAGAGCTCATGGACCAAGTGAGGATCTTGGGACTAAGAAGTTTTCCTGTGATAGAATCTATCCCTGTTTGAAGCAAGCTGGTTAGGATTTCAGGATGGTTTTTCAGATGAGCACAATGAATGACAACTATAGACTGTTAGAGAAAGCACTGAGTAAATAGGCCTCATCCTATCCATTTAGTTTTCTAGCTCATTGGTTCCCAACTAGGGATGATTTTGCTTCCCCAGGACACACTTGGAAATATCTGGAGACATCTTTGGCTGTCACAACTTGGTGTAGGTATTGTTGACCTCTAATGGGGTAGAGGTCAGGGATGCCGCTAAACATCTTACAGTACATACAGCTCCCACAAACAAATAAGTTTTGTGCCCAAATGTCAAAAATACCGAGGGAGAGAAAGCCTGTCTAAGCTCTAGGATCATTGTGTCTACTACTGGAAAACTCTTGAGGTCACTGCCTAGAGACAAGTGTTCTAAGACGGGGCCTCCAGGAAAAGAGCCAAGTTCCCTGTGGTGCAGCAGCCCGCTGTTCCTGTAGTCAGACTCACACAGTAGTGGCAGCTCCAGCCTGTCTCTGTGTGAGCCATCTCGGTCACCTCCGCTGCACTGTCTCTGTGGAGGTAGCCCATTCGGCGCAGGCAGCCATCGTGGAAAACCCTTGTGCAGACCCTGCATGGGAAGAGGCTTTCGGCGGTCCAGACCTCACAGACATCACACATCTCATCGTTGACAACCTGAGGAAGGATGGCAGGAATGAACAGGGATGTGTAAGCACAGGCAGCAAGATCCCATGACCACCAAGCACATAGCCACCCGCATGGAGCTGAATGTCCCTAGAGGAACCACTCCAACTGAAGCCAGTGTTACAGCCACAGAGCTTTCTCTCTGGGAGACAAGAACCAGCAGGCTCTTCCAGCTGCTTAAGCCTCTGTGACCATATTTCTGAAAAGGGACTTTTACTAGCATTTTTGGAAAGAATCTATTGCGAGATTATTGCAGGCACTGCAGGATACTTAGCATCCCTGCTATACTGGGCAACAAATACCAGTAGCAGCTCCCAGTTTTTGTCTTCTCCAACTCCCCTCAACAGCAACACCCTCCACAAATTCCCAAATGCTTCCTACAGGGGGCAATGCTATCCCTTAGCTGGGAGAGCTGGCCAAAGACTTCCTGTGGTATCACTTCTTATTTCCTACTGCTTCAAGTCATTCACTAAGACTAATACAGGATGCAACTAAAATTTTTAATCTTGTGGAAGAAATTCAAAGATTGTTCTGGACTCAGCTCCATCTTTCTGGTTTTGAGTCTCACTTCAACCATATACCCAGATCCTCAGGTCTAAGAAGGGATATTCTGCCCTGACTAGACACTCACAGGCTCTCTGGGCTCCAAGCAGATATCTGGAGGTTTGTCATCATCCAGCTTCCGGGTGGGGCGGATGAAGGCAGGGGGTGTGAAACGATTGGTCCTGTCAAACTCCTCAGGTTCTACTCCACGCCCATCTCGGAGCCTCTCCCAGGCTGCGCGGTTGACACTGCTTTCTTCTTGGACCACTGGGGTGCTTGCCTCTGCTTCTTTCTCCTCCTGCACCTCCTGAACGGAGCCCTCTACAGTGCCACGGTGGGACCCTGGAAGCTCACCTGTACGTCGGATGGAAGGCCTGTCCCGCAGCCCATCCTTGAAGGCAGACACTGCCAGGCTCACCTTCTGCACCTGCTCCACTGTCTGCCGCTTGGACATCAACACCCCCATGGCTCTGTGGGCAAAAAGCAGGGGGGCCCAGACTCAGCCAATGGCTGACCATGTAGGGCCAATCAGTTTCAACCACTGACCTACATGGCAAGTGCTATTAATTTCTCCCTCTTCTGGAAATCAGTAGCAAGGTAGGTTAGAGAGGGCACTTGTTAAGGAGTCAGAAGACCCTGGTTCTATTTCTGACTAGTCCTGTGACTTTGGTTTTCTCATTTATAAAATGATGGTTATCTGCTCAGCATAGTTCATAGGCTGTAGTGAGGATAAGTTTAGAAAATGGGGTTCACACTGACTGCTTAGTAGACTAGAAAGCACTCTACAAATGTGAAATGGTATCTCTGTTGTTCCAAAGCCAATTAGGTCCAGGGGTCCCAGGTCTGTGCTACTTTGAGATAGTTGAAGACTTCTGAGCCCAAGTTTCTCCTCTGCCCCACAAGATGACCCAAAGCTTAATGCAAGACTAAAGCTACACATTTCAGACTTCTGATTGAAGGGAGCTCCTCCAACAAGTGCTGGGCACAATCCATTCAGGGATAATCCACATCAAAATGCCTACTTTTTGAGTCAGAGTGAATGAACTCCTATTTTTAAAGGACTCCTAAATTAGATAGTCAGGAAACTCTACCCTATCCATGTGGGTAAGGTTACAAACACTCTATTGTGTCCTCCAATTAGTAGCTTTTTATAGGTCTGTTTGTCTTTCACAGACAATTATCTCACTATAAGCTCTAAGGTGCTTCTCATACTCCTAAGGCTTTATTAATGTCACTCTCACCTTTCCCGCTTTCAAGATTTTCTGAACTGTTCAAGAAAGGTCCATATTCTGTTAAGGTTAAAAAGTAACATTATCCTAGTTCTTCCTCTGGAGTACCAGGGTACCACTCAGGAAAGTGAGGGCATGACATTGCACATTGCGAAGCTGAACTGCTATTTCCTAGCCTGAAGGGTCTTAGTGGAATTCAGCTGGGGAATGCGTATTCTAAGTGAAGTGGAGCAGAGAGCCCATTTCAGCCTTGCTCTCAATCTATTATAATCAAGATTTACTGAACAGCTATGTGCAAGGCATTAACTACTCATCATAAGAAACAGAAGACAGGAGAACAGTCTCAAGATACTTAATATCAGAACTCAAAGAAGAGTAAGACAGAGTGGTAGAAATGCCTAACGGAGAGTGAGATCACACTACCGGGAGTCAAAGTGGACCATGAAGGGTGAGTGGGAACTTATCCTCAGTTTTTTTGGGGAAAAGGTGACAGAGGGCAGGAGAGAAGGTTAGGGACAATTAGAAGGCTACTATGGTAGTCCAGGCAAGAGGTAAAGGGTTTAAACTGAAATGATGGCAGCAGGAATGATACTGAGTTTATTAGATACCATGGATATAGAATTAGTAAATTTTAAGAATAGATAACTGACTAGACCAAGGGTAAAAAGACAAGGCAGTTTTATCTTTATTTCCCAGCTTTGTTGAGATATAATTCTTAAAAATTGAGGTGCATACAATAAAACGCACAGATCTTAATGTATAGCTCGATGAATCTTAACATATGGATACACTCATGTAACCATCATCCCAATCAAGATATCAAACGTTCTAATTTTTTCCCCCTTTATTTTACCCAACCTTCCATCCCTTTCCAGTATGGCAACCACCAGCCTGTTCTCTGTGTTTATGTGTCTACCTCTCTCTGTTCTTTTATTTTGCTTTTTAGATTCCACATGTAAGTGAAACCACATAGTTATGTATCTTTTTCTGTCTGATTTATTTCACTTAGCATAATACCCTCTAGGTCCATCCACATTGTTGCAAATGGCAGGATTTCTCTTTTTATGGTTGAGTAATATTTCATTGTGTATATGTACCATGTCATTTTCTACTGATGGACACTTTAGTTGCTTCCATATTTTGGCTATTGTAAGTAATGCTGCAGTAAACATGGGAATGCACATATCTTTTGAATTACTGATTTTGTTTTATTTGGGTGAATTCCAAGAAGTATGGTATATCTTTTTTATTTTTTTGAAAAATTTCCATACTGCTTTCATAGTGACTGCACCAATTTACATTCCCATCAACAGTGTATGAGGGTTCCCTTTTCTCCACATCCTTCCCAACACTTATTTCTTGTCTTGTTGATACTAGGCATACTGAGATATACCTGACATATAACACTGTATAAATGTAAGGTGTACAACGTGATTATTTGATACATGTATATATTGCAAAATGCTTACCACAGTAAGGTTAGTTAGCACATTCTTTACCTCACATAATCACCATTTTGCTGTTGTTATGGTGAGACATTAGAGCTCTACTCTTATTTCAAGTATATAATATAGTATTGTTAACTATGGTCACTATGCTGTAACTTAGAACCCTGGAACTTACTCATCTTATAAATGAACATTTGTACCTGTTGACCAACATCTCTCCATTTCTCTCACCCCTGAAAGCCACCATTATACTCTGTTTCTGTGAGTTTGATGTTCTTTAGATTCCATGTGTAAGTGAATTTTACAGTATTTCATTCAGTCTTTCTCTGACTTATTGGGAGGGCAGTTTTTTTGTAACTTTTTAAAATTAAGGTATCATTGATATACAATCTTCTGAAGGTTTCACATGAACAACATTGTGGTTACTACATTCACCCATATTATCAAGTCCCCCAACACACACCCCATTGCAGTCATTGTCCATTGGCATAGTAAGATGCTATAGAGTCACTACTTGTCTTTTCTGTGCTATACTGGAGAGGGCAGTTTTAAATTGACTAACTAGAAGTATGGTCATGCCATTTACAGACATTGGGAAATAAAAAAGAGGAACAATGAAATGGATTTTTGAATTAAACACGTCTTCCGAGACATTCAGGTGTTAGGTTATCCCCTGCTTAAAACTTTTCAATGGCTTTCTACAGCTTTCCAAATAAAGTCCTCCAAATTGGTCTCTACCATGTTCTGTGAGGCCTTGCTCAGTCTGGCATCCCTTCTTTACTCTGTGTTCTAACCACACTGGCCTACTTTCAATCTTTGTTTCCCATGCTCCCTATATTTTTGGGACCATTGAACATTCCTTCTCCCTAGTTAGTGCCTATTCATCTACCAGAACTTAGCTCATGTTTCATTCCTCATGGAACTCACTGCTGACTCCCCAGTCCAGGTCCGAGTGCTCACAGCACCATGCTTTTCTGCTCCAGAGCATTTATTTTTGTCATTACATATTCAATAGGATGATTATCTAATCAATGTCAGTTTCCTCTATTAGATTGTTTATACCATGCATAGTACCTATCTCCACTGCCCAGCAATGTGTTTGGATGAGAACAATGCTTAATAAACATTTCCCAACTAATTAATTGTGGAGAAGTCTTTTTTTTTTTAATATGGAATGCTTCATGAATTTGCATGTCATCCTTATGCAGGGGTCGTGCTAATCTTCTCTGTATCATTCCAATTTTAGTATATGTACTGCTAAAACAAGCACTGTTTTTGATTTTTTATAAAGCCTTCATACACATAATATCTGATGACAGTCACATCTTTTTTTCCAGAAACAGCTATTGTATGTGCAAATTCCCACTCTGCTTGCTCTGACACCTATTGTTACCAATAAAAGAAACACAACCCATATTTTTGAATTTATAAACTAATAAGAAGGGAAAGATCCCATCCCATTTTGAAAATTTGTAAAATTAAAGAATAGACTAAGGGATATTTACTTTGAATAAGTAACTGTCTATTACAGACAGTGGCAAAAGGAGGTTTATTGAGGAAAGATTTATTGATCAAATTCAGGAAGTTGTTTAAGGTGTGCATGCCCCAGTGGGCAACTAATAATAAATTGTGATTAAGAAATCCTTTTTCTCCCTGATTGCAAAAAATATTGGACAAGGGGAAATGGTTAAATTATGGTACAATGGAAGACTGAACAATCTGAAGAGCACTGAAGTAGAAATATATTGATGTGGAAAGATATTCAATAGATATGAACATGTTAATAAAAACAGCAAGTTACAAAAATGTTCATGTTATGATCTAATTTTTCTAAGAAAGAATGCATATACATTTTTTTGATTTGTTAATCTGGATTTTCTAATTTTCCTACATTGCACACTAATTATATCATTCAAAAATTCTAGGGTTGGCAATCTGGTGCCTTGTTTCAGTTCTCGACCTGCTGTGACCCAGGGCATGCATTTTATTGCTTTGGGCTTCAGTTCTCTATCTGTTAATGAGTGTGTTCGGAGTATATAGTGTTGAGCTTTTATAATATTCATGTCCTTTTTCATATTCTTTTAAAAGCCTACGTGACCTAATGAGAGTCCAGCCTGGTGGGGGATGCACTGGAGGGGTAGAGAGGAGAGTGGGTGAATGTCAGAACTTTTGCTGAGGCTGTGGATTATGAGCACCAGCTATGCTCTCTGAGTAGGTGGGAAAGCAAGTCCCCAAATTACAGTAAGAGGAACAGACACACCACACCAAGAAGGAGAATGAAAAACTGACACAAAACCCTTCATAAGGAACTTCCTCATGATCAATCACTATTTCCAAGGCCACAGTGTTTGCCTTAGAAAACTTCCATGGTATTTTTTTCAAATTTTTGGACTGTGACACATAGCAAGAAATATAGTTTATGATGTGACCCTGTACACATGGAGTTATAAACATGTGTTCATAGATCTATAACAGAAGCCAAAGTTTTGTGAAACAATTCTGCTTTTACTACATGTGATGTTGTGGGGAAGTTGGGGTTCCTATGGCCAGGATCCTCACTGAACTTAAACCACCTGATGATGTAACTGTTGCTAGGCTACTGCTTCCACACCTTTAGGCAATAAGCTATTACCGTGCTATAGAGAGAGCTCAGCCCAGTGCTCTGCGCGGAGGCAGAGATGCTAGTGCTCGGCCTACCGCCAGGAGAACAAGCCGGGTAATAAACCCTTTCACCCCAAAGAACGTTCTGCTGTCAATTTCTTTGGTCGCATTGAATCCATAGCGAACTTGCCTGGGGCTGAAACCCATTGGCAAGACAGATGTTCCCTGAAATTTTCTATCCTCTCTATCCTGTTTCATTAAAATAGTCCTAATAGTGACGCTCTAAAATGATTTCATGACTTCCTAATGGTCTGGACCTGCAATGTGAAAAACAGCTTTAGAATAATTTTACATTTTTTATTACAAAACTACACTTCTATCTTTTGATTTAAAGATTACCTCTAAAAGACAAGGACAATGTTGTGGGGTATATGGTAAGTTTTCCCCTTTACTGGTGTGATACAAGAACAGGATTCTCAAGATTGTCTTAAGAGTTCATGTAGTTGGAAGGTCTGGCAAAAATGGACAGCTACTAATATACCTTTGACTGAAGAAAACTCAACTTTCTACAAGAGGTTCATCCTCTTTAACCTGTAGGTATATGTAAAAGAATATTGATTGGAGCATTGTTTTTACAGTGATAAAAAGGTGGAAATAATTGTAATGGGAGAATTACTGAATAACTTGTGATACATTCATGCTATAAAAATAAAGACAGAATGTGGATGAAGTGAAGGTTCCTATGGCCAGGATCCTCACCTGAATCTAAACTACTTGATGATGTAACTGGACTGCTGCGAGGCGACTGCTTCCACACCTGTAGGCAATAAGCTATTATTGACTGAGTCACTATATAGAGCTCTGAATGGAGTCACTTTATAAGAGCTCTGAATGGAGGCAGAGATGAAGGGGGATTACAAACCTGCAGACTGTTGGATGCAAAAGTAATTCTAATGCTCCACCTATTGCTGGGAGAACAAGCTGGGTAATAAACCCTTTCACCCCAAGAACATTCCATTGTCATTTCTCTGTCTCACTGAATTATAGTGAATTTGCCCGGGTCTGAAACCCATTGGGAAGACAATTGACGATGTCAGCAGGATTCATTGTTGACCAAGGAAAAGAACAAGCTGCCTTTGTGGGATGGGTGCTTCAGCAGGCTGCCCCTATGAATGGGGAGACAGTCGACTGTCCCTGTGGATAAAGTGAAGGATTCTTACCTGGCCCTGGTCGGCTAGCTCACTACACACATGTGGGCAATATGTTGTTACTGACTCTATATAAAGGGCTCAGCTCAGTGCTCTGGGCAACAAGGTGGCAGGGCTGCAAGGCTGCAGGAGAGCAGAGCAGAGGCTGGAGTGGTGGCAGCGCTGAGGACAGAGACTGAGATGGCTGAGGGGGTAGAGAGGCCCAAAGGCAGAGACTGGCCTGCTGCATGCAGATTCACTTTGAGTGGACAAGATTCTAGTGAAACCTGCCACCGTGGGAATAAAATTGGGTATAAACCCTTTCACCCCAAGAACGTTCCACTGTCATTTATTTGGTCTCACTGAATCCATAGTGAACTTGTCCAGGGTTGAAACCCATTGGCAAGACAGTCCCCCAGTAGGTATGTGGTCTGAGGTGGCTTGCCTCCTAGAGGGCTGGGCCCCACCCCAGGACTGGAGGCAGGTGGAGGTGACACCTGAGGCAGTAGGGGTGGCCCTTGGTATAGTAAGTAGTTGCTTTGAGAAACAGAGGGCCCATGAAGCAGCAGGGACTGTGGGTTGGCTGCTTCTCACAGTATTAAAAAAGTCTATAGATGAGAAGAACATGCTCCTGAAAGAGACACAAGAAATGGCAGCATGAGAATGTGAGCTGTGAACTGCTGTGGATTCATTAAAGAATGAAATGGCATTGATACAAGGAGGTAGCATGAGAATGCCGGCTGTGAGGTGCCATTGAGGAGGTAAAAAATTTGCTGGTGACTGAAATGGCATCACTCCAAGGTACTGTGGGAGACGTAAAGGCCATGAAGGCAAAGGACGGACCCCTGCAAAAACCACAAGAGGAGGCAGTGCGAGAATGTGAGCTGTGAGGTCCAGTGAAGGAGGTAAAAGATTCCTTACAGAATGAGACAGCAGTGCTGCCTGGTGCTCTGAAGGAGGCAAAGGACATTCTCCTAAAGGAAGCACAGGAAGAGGCAGCATGAGAATGCCAGCTGCAAAGCATTGAGGTGAGGGTAAGAGAGCTGTTGAAGACTGAGCTGGCGCTGCTGAAAGGCACTGTAGAAAAGGTAAAGGCTGTAGCAGAGGAGGCACTTGAGGGAGTAGAGAGAAAGGTGCCATCAGCCTCGGTAATGGAGGAGCTGGGGAAGGAAGAAGGGGTGGTGTGGGAGGTACCAACCCCTCCTCTATTGAAAGCACTCCCAGTGGTTGTAAAGAAAATAAAGACACAGCAACCAAGGGTTCCCCCAGGAGAGGTGCAGCCCCCTCCCCAAGTCGTGGAGCACTCTGCTCTGCTCCATACTCAGGCTGAGCTGGTGGATTTGGGCTCCTGGTTTTGGCAGAAGCTCTCAGAGTCAATATCAGCTTGGCTCCTGCCTCTATGGGAGTTAGGGGTGGATGGAATTGTTCTGTCTGGATCAGAGATGGGAAAGCTCGCTTCCCTGACATTTCATCCTGTCTTGAGGCAATGATCACAAAATGCACATCAGACCCCAGGAAATCACTCCTTCCTCCATTGGCTTATGGCTGGACTTCATGCTGTGTGGCCCACTCAGGGTGATTTACCATCCTCCCCTGCTAGATGGCAGACATATGCTGAGCTCCAACAGATGTTACAGGAGCTAGGCATAAAAAATGCCATCTATAGTCCAGAGAATTATGGCCCAGATGAGGAGCCTTTTACTGCAGGGATGATAAATATTGTGCTTCAAATGGCTCCCACACCCCTCTTTGGGTCTGTAGAAGCCATTCTTGCCCCTCACTTAGGGCAGCCCATAAGTGAGGTTACCCATACAGTAGCAGATTTAGGAGAGGCTGAAGCAATAAGAGCATGGAAAGAAATAGGTCTGTTACTCGCAAGAAGAATTTAAAGGGCCCCATGAAGGTTACGAGGACCCAGATGTGGGCTGATTTAATACGGGCAGGGAGTAGACTGAAGGAAATTATATGAGAAGCCAAATAGAATCTTACAGGAGCTATAGTAACAACTGAAACTGGAGCAGCAGTTCCAGTCTTTAAGAACAAAGAGGCAGAGATCAGAGACAGAGCCACAAGTCTGGTCTGTGTGTTTGCAAGCCTCCTGCTGAAGAGTGAGACAACCTCACTTGAACCCACACAAGATGATGATTGGGGAACACTTGTTTGATTGAGGGGAAGGTCAAGGTACCTTCCCTGAGGGACCAGGGGGCGACTGGAGGCCACATGTTGAAATAGCTATCCATTGGTCTCAGTGGACATACAACATGTCCTGGCTCTGGTGGACACAGGGACTGAATGTTCAATGATTTACGGCAACCCTGAGCAGTTTCCTGGGACCCCTGCTATTATAGATGGATATGGGGCTAAGACTATCAGAGTGAAACAAGCCCAAATCCCTTTGGGAATAGGGCATCTACCCCCAAAGGAGTTTACTGTGTATATCTCTCCTATCCCAAGTATATTTTGGGGATTGGTATCCTGCAGGGTCTATGGTTGCAGGCCACTGCAGGTGAGTTCAGACTGAGAATACATGTGATGAAGGCAGTTCTGAGGGGACATGCTAGGCACCCGCCCATAGCTTTGCCTGTGCCTCCGTGGCTGACTAATACCAAACAATACAAACTGCCTGGAGGGCATAAAGAAATTGGAGAAAACCTTCCGGAACTGGAAAAGGTGGGCATTATAAAGCCCACCCACAGTCCTTTCAATTCCCCAGTGTGGCCAGTAAAAAAGCCAGATGGCCCCTGGCATATGACAGAGAATTGAATAACGTCATACTCCCTATGCATGCTGCTGTCCCCTCTATTGAAGACCTGATGGATAACCTCAGTCATGAACTAGGAACATACCATTATGTGGTGGATCTTGCTAATGCCTTCTTTTCCATTGACATTGAGCAGGGAAGTCAGGAACAGTTTGCCTTCATGTGGGAAGGACGGCAATGGACTTTCACCGTCCTTCCACAGGGATACCTCCACAGCCCCACCAACTGTCATGGACTTGTAGCCCAGGACTTGGCTACATGGGAGAAACTGCCAACAGTGAAGCTGTACCATTATATTGATGATGTCATGCTCATGTCCGATTCTCTTTCAGATCTAGAAGGTGCAGCACCTAGAGTGCTGCAACATTTACAGGAGAAGGGATGGGCTGTGAACAGTACTAAGGTTCAGGGACCTGGTTTATCTGTCAAATTCTTGGGGGTCATCTGGTACGTAAGACCAAAGTTCTACCAGAAGTAGTTATAGATAAAGTCCAGGCCTTTCCTACCCCTACAACTGTAGCATTGCTACAGGAGTTTCTGGGTCTTCTAGGCTACTGGAGAGTGTTTATCCTGCACTTGGCACAAATTCTGAAGCCCTTATACCAGTTGGTATGAAAGGACATCAGGTGGGACTGGGACGAGACATGTGCATCTGCCTTTACTACAGAAAAATGGGCAGTTAAGGCTGTTCAGGCCTTGAGTGTGATAGACCCATCAAGGCCCTGTGAGCTGGATGTTTATGTGACTAAAGACAGTTATGACTGGGGTCTCTGGCAGCGGCTTGAACAAACTCGCCAACCTACTGTATTCTGTTCGCAACTCTGTAAAGGGGCAGAGGTATGATACTCTGATAGAAAAACAATTGGCTGCCGTGTATCATGCCTGGCTGGCTACAGAACCCATCACTGGAATGTCCCGATAAAGGTAATAATCACCTACCCCATCTTGGGGTGGGTATGAGACTGGACCCAAAAGTCAAGGAGTGGTGTGGTGCAAATGCCTACACTGGTCAAGTGGAGTACTTACCTACAGCAGTGTAGCATCCTCTCTAGTAGCCCCTTGAGTGAAAAACTCTAACCCTTATTGGGGCCAGTGACATATACTAGTGAAAAACAGGAAGAATTTACTTTAGAACCATTAGTAGCAGAGAGTCCTTATCAGGAGGGAAGAGCCTCTATACCTGAAGATGCATGATACACAGATGGCTCCAGCCTTGGGCAGCCCCCAAAATGGAGGGCCATAGCTTTCCATCCTAAGACTGAGACAATATGGATGGAAGGTGGTGAGGGGAAGAACAGTCAGTGGGCAGAGTTGCAGGCAGTGTGGCTTGTGATCAGCCAGGAGCCCTCCCCAATAGTTGTCTGTGCTGACAGCTGGGCTGTCTATTGAGGCTTGACCCTGTGGTTATCGACATGGTACCATGCCAATTGGTCACCAACTCCTTTGGGGGCAAGACTTATGGGCTTGTGGTCAGACTAAAACAGTTACAGAATATCATGTGACAGGTCATTTGCCACTGGCATCCCCAGGAAATAATGAGGCAGATGAATTGGCCCAGGTACATTGGCTAGAAGGAAAGCCTGCCTCTAATGTAGCCTAATGGTTACATCAGCATTTGTTGTACACGGGGCAAAAGACAATATGGGCTGTAACCCATTGGTGGAGCTTGCCTTTGACCTTTGAAGAAGTCAGCAGAGCCTGGCAGGAGTGTATCATATGCTCTAAAAGGGACTTACACCAAGTTCCACAGCAACATGGGCCGATACCCCTCGTCAGGAGGCAGATAGACTATACTGGGCCTCTGCCCGTGTCAGAAGGGTGCCAATATGCCATGACTTGTGTGGACACAGCTACTGGACTTCTGGTTGCTTTTCCTACACGTTGTGCAGACCAAAAGATGACCAAAAGAGGCCTGGAATGTCTCTTTGTAGCCTATGGCTGACCACAGGTAATTGAGAGTGATCAAGGCACCCACTTTACTGGACATGCACTACAAGAATGGGTACAACAGTTGGGAATCAAATGGAAGTTTCATGTACTATACAGTTCTACTGCAGCAGGCATGATAGAGAGGTACAATGGTTTATTAAAATCTGGACTGAAGTCAGATATCAACAGTATGCGGAGATGGTCAGTCCGCTTATGGACAGTGCTATAGCATTTGAATGAGAAACCCCAAAAGGGAGCCTTAGCCCCACAGACATGCTAACACATATTGCTGCCTCCCTTATACAACTGCAGGTACAAACCAAGGAAGAATCGTTGAAGCCGAGGTTTGGCTACAAGAATAATATCTTACTGCCAGCACCAACTGCACTAAACCCTGGAGACTCCATTGAGTGGACATGGCCTTGGACCTTTCAACACATGGACCAACGATGGCTGGCTGTCCTGGCACCTTGGGGGCAAGGCCTGGAAGCTGGCCTCCTGTGTATTCCTGGAGTAACAGGAGAGTGGCCCCCCAAAATCACAGTAGTATATCCTGAATGGCCAGAAGGTAGGAGCACCTTACCAGGGAGTTTTGTTTTATCATTATGGCCAATGCATGCACCTCCAGTATCTCCCTCAGTAACCCCATAGGGAGAGGAGTAAAGGTATGGTATACTAGACCTGTACAGGACGCCCTTCCTGCTACAGTCCTATCAAAGGACCACTCTCTTGAATGCATCCTACCTGATGGACAAGATTTGCCTATGTTGGTGTTATTAAAACATGTGTCTTATCTCCCCTAAGGTCTTTGTGGATTGGGCACACACCCTAGCAAAAAAAACCCTGCTACTCACTGGGGTGCAGAGAGCTCCCTATCTGTACCACTACTAAGTGTGAGTCATGAACTCATCTGAGTAGAACTGGTTTTGAATAGCTGAAATAAACTCCTTGGGCTTGAAGATTATTATAATTTTTGTCACCTGTATCAAAATCTTGTTGCATCTTAATTTTTTTGTTATTATCTCTGTGTTGTTGTTATCCTCTGTTGCTGTTGTGGAATCTGGTTACCATGCTCCAGCTTTCTCACACAGGGGCCATTGTGGAAAATTGAGAGCATGTAGATTGTGAGGTGAGAGTCTTGGAGGGGTGGAGTGTGGATAAAGTGAAGGTTCCTATGGCCAGGATCCTCACCTAAACCTAAACTACTTGGTGATGTAACTGGCCTGCTGCTAGGCTACTGCTTCCACACCTATAGGCAATGAGCTATTATTGACTGAGTCACTACATAAAGAGCTCTGCCCAGTGCTCTGGGTGGAGGCAGAGATGAAGGAGGATTACAAACCTGCAGACTGTTGGATGCAGATGTAATTCTAGTGCTCCACCTATTGCCGGGAGAACAAGCTGGGTAATAAACCCTTTCACCCCAAGAACATTCCATTGTCATTCCTTGGTCTCCCTGAATCCACAGTGAACTTGCCTGGGGCTGAAACTCATTGGCAAGACAGCATGGGTTAAAAAAAGGTTGAGAAACACTTATTTAGAGACCTGGAATAACCACACAAAATCCACTTTTTCAAGAATGATTCATAGGAGGAGAATTAGTGGTATGCATTTGGTTATTGGCTTTTCAGATAATGTAATAAGAGTTCCGAAGAAAGGCTAGCCCATCAGGAGGGTTACTTTCTGTAAGTGAACTGACTCATTAATAGTGTATCAACAAACTAATCAGTCATCTCCCAACACATTGTAGTCCTGCTACAAACCATTATTCTCTGTAAGGATCACAAGAATCACTATTAGGCTAGCTCAGTTGTTAATGATGTCACTGTAGTCATTTTGGGAGTTTAAAGGAATTTCAATAAAAACTGAAGGTGGTATCCATTAGTAAAATAAACAAACAAAAAAACAAACAAAAAGCCACTTTCCAGTCTTGGCCATGGGATCTTGGAGTACTGCTATTCCTTTTACCTAAGATGGTTCATTTTCTAGGCCACTTTATACCCACAAGGGCAGAATCTGTAGAGCAGAACCATTAAAAAGAAACCATTAAAATCTAAACAAGACCCCAAGTCATTTTGAATCCACATGCCCTTGATTTTGAGAGTGAACTGTGAAGACACAACAGAATTAGGCTTCAAGAGTGAGGCTAAAACCCTTAGTGCTTAGTGGAGAGGATGGAATCTGTATACAAAAGACACCTTGATTAAAAGTAAATATGCTGACATATCTATGATGTGCACCTGGGGTGTCTGAGCGATTAAGACAATCAGGTCTAATTTCTAGAGAAACGAGTGGTAGTAGTTAGTGATGGGTAAAAACAAATGCCTGGTGGGAAAAACCTGGCCTCTCCTGTGCTTGAAGAAGTCCTAGGAAGAAGAATGAATTAATAGGAAATCAAATTGCAAAGATCCCACAAATTATGCTTAATGATTACCTCACTGATGGTATGTGGAATTGGGATTTTCTGCTCCCTGACAAGGATAAAAGAGGGATAAAAAGACATTGTCTGAAGAGTTGTGTGATTGTCAGAGAATTTGTTATTCAGGGAAGGCTTGGAAAAAAATCTTAGTGGTGGGGAATATACAAAGGAACATTCTAGAAGGTAGAATAGGGTTGGGACAAGAAGGTAGAATAGGGTTGTTTGAACTTATGATCTGGAGATTAAAATAGTGACAACGAAAATTCTATTCATTATACATGCTTACAACACAGTAGGAATATCTTTAAGGGCAAGGGTGGGAGTAAGAGGAGGAGAGGCTGCTCCACAGCAGGAGCTGGTGGAGAAATAAGCAAAGGAAGGCAGCTAGGGAACATCTTCCCAGGCTATGAAGATTTATAGGTGTGAGAAGCCTGACTAATAGGCAGGAGTCTACTCATTCAGCATGCTAAATGTAAAGTATATTAACTTGCTTTCATCTGATTCTTGACTTGGGAATGGCAGCTATTTGTAAAAGGCTCAAAAGCATATAAAAGTGATGGCTTGGAAGTTAATGAGAGCATCCCTAGGCAGGAACAAGGCACAGAAAACCTCAGAGTTGGGGGGACAGGTGCAACAAGGAATCCCAGTTTTTCACTGATATTAAGAGGGAGAAAAATCTAGATGGCACCCACTGCCTTCCATAAAACATGTGTTCTATTAATCTTTGTTGAATGAATGTTGCCGCGATGACTGGGCAACATAAAAAGTTTGAGATCATGGTGTCAGTACCTTTCTTTTCCTCATAGTTGGCCAGAGAGACTGATAAGATCAAATCTTCAGAACTCAGCTCTAGAAACTACACAATCACTACGTCATCTTCTCACATCTACTCTGCTTCTCCAAAAGTGGACCCTGAATGGTGATTTGGGGCTAGTAGGGATAAGAACAGGTAGCCATATAGTAGTTCTGGGTGATTTCCTGGACCACAGAAGAGAGTTATAGAATTTTGGAATTTAGTCAGTTTCCACACCCACATTATAAGAAAAGAGACTAATATTACCTAAGTCAATGGTCCTCTGCATTTATGTGATGTCCTGCGGCACCGTGGCCTGGCCCACAGGAGGGCAACTCCCCTAAGGGCATGTGTAGGAAGCTTGCAAATGCATCTACTCTGTCCTGAGTTTGAGCTAGAGAAATTTACACAAGCAGCATCTTCACATAAGGGTGAAAAATTTCAGGATGGTTGACAACTGGTTTTAGGAAGCATATGCCTGCAACACTGTCTGAGAGGCCCAGGGAAAGGCATAACCTAACATAGAAAGGACCAGCCATAAGGAGTATGGAAAACCATGGGACCAGGATCTAAAAACTTCAGAATGCATAGCACAGACCCTCCCTAAGCTCACTGTGCAGATCAACATAAATCTTGAGACTTTAGAAACTAAAACCATCAAAAAGAGTTCCCTTACCCTCTTGCTGGTCTTTAAGGAAATGCAAGCCTGAAAAAGTCTGGCTGTTCTCCAGTAACTGGGTGCTGCTTTAGGAATCTAGTGCCTCACCATAGTGGTGTTGGAGCCTGTTCCCTGTCAGCATTCTGTTGCCTGGCAGTAGCCTACAGACTCCTTTTAGTCTCCATGTCTATGGACCCTAACAGGGTCTACCTGGTATATCCCTGTCTTCCTTCATTCTCCTGGTTTATCCAGCATGACAGCATTGGCTTCAGTCAGCCCAGAAAGACAGTCACCCACAAATGCACAGAGTTCTTTGGGGATTTCCAAGGAGCAGAAGGGCTAAAGGCTGAGTAAAACTCTTTTCCTGGACTTGCTCAAGAGAATGAGGCATGAGGGAGGTCCCACTGTTGTTTAATATTTACTGAAAGCCCACAACGCTCTAATATACATGCAAACAGAATTATGGCATGATCTTTAGCCTCTGGGATCCTGGGATAAGTCTTCATGAAAAGCTACAAAGCAGAGCAACAGTGAAGGAATAGTGAAGGAATACTTCATCAGTGACTGGCTGGTGCGACTGCACTTAGCAAGCAGAGCTTTTCAGCAAGATGGAGAGGCACTCCCTGTTCTTTGTTCTGGGTCCCTGAAGCACAGATTCAGCCCTATTTAATGCGCTTACTAACACCTTAATTATCACGACTTACTTATTTGTTGATTCTCCAAACATTTGCTGAGTGCAGCCTACTATGTATCAGGCACAAATCAGGCACTTAATAACTGTTGGTAGAATGAACAAATGGAACCTCACTCAGCCAGTGAGAATGCAGTATGAGTATGTGCATGTGTAGGGGGCATAAGTGTAGGATTAAAAAAAAAGGTGTTGCTTGAGCTAAATTTTGAAATATGAGTGGGAGTTACCCCAGTGGATAAGGAAAAAAAAAAGGCATTCCAGGAAGAGGTAAAAGCACATGCCAAGGCATGGAGCTATATGGGGACTCCATCATGGCTTAGATGGTATGAAGCCAGGCTGGGTGCTGGATGGAATTAGGCAAGGAAATCTGCCTTCACATAAGAATCAGCCTAAAGGACTGGTTTGAGATAGTATGCTTAAAATATCTGTTTAGAAAGGAAAATGTATTTGGATTTCAGGGAGAAAAAAACAAAACCCAGAGAATTGGATTATCTGAAGCCAGGTGGCAAGACAGCCCTGATAAATCCCAGCACTGACCAATGCATGCAATGCTTGGCCTTTGGACCCAATAAGAAATTCCTCTCCATAGCTTAAGAGATAGAAGGTGGTGATTGTAGTGAATCATTGGGTCTTTCTCTCTGACATCAGTAAACCTGATTAGGAGGCTCAAGAAACAAAACACACAAACAAATAAAAAACAAGAGAGAGAGAAAGGGGGCCAGGCAGCCCACACACTGTTGTTTTAGTGAGAAGACTCCAGTAAGATTAAATATTTCTCAGAACCAAATATGGCATATGTAAAAAGGCTTGTACACTGTAACATGTTACCCAAATGTAAGGTACTGTCATTATTACCATAGGAAGCCAAAAGTGTGGCCAGTTCACTCAAAGCATATGGGCAAAAGTAATTTTGTTAGGACAATGGCAGGGGACTAAGAATGTGGCTGCCAGAGGAGGCACACAGAACAGGATTTGTGTTTCAGTGACGTCAGGGTAAAGGCATACTCTACATTGATTCCTGTAGATTTTCTGTGTAGCTGTAACTTCCTCTTACTTTTCTTACTCTTTAAAGTAAATAATTAGAGAAATGCAGACTGATTCTGTGTGAACTCCTCAAGGGCAAGGAACTCTCATATTTATCTAGCAGAGTGCCTGGCAAAGTAGGTAACTCTTAGTAAATGTACTAAGGGGTCTCTTAGGGGACTGCTAGAAGAGAAAGGATAGAGAGAGTTGTTATAAAGGAAAAAATAATGTCTCCAGGTGGACGTTGATGGTCTTGGTTTCTTGGTCCAAACTAGTAAGCAATTCCTGTCAGAACTTGATCATTAAGATTGAGGGGTAGAGTGGAAAATGAAATTCCCATCAGAAATGAACGCATCAGTTTGGGAGATGAAGAGAGCAGAAACCGAGAGCACTGCTGGAGAAATGCATGTGGGACTGAAAGAGAATATATTCTGTAACTAAAGAGAAAGGGAACTGTTTGCATAAATATGATCCACTTAAGAACAGGTGTACTGGAAAAAAATTAAGGGAGTGTGGGGAATGGGCCAGGTTTGAGGAAAAGGAAGCACTATCAAAAAGATGGCAAATGAAATGATTTCCCTCATTTGTGGAGTGTGACAATGAAGCAAAACTGAAGGAACAAAACAACAGCAGACTCACAGACTCTAAGAAGGGACTAGCAGTTACCAAAGGGGAGGGATGGGGGAGGGCAGGTAGGGAGGGAGGTAGGGAGAAGGGGATTGAGGGGTATTATGATTAGTACACATGGTGTGTGTGGGGTCACGGGGAACACAATATAGCACAGAGAAGACAAATAGTGACTCGGTGGCTTCTTACTACACTGGTGGACAGTGACTTCAATGGGGTAGGGGGGGACTTGATAATATGGGTGAATGTAGTAACCACAATGTTTTTCATGTGAAACCTTCATCAGAGTGTATATCAATGATAACTTAATAATAAAAAAAGATGGCAAATGTAGGAGGAAGAAAACCATAAGAATATGGTCAGAGAGGGTGTGGCAGATTAAAGGCTATAAAATCCAGCAGTAAGATCCAGTCACATTTGTGTACACTTAAGTGAAATTGGGTGACCCATTCTTTCCTCTTTTATTTCCCTTTGGAGAGAGTGTTTTTTGAATAGATTAAGGCCAATTGGTGACATCCTTCATACCTATTCTGGAATTATTTGATCGCAGACTTTGTGTTATGATTAGGGGAAAATTAGACAGTATTCTTAAGATTTTTGTAATATTAATGCTTACCCAGTGCTGGACACCAAGTAGGTAATGTCCAAGGTCCAGTATTCGGGGAGCACCTGGAGCCACCTAGCAATCTTTCCAGGGTCATTAGTGGGAATGATACTAAGAGCCCTCACTGAAATGACTAATTTAGGTATAAAACCCCAATGACAAATCTCTAAACTGAAGCAAAGATCATATTTGCAGGCTTGCCCCAGATTTTCTTTAAAAAAAAAATCCCTGTATTTTGGTGTGTTAACCTGATAAGAGGAGTTTGAACTGAAAGGGAATTTATAATAAACAACTCTGTAATGGAGAGGTGCTTAACCAATATAAATCTTTGATGGCGTTTACTCCATTAGTCTGTGCATGAGGGGCCCACACCCAGGCTTCAGGAAGTCTTTGAGTTAAAAAGGAAAGCTAACAATTGGTAAACCAGGTTGTTTTCTCACAAGCCTGATCTCTCTTCTATGTAACCCCAGGAGCTCAAGGAAGCCACTTCTATTAAAGAAGGATGTCACTAGATTTGGCTGTGTGGAAGAAGAGGAGGAAGGGGAACAGGAAAACCCTTCCAGAATGGCTCTGTGGTAAATTCCATCACTTAGCTCCCTCTCCAGTCCATTTCTGGACCAGAAACCAGTCTATCCTTGGTTCCAAAATCACACCCTTGAGATTCAGATGGAATGAAAGCACTATCACAGCCAAGGAGGTAAGGTGGGGGTGCATCACTGTGTTGGTGCAGATCCTTTGCCCTCCCCAGACAACTCCCAATAATCCTTCCTTGGCTCTGCACCTTCCCTGCCCTTCTCATCATGCAGAGTCACTGTTGGGCAAATGTGTGCTGCATGCTTCCTGTGGACCAGTGTCTGCTGGTGCATGTAGTCAGATGGCCACAAAGACACTGTGGATCATGCTTCCTAAAAGTGATCCTGTCTCTTCTCCCTTAAGGATTCTGCAGCAGGGAGGGTGGTCTCAGGATGTGCCATCCTCTGAAGAGTTCCTCAATTCTCCAGAGTTAAGTCCTGTCAAAGACCACACCCAGAGGTCTCTCCCAGACCCAATTAAATCCAGAGTGGCCCAGAGGCATCAGTATAGTGGGCTGTCAGTGAAGGAAGCCACACCCTGAAATCTGGAGATTCAGATGAAATCAGTTCCTGCTGCAGTCTCATCCCCAATTAAACTGTCCTCATCCACTTATTTAATCATTGCATTTCTTGAGCATTGTGCTATTGCAAAGCCCTATACTTGGTATCTTAATGCAATTTATTAACAAATATACATTCCTGCCTCTGCTTCTCCTTGATATTTTTCCCCAAATAAACTTCTAAAAACAGATTTCATGATGCCAAGCTCTGTGATGACCTTGGGCAAATTGCTAAACCTGAGTCTAAAGTGTCTAATGTTTAAAAGGAGATAATTTCATAAGGCTGCTGTAAGAACTATATGAGACGTTAAACATCCCTGGTATACTACTTGGCATATTGGTGCTCATAATATGTAATCCCATATATCCTTTCTTCCTTCGTGCAAATGACTTTTTTACAGCACCTGCCAGAGTCAGTTATTTCATCTGATTGTATTGCTTTCTTCTTGATAGTCAAGCCCCAGGGCTCAAATCTTTTTTCGTTTCAGAGGCCTCAGTGGTCCTCCCCTCCCATGTACTCTGTGCTCTTTAGATGTTCTTGCCTCCACTAAAATCCAGTTTGGAGCCAACTGGACTACCATGGAGAGTAAGAATTCTAATGGGGTTAGGGGAGAAGTGCACAAAGGCAGCAACTCCACAGGGCCCGCGTCTCTCCACCACGTTGGAGGGAAACAAGTTCGGGTACACTGAGCCCTAAGGAAGGTCAAGGCCAAAGCCCCTTGAGCTTATGGGAAGTTACTCCTGGCCGGGATCCCATGGCAGGATCTTTTCCTCCCAGTCAGAGGTTCTTTGCAGGAAGGTCCAGGGAACAGTCTAAGGTCCTCCGTTATACAGTGTTCCTCTGTGGGGACCATCCCCACCGCAGAGGCTCCGGAGGTTCCCCTATGTTCCCAAATGGTGGTCCACGGAGACAACGCAGAGATCACCCTTGCCCTCCCGTAGTTACACAGACAGTCTCTATGGAGACGGTGTACCCTCCACACTGGGCCTCCCCATGGCAGCAAATGCAGAGCGAGCCCTGGGAGTCTCCATGCACACAAGGGGTCTTCCTCGGGGGCGGCTCCCTACACCGCCTCCGAAACTCTGCCGTGGGGTAGAGGCAGCGCCCCTCGGGCTGTAACCGGTTACTCATGGGACCCCTTGGGGGCGGCTCCCACACAACACCTCAGAGTCCCGGGAGGGTTGTCCGCTGCCTGCAGACCCGCCTCTCAGGGTGCCTGCGGGGTCCCCGCCGCCCCCGCCCCCGCTTACCGGGACCGTCAGGGTGCGGGACGCGGGTCCTGGGCTGGCGGACTCGACACCGCGGGCCCCGCGCCGCCCAAGGGCGCTCGGGAGCCGGCGTGCTGGGGCCGAGCCGGGAGCAGGCGGCGCGGGCGGAGCAGCAGGCTGAGGCGCTGGCGGCGCGCGCGCCCCGAGCACCCCCCACCCTCCCCGCCCCGCTCCCGCGCGGCTGCGGCGCGTGCGCCCGCGCCAGCCGACCTCCGCGGGCCGGTGGGCGCGCGCCGCGCCCCGCCCTTCTGCGCGCCGAGGCGCGGCCCTAACGGCTCGGCAGGCGACCTGGCGCGGGAAGGAGGCGCTGAGGGACCGCAGGGGGCAGGCGGCCGGCTCCGACGTCTGGCGGGTCGGGGGCCGCTGTGCGCCCCCCACCAGCCGCCGGTCCTGCGGCGCCGGGACTGCGGCAGCCCGGCCGCCCGCGGCGAGGTCAGTGCCCGCCCGGAGGCGGCGTCCCGTGAGGAGGCTCGGCCCGGTGCTGCGGCCGCTCTGAGCTGCCCGCGCCGGGACGAACCAGGGACGAAGCGTTCTGCCGCCCGCACCTGCCTGGGGAGGTGAGAATGACTCAGACAGCGGCTTGACCTCTCCCACCAAGCCTGCTGCCCACTCAGGCCTCCAGGCCCGCGACCCTGGCGTTAGGGCGCTCGGAGTGTCTACACGAGACTTCACAAAGGTAGGGCTAGGCCACCTCTTCCTGACGCTGTTTTCTGAAATTATTTCTTAGATTATTGGCCTTGAATCCCTAGCAGCAAAGCTGTACCCTGAGGTAACCCACTTTTTGCTGCAGCAGCCTCATCATCCCTCAGATCATCCAAATAGCCAGCTTGTCAGGAAGCCAACAGTTCTGAGGGATCTAAAGTGAATTACACCAAACTACATGCTCTGAGGAGGGCAAGAAAATATCAAGTCATAAAGCAAGTAACAAAGCAACCTAAAAACTAACTGTAAAATTGTAAAGAAATAACTGAAAATATTCAAATGATATGCCAAGAAACCTTTTATTGATTTCTTTATTTTTTTTAAGGTTGCATATATCTTTTTAAAATTTATTTTAGTATCATTAATCTACAATTACATATGCAACATTATGGTTATTAAAACCCCCACTTCATCAGGTCCCCCCCCCACCAACCCCATTACAGTCACTGTCCATCAGCGTAGTGAGATGCTATAGAATCACTACTTGTCTTCTATGAGTTGTACAGCCCTCCCCACGCCCCCCCCCACACACATTACGTCTGCTAATCGTAATGCTCCTTATTCCCCTTATCCCTCTCTTCCCACCCATCCTCCCCAGTCCCTTTCCCTTTGGTAACTGTTAGTCCATTCTTGGGTTCTGTGAGTCTGCTGCTGTTTTGTTCCTTCAGTTTTTTCTTTTTTCTTATACGCCACAGATGAGTGAATTCATCTGATACTTGTCTTTCTCCGCCTGGCTTATTTCACTGAGCATAATACCCTCTAGCTCCATCCATGTTGTTGCAAATGGTAGGATTTGTTTTCTTCTTATGGCAGAGTAATATTCCATTGTGTATATGTACCCCTTCTTCTTTATCCATTCATCTACTGATGGACACTTAGGTTGCTTCCATTTCTTGGCTATTGTGAATAGTGCTGCAATAAACATAGGGGTGCATCTGTCTTTCTCAAACTGGGCTGCTGCAGTGATAGGGTAAATTCCTAGGAATGGAATTCCTGGGTCAAATGGTATTTCTATTTTGAGTCTTTTGAGGAACCTCCATACTACTTTCCACAATGGTTGAACTAATTTGCATTCCCACCAGCAGTGTAGGAGGGTTCCCTTTTCTGCACATCCTCGCCAACATTTGTTGTTGTTTGTGTTTTGGATGTTGGCCATCCTCACTGGTGTGAGATGATATCTCATTGTGGTTTTAATCTGCATTTCTCTGATGATTAGCGATGTGGAGCATCTTTTTATGTGCCTGTTGGCCATCTGAATTTCTTCTTTGGAGAAGTGTCTATTCATGTCCTGTGCCCATTTCTTTTTTTTTTTTTTTTTAACAATTTATTTTATTTTAGTATCATTAACCTACAATTACATGGGTAATATTGTGATGATTAAACTACCCGCTTCATCAGGTCCCCCCCACCGACCCTATTACAGTCACTGTCCATCAGTGTAGTGAGATGAGAATCACTACTTGTCTTCTCTGAGCTGTACAGTCCCCCCCGGGCCCCCCCACCCTATGTCTGCCAATCGTAATGCCCCTTT
>JAQQAC010002172.1:36534870-36587764 GCA_029783875.1 Phataginus tricuspis | reverse complement strand
TTGAGTTTACCTTTGTGTATGGGGCTAGACAGTAGTCCAGTTTCATTCTCTTACATGTAGCTGTCCAGTTTTTCCAACACCAGCTGCTGAAGAGGCTGTCATCTCCCCATTGTATATCCAAGGCTCCTTTATCATATATTAATTGACCATATATGTTTGGGTTAATGTTTGGATTTTGTATTCTGTTCCACTGGTCTGTGGGTCTGCTCTTGTGCCAATAACAAATTGTCTTGATTACTGAAGCTTTGTAGTACAGCTTGAAGTCTGGCAACATAATTCCCCTTGTTTTATTCTTCCTTCTCAGGATTGCTTTGGCTATTTGGGGTCTTTTGTGGTTCCATATGAATTTTAGAACTATTTGTTCCAGTTCATTGAAGAATGCTGTTGGTATTTTGATAGGGATCGCATGGAATCTGTAGATTGCTTTAGGCAGTATAGCCATTTTGACAATATTTATTCTTCCTAGCCAAGAGCATGGGATGAATTTCCATTTGTTAGTGTCCTCTTTAATTTCTCTTAGGAGTGTCTTGTAGTTTTCAGGGTATAAGTCTTTCACTTCCTTGGTTAGGTTTATTCCTAGATATTTTATTCTTTTTGATGCAATTGTGAATGGAATTGTTTTCCTGATTTCTCTTTCTGTTAGCTCATCGTTAGTGTATAGGAAAGCAACATATTTCTCTGTGTTAATTTTGTAATCTGCAACTTTGCTGAATTCAGATATTAGTTCTAGTAGTTTTGGAGTGGAGTCTTAAGGGTTTTTTATGTACAATAGCATGTCATCTGCAAATAGTGACAATTTCACATCTTCTTTATCAATCTGGATGCCTTGTATGTCTTGGTTTTGTCTGATTGCCATGGCTAGGACCTCCAGTACTATGTTAAATAACAGAGGAGAGAGTGGGCATCCCTGTCTTGTTCCTGATCTTAAATGAAATGCTTTCAGCTTCTCACTGTTAAATATGATGTTAGCTGTGGGTTGTCATATATGGACTTTATGATGTTGAGGTACTTAACATCTATACCCATTTTTTCAGAGTTTTTATCATGAATGGATGTTGAATTTTGTCAAATGCTTTTTCAGCATCTATGGAGATGACCATGTGGTTTTTATTCTTCTTTTTGTTGATGTGATGGATGATGTTGATGGATTTTCGAATGTTGTACCATTCCTGCATCCCTAAGACAAATCCGACTTGATCATGGTGTATGATCCTCTTGATGTATTTTTGAATTCGATTTGCTAATATTTTGTTGAGTATTTTTGCATCTACATTCATCAGGGATATTGGTCTCTTATTTTCTTTTTTGGTGTGGTTTTTGCCAGATTTTGGCATTAGAGTGATGCTGGCTTCATAGAATGAATATGGAAGTATTCCCTCCTCTTCTATTTTTTGGAAAACTTTAAGGAGAATGGGTGTTATTTCTTCTCTATATGTCTGATAAAATTCAGCGGTGAAACCATCTGTCCCGGGGGTTTTCTTCTTGGGTAGTTTTCTGATTATCGATTCAATTTCGTTGCTGGTGATTGGTCTGTTTAGTTTTTCTGTTTCTTGCTTGGTCAGTCTTGGAAGATTGTATTTTTCTAAGAAGTTGTCCATTTCTTCTATGTTTTGCAGCTTGTTAGCATATAGATGCTCGTAATATTCTCTTATAATTCTTTGTATTTATATGGGGTCCATCGTTATTTTTCCTTTCTCATTTCTAATTCTGTTTATACATGTAGATTCTCTTTTTCTCTTAATGAGTCTGGCTAGGGGTTTATCTATTTTGTTTATTTTTTTCAAAGAACCAGCTCTTGGTTTCATTGTTTTTTCTATTGTTTTATTCTTCTCAATTTTATTTATTTATTCTCTGATCTTTTTTATGTCCCTCCTTCTGGTGACTTTGGGCCTCATTTGTTCTTCTTTTTGCAATTTCAGTAATTGTGTCTTTAGACTATTCATTTGGGATTGTTCCTCTTTCATTAAATAGGCCTGGATTGCAATATACTTTCCTCTTAGAACTGCCTTTGCTGTGTCCCACAGAAGTTGCGGCTTTGTGTTAGTGTTGTCATTAGTGTCCATATATTGTTTGATCTCTGTTTTAATTTGGCCACTTTATCCATTGACTAATTAGGAGCATGTTATCAAGTCTCCATGTATTTGTGAGCCTTTTGGTTTTCTTTGTATAATTTATTTCTAGTTTTACACCTTTGTGATCTGAGAAGTTGGTTGGTCGAATTTCAATATTTTTAAATGCACTGAGCTTCTTTTTGTGGCCTAGAATGTGGTCTATTCTGGAAAATGTTCCATGTGTACTTGAGAAGAATGTGTATCCTGCTGCTTTTGGGTGTAGAGTTCTGTAGATATCTGTTAGGTCCATCTGTTCTAGTGTTTTGTTCTGTGCCTCTGTGTCTTTACTTATTTTCTGTCTGGTTGATCTGTCCTTTGGAGTAAGTGGTGTGTTGAAGTCTCCTAAAATGAATGCCTTGCTTTCTATTTCCTCCTTTAATTCTGTTAGTATTTGCCACACATATGTCGTCGCTCCTGTGTTGGGTGCATATATATTTAAAATGGTTGTATCCTTTTGTTGGACTGACCCCTTTATCATTATGTAATGTCCTTCTTTATCTCTTGCTACTTTCTTCATTTTGAAGTCTATTTTGTCTGATACAAGTACTGCAACACCTGCTTTTTTCTCCTTGTTGTTTGCATGAGATATCTTTTTCCATCCCTTCACCTTTAGTCTGTGTATATCTTTGGGTTTGAGGTGAGTCTCTTGTAAGCAGCATATAGATAGGTCTTGCTTTTTTATCCATTCTATTACTCTGTGTCTTTTGATTGGTGCAATCAGTCCATTTACACTTAGGGTTATTATCGATAGATATGTACTTATTGCCATTGCTGGCTTTAGATTCGTTTTTACCAAAGGTTCAAAAGTAGCTTTTTTACTATCTAACAGTCTAACTTAACTTTTTTGTTAAGTTATTGTAAACACGGTCTGATGATTCTTTATTTCTCTCCCTTCTTATTCTTCCTCCTCCATTCTTTATATACTAGGTGTTTTATTCTTTGCCTTTAGTTAGTATTTGGATGGTCTGCTTTCTTTGCTATGATTTTATTTTCTCTGATGACATCTTTTTAGTCTTAGGAGTGCTTCCATCTAGAGCAGTCACTTTACGATATCCTGTAGAGGGGGGTTATGGGAGGCAAACTCCCTCAGCTTTTGCTTGTCTGGGAATTATTTAATCCCTGCCTCAAATTTAAATGATAGTCATGCTGGATACAATATTCTTGGTTCGAGGCCCTTCTGTTTCATTACATTAAATATATCATGCCATTCTCTTCTGGCCTGTAAGGTTTCTGTTGAGAAGTCTGATGATAGTCTGATGGGTTTTCCTTTGTAGGTGATCTTTTTTCTCTCTCTTGCTGCCTTTAATACTCTGTCCTTATGTTTGATCTTTGCCATTTTAATTATTATGTGTCTTGGTGTTGTCTTCCTTGAGTCCCTTGTGTTGGGATATCTGTGGGCTTCCATGGTCTGAGAGACTATTTCCTTCCCCAGCGTGGGGAGGTTTTCAGCAATTATTTCTTCAAAGACACTTTCTATCCCTTTTTCTCTCTCTTCTTCCTCTGGTACTCCTATAATGCGAATATTGTTCCATTTGGATTGGTCACACAGTTCTCTTAATATTCTTTCATTCCTAGGGATCCTTTTATCTCTCTCTGCCTCAGCTTCTCTGTATTCCCATTCTCTGATTTCTATTCCATTAACAGTCTCTTGCATCTCTTCCAATCTTCTGCTAAGCCCATCGATCACTTGTCTCATTTCTGCATTGTCTTTCCTGACTACCCTCACTTCCTCCCTTAGCTCTTGCATATTTCTCTGTAGTTCCATCAGTATGATTATGACTTTTATTCTGAATTCTTTTTCAGGAAGATTGTGCATGTCCATCCCATCAGGCTCCCTCTCTGGGATTGTCTGGTTGATCTTAGTCTGGACCATATTCCTCTGTCTTTTCATGGCAATAGAAGTGGTTTCTGGTTGGCGCCACGTGTGTCAGCTGGGAGAACCAAGTCCCTTTTTGCTTGTTGTTCTCCTTACCTTTCTCCCAGGCCTGAGCTTTCTTCCTGCACACCGGGATGCAGTCTCTGGGATAATCCCCTGAACTGTCTGTGTGCGGGGTCACCCTCAGACTAGCCTTTAGCACTGCGGCAGTTTGCAGTTATGCTGGGTGCATTCTAGTCCCCTTGGTGCCTTCTGGACCTGGTTCTGGGGTCCTTCCTGCTTAGCTGTGTTCCCACTGGGAGTAGATTCTGTGAGGATGCTGTGGGCGGGGCCACTTCTCTGCTGTTCCACAGCAGTGGAGGCTCCTGGACCCTTTGCAGCACTGGCCAGGGTGTGGGGTGGGGGGTATGAATGGGAGGCTGCTGATCACTGTGGAAAGCCTTGGCATGGCTGCTTTCCCTGGCCACTGGCCAGGGTGTCCGAAATTCCCCAAGGCTCCCAGCCTGCTGGGCTGAGTGTGCTGGGACGATTTTGTTCTGCCGTTGGGCCCTTGTCTCTTTAAGACTTTAATAACCAAACAGAAAAAAACAAAAGAAAGCAAAAAAAACCCCCAAAAAACAAAGACATCAAAACAATAACACCAACAATAAAAAATGGTGCCCATTTTTCTTTTGTCCCAGGGAGCCGGCTGAGGGGAGCTGCTTGTTGCCTCAGACTCAGATCCTGCACTTCTGTTTCTCTGATCTCCAATATACCACGCGATGTGTGTCAGTGCTCCTGGCGCAGATCACCAGGGCTGTTTATTTGGCAGGCCTGTGCTTCCACTCCCTCCCCATTCTGAATCTTTTCCTCCCACTGGTGCACTGGGGTGGGGGAGTTCTCGGGTCCCGCCGGGTCGCAGCTTTGTATGTTACCTGCTTCGTGAGCCACTGAGTTCTCACAGGTGTAGCTGTTGCCTGGTTGTTGTTCTGTATCTTCTGGTCTCTTTTTTAGGAATGCTTGTATTTGTTGTATTTTCACAAATATGTATGTTTTTGGAAGGAGATTTCCGCTGTCCTGCTCTCGCTGCCATCTTCCCAGAAGTCCAAGAAACCTTTTATTTAAATTAATTGCATTTATATTTTTAACATGCTTTCATTTTCTTGTGCATTCAATTTCTCTGTCTCAAATACAATTCACATCATCACTCTTTGAGCATCTAGTGTTTGTTACTGTGCTAAGTGCTGTAATGGGATTAAAAAAAGGAACTCACTTTGTCCTTAACATCATGGAATTTACCAGCAGGGAATATAAGGTAAATATAGTACTACATATTGCTATCACTTTTAAACAGTGTCAGGTACTATCCAAAATACTTTAAGTACAGTGTCATTAATTTTCACACCATCCCTTCGAGGGCCTTTACTGTTAGTTTCTACATTTTGCCTGTGATGAAAATGAGGTATGGAGAGGTTAAACATCTTGCTTAACTAAGGTCACGTAGTTAAAATGTAGTGGAGGTGAGATTGAAATCCAGGTATTCTGACTTCAGATCCCAAGCTTCTAACCATTTTACCATGCTGCCACTGAGAAAGGAGAAGCTGCTAACCATTAATAAATGGAATTCTAAGATTGGTACTTATTTCTCAGGAACCCTAACATTTTTTGGTTTGTGGAAGTAACACAAAAGAGCTGACAGCTATCCATGTAGCCTGGGGGCCCCTAACCTTGTTCAGAATTGTATCATACCAACAATTTCACAGATAGTGTTCTCTGAACTGTTTTCAGTAATTGTTTTTTTTCTAGGCTGTTTGACAGACATATGGAAAAGGAGGCTGTAATAATATCACCATAGAAATGAAATCTATTAGTTAATTCTTTCCTTCACTTAAAAAAATGTGTATTGCGGAGACTTGCAAGATGGCAGCATGAGAGGTGAGATGGGGAGCTCCTCTCAAAACCACAAACAGTACAAAAATATAGTTAATTAATACAACTAACCTTAAAACAGCAACAAGAAAGAAGGCTGAACCAGACTACAAACATATATCACGAACAGAGCAGACCTCACGAAACAGGGTAATGTAGGAAAGCCTTAATCTGGCGGGACCCAAGCCCTTCCCCCACCCCAGCTCACCAGCGGGAGGAAAAGAAACGGAGTGGGGGAGAGGGCGGAAAACTGGGACTGCTGAACACCTAGCCCTGGAGAGCTGCTTTGTGAGCAGAATCCTATAGTGTGTGGTGCTTTGGATGTTGGAGAACTCAGTCAGGCAGAGTGCTTGAGAAATTGACCTTCCAGCCATTTGTGGGGGACGGGATCCACACTTGGCCACTCTGTGTCAGAGGAAATCAGGCAGTCTGAGAGGCTTCCTAGAGGCCAGAGGGCTGCTGAAGGGGTGGGGTTTGCATTGAGCTTGCTGTGCGGGAGAAGGGAGAGCTGGACAAGGTTGCCTGCTCTGCCCAGCTGCATGGGAACTTATGGGAGCTTCAGGTGCGCCATCCCCTTGGCTGCCTACTCAGCTCTGAGGCCCCCCACTGTGACACACAGCCTGCCAAACCTTCCTACTGGCCTACAGGCACCTGCTCACAAACAAGAAGTCACTGCACAGGCGTCAGGTAAGCCAGAGGGAAGCCCCACCTACAACAGCTAGAGACACAAAGCACAGAGGTTTACACGTGTGTGCTTAGCCCACTGGCTCTGACATGGAGACAGGCACCACATATGGGAATCAGGAAACAGATCTTTCCTCCCCCCAGGCACGAGCTACACTCCCCTATGACCCCCAACCTCACCCTAGGGGTGGAGCAGCTCCAGAGACTGGAGTTTCTGTGCACTAGTGGGCACCACACAGAAATATGAAATGACAAAAGAACATGGTTCAGACGAAAATCTCACAAACCTCAGAAAAAGGGCCAAATGAAACTGAACTCACCAATCTTCCTGAAAGAGAGTTCAAAATAAAAATTATAAACATGCTTATGGAGGTACACAAAAATATTCAAGAACTCAGGAATGAATTTAAGTCAGAGATTCAATCATTAAGAAATTCCATATCTGAAAGGCGACATACAATGGAGGGATTTAAAAGCAGATTAGATGTGGTAGAAGAGACAGTAAATGGAATAGAAATTAGATAAGAGGAATACAAAGAAGCTGAGGCAAAGAAAGAAAAAAGGATCTCTAAGAATAAAAGAATATTGAGAGAACTGTGTGACCAATCCAAACGCAACAATATTCGCATTATAAGGGTACCAGAAGAAGAAGAAAGAGAAAGTGTCATTGAGGAGGTAATTGCTGAAAACTTCCCTAATCTGGGGAAGGAGATAGTCTCTCAAGCCATGGAGGTGCACAGATCTCCCAACACAAGGGACCCAAGGAAGACAACATCAAGACACATAATAATTAAAATGGCAAAGATCAAGGATAAAGACAGTTTTAAAAGCAGAGAGAGAAAAAAGATCACATACAAAGGAAAACCCATCAGACTTCTCAACAGAAACCTTACAGGTCACAAGGGAGTGGCATGATATATTTGATGCAATGAAGCAAGGGCCTTGAACCAAGAATACTTTACGCGGCAAGGTTATCATTTAAATTTGAAGGAGGGATTAAACAATTTAAAGTTAAGCAAAAGCTGAGAGAATTTATCTTCCACAAACCACCTCTACAGTTCATTTTGGAGGGACTCCTATAGATGGAAGTATTCCTAAGGCTAAAAAGATGTCACCCAAGGGAAGACAAAGAGTACAGAATATGATTCATAACATACAAAGAATGGAGGAGGAAAGAAGAGGAAAAAAAAAAGAACCTTTAGGTTGTGTTTGTAATAGTATATGAAGTAAGTTAAATTAGACTGTTAGACTGCCCTTGAACCTTTCATAACCATAAATCTAAAGCCTGCAATGGCAATAAGTACATACCTATTGATAATCATCCTAAATGTAAATGGTCTGAATGCACCAATCAAAAGACATAGAGTTACTGAATGGATAAAAAAAACAAGACCCATCTATATGCTGCCTACAGGAGACTCACTTCAAACCCAAAGACATGCACAGACTGAAAGTGAAGGGATGGAAAAATATATTTCATGCAACTAATAGTGAGAAAAAAAGCAGGGGTTGCAGCACTTGTATCAGACAAAATAGACTTAAAAACAAAGAAAGTAACAAGAGACAAATAAGGACATCACATAATGATAAAAAGGTCAGTCCAACAAGAAGATATAACTATTATAAATATCTATGCATCCAACACAGGATCACCTACATCTCTGAAACAAATACTAACAGAATTAAAGGGGAAAATAGAATGCAATGCATTCATTTTAGGAGACTTCAACACACCACCCACTCCAAAGGACAGATCAATCAGACAGAAAATAAGTAAAGAGACAGAGGCACTGAAAACATATTAGAACATTTGGACCTAACGGACATCTACAGAACATTCCATCCAAAAGCAACAGGATAGACATTCTTCTCAAGTGCACATGGAACATTTTCAAGAATAGCTCATATATTAGGCCACAAAATGGACATCAGTAAATTCAAAAAGATTGAAATTGTATCAACCAGCTTCTCAGATCACAAAGGTATGAAACTAGAAATAAATGACACAAAGAAAAAGAAAAATCCCACAAACACATGGAGGCTTAATAACATGCTCCTAAATAATCAATGGATCAATGACCAAATAAAAACAGAGATCAAGCAATATATGGAGACAAATGACAACAATAATTCAACACCACAAAATCTGTGGAATGCAGCGAAGGTGTGCTAAGAGGGCAATATATTGCAATACAGGCCTACCTCAGGAAAGAAGAGCAATCCCAAATGAACAGTGTAAACTCACAATTAATGAAACTGGAAAAGAAAGAATAAATGAGGCCCAAAGTCAAAAGAAGGAGGGACATAATAAAGATTAAAGCAGAAATAAATAAAATTGAGAAGAATAAAACAATAGAAAGAATCAATGAAAGCAGGAGCTGGTTCTTCGAGAAAATAAACAAAATACATAAACCCCTAGCCGGACTTATCAGTCTACACACATAAATAGAATGAGAAATGAGAAAGGAAAAATCACTATGGAAACCACAGAAATACAAAGAATTATGAGAGAATATTATGAAAAATTTTATGGTAAGAAACTAGATAACCTAGAAGAAATGGACAACTTTGTAGAAAAATACAACCTTCCAAGGCAGACCCAGGAAGAAACAGAAAATCTGAATAGACCAATTGCCAGCAAAGAAATTGAATTGGTAATCAAAAAACTACCTAAGAACAAAATACCGGTACCAGATGGTTTCACGGCTGAATTTTATCAAACATTTAGTGAAGACCTAATACCCATCCTCATTAAAGTTTTCCAAAAAGTAGAAGAGAAGGGAATACTCCCAAACTAATTCTATGAGGCCAACATCACTCTAATACCAAAACCAGGCAAAGACACCACAAAAAAAGAAAATTACAGTCCAATATCCCTGATGAATACAGATGCAAAAATACTCCACAAAATGTTAGCAAACCGAATTCAAAAATACATCAAAAGGATTATCCATCATGATCAAGTGGGATTCATCCCAGGGATGCAAGGATGGTACAACATTTGAAAATCCATCAACATCATCCACCACATCCGCAAAATGAAGGACAAAACCACTTGATCATCTCCATACATGCTGAAAAAGCATTTGACAAAATTCAACATCCATTCATGATAAAAACTCTCAACAAAATGGGTACAGAGGGCAAGTACTTCCACATAATAAAGGCCATATATGACAAACCCACAGCCAACATTATACTTAACAGCGAGAAGCTGAAAGCTTTTCCTTTGAGATCACGAACAAGACAAGGATGTCCACTCTCCCCACTTTATTCAACATAGTTCTGGAGATCCTAGCCACGGCAATCAGACAACACAAAGAAATAAAAGGCATCCAGATTGGCAAGGAAGAACTCAAACTGTCCCTGTTTGCAGATGACATGATATTGTACATAAAAAACCCTAAAGAATCCATTCCAAAACTACTAGATCTAATATCTGAATTCAGCAAAGCTGCGGAATACAAAATTAATACACAGAAATCTGTTGCATTCCTATACACTAACGATGAACTAGCAGCAAGAGAAATCAGGAAAACAATTCCATTCACAATCGCATCCAATGAATAAAATGCCTAGGAATAAACCTAACCAAGGAAGTGAAAGATCTATACCCTGAAAACTACAAGACACTCCTAAGAGAAATTAAAGAGGACACTAATAAATGGAAATTCATCCCATGCTCTTGGCTAGGAAGAATTAATATTGTCAAAATGACCATCCTGCCTAAAGCAATCTACAGATTCAGTGCAATCCCTACCAAAATACCTACAGCATTCTTCAATGAACTAGAGCAAATAGTTCTAAAATTCATATGGAACCACAAAAGATCCCGAATAGCCAAAGCAATCCTGAGAAGGAAGAATAAAGAGGGGGAATTATGCTTCACGCCTTACTACAAAGCTACAGTAATCAAGACAATTTGGTACCGGCACAAGAACAGACCCATAGACCAGTGGAACAGAATAGAGAGCCCAGATATAAACCGAAGCATATATGGTCAATTAATATACGATAAAGGAGCCATGGATATACAATGAGGAAATGACAGCCTCTTCAACAGCTGGTGTTGGCAAAACTGGACAGCTACATGTGAGAGAATGAACCTGGATTACTGTCTAACCCCATACACAAAAGTAAACTCAAAATGGATCAAAGACCTGAATGTAAGTCATGAAACCATAAAACTCTTAGAAAAAAATATAGGCAAAAATCTCTTGGACATAAACATGAGCAACTTCTTCATGAACATATCTCCCCAGACAAGGGAAAGAAAAGCAAAAATGAACAAATGGGACTATATCAAACTGAAAAGCTTCTGTACAGCCAAGGACACCATCAATAGAACAAAAAGGCATCCTACAGTATGGGAGAATATATTCATAAATGACATATCCGATAAGGGGTTGACATCCAAATTATATAAAGAGTTCATGCACCTCAACAAAGAAAGAGCAAATAAGCCAATTAAGAAATGGGCAGAGGAGCTGAACAGACACTTCTCCAAAGAAGAAATTCAGATGGCCAACAGGCACATGAAAAGATGCTCCACATCACTAGTCATCAGAGAAATGCAAATTAAAACCACAATGAGATATCACCTCACACCAGTGAGGATGGCCAACATCCAAAAGACAAACAACAACAAATATTGGCGAGTATGTGGAGAAAGGGAACCCTCCTACACTGCTGGTGGGAATGTAAATTAGTACAACCATTGTGGAAAGCAGTATGGAGGTTCCTCAAAAAACTCAAAATAGAAATACCATTTGACCCAGGAATTCCACTCCTAGGAATTTACCCTAAGAATGCAGGAGCCCAGTTTGAAAAAGACATGAACCCCTATGTTTATCACAGCACTATTTACAATAGCCAAGAAATGGAAGCAACCTAAGTGTCCATCAGTAGATGAATGGATAAAGAAGAAGTGGTACATATACACAATGGAGTATTATTCAGCCATAAGAAGAAAACAAATCCTTCCATTTGCAACAACATGGATGGAGCTAGAGGGTATTATGCTCAGTGAAATAAGCCAGGCAGAGAAAGACAAGTATCAAATGATTTTACTCATCTGTGGAGTATAAGAACAAAGAAAAAACTGAAGGAACAAAACAGCAGCAGACTCACAGAACCCAAGAATGGACTAACAGTTACCAAAGGGAAAGGGACTGGGGAGTATGGGTGGGAAGGGAGGGACAAGGGAGGAAAAGGGGCATTATAATTAGCACACATAATGTAGCGGGGGTGGGGGTGGGGTGGCGGTGGCGTGGGTGCATACGGGGCAGGCAGTATAACAGAGAAGACAAGTAATGATTCTATAAATCCTACTACACTGATGGACAGTGACTGCAATGGGGTATGTGGTAGGGACTTGATAATAGGGGGAGTCTAGTAACCATAATGTTGCTCATGTAATTGTATATTAATAATAGCAAAAGAAAAAAGAAAAGAAAAAATATGTAGTGTGCACTTACACTATGCTAGGCATTGTGCTGAGAACTAGAAGGGGTTCAAAAAGAAGTAAGAGACTATACTTTCCCTCAAGGAACTTTCCCTCGTCTCACAGAGGAAACAAGCATTGACAGAGAACCATAAATCAAAATAGAAAATGAGTTGTGTTCAATAGAGGAATGAAATGCAAAGGAAATTCTGAGGAGAGAGAAAGATTACTTCGTGAAGGGAGGTAATGCATAATTTAAGGAAAATGCATAATATAATAATTATTTTACATATCGTTGATATTATTACACAGTATAAAATTTATCAAATTCCTTTATTTAAAAAAATTACACACGAAGTTCTCATGTTCAGAAAGACAGCATTTTACTGTGTTTTAAGGATTGTTCAGAGTATAGAGAGGTAAGTGCAAACTTTCTGAAGATGGTTTACTTTATCTCCTCAAGTGGGGGACACAGAATAGAATGATGATGCAGAAGAAAATATTTTCAAGTTCAAAGGAATAGCAAAAGAAAAAGCAATTTGGGAGTGAAACAATGTAGGTCTGGGGGCAGCCAGGACTCTGACAGGACAAGGTCAAAGATTCCTGGAGTGTAGCTTCTACCACACAGAATTGCTCTTGCTTACAGAGAAAATTTGTTTTCAATTTTTTTTGCATATCCTTTAATTATTTTTGAGATATAGAATTTATTTTCAAGATAAATATTTGAGATACAGAAATTGAATGCTACAAATATTCTGAGATGGTCTGAGTCCAGATACTTGATTCTATTATATCCATAAGTTCTTGCCAATAAGATTGACAAATGTTGTCACCATATCCACATTAATGTTTAGTAAGTAGAAATCATGTATATTCAACAAATGTTTAATCAATGAGGCTTTGGGAAATGCAGAAGAGGGGCTATTTGATGAAGAACTCTAAATACTTAAATGTTTCAATATAGTAGGTCATAGAGAGTCACTATCAATTTTTGAGCAGGGTGGTAGCATTTTGAAGGCCACCCTGAGAGGAAAAGTAATCAGAATACCACTGAAACCTATTTCGTCCTTTTCATATCCTGATGGTGACCTCCAGTGGAAGAGAATCCATGCACCTTTTTTGCTTACAGTACACATCTCTTGGTGCAACTACCTAGCACACAAATCCTTTTCACTGTGAGTGGTTCCAGTGCACAGGGACAAGGTCCCAGTGGCCTTCACAGACAGGCAACTCTGCTCCTGGCTGCTGCCAGTTAATCTAGAGGTAGACAACTTAAACTGGTGTAATCGTAGTTTCTCCCAGGAAATTGAAACTCAAAATCAAGTAGCACAGAGCTTGGGAACTGCTGGACCTGACTTAGTGAGAGAGTGTGTCCTGAAGAGAAAGCTCATGAACTGCTGCTGCTCTGACCTCAGAACTGTGTAGGTCCCTGCTTTTCCTGCATCTTGGGTCTTCTCTTTCTTCCATCCCTTTTCCATATGCTTTGACCAGTTGAGGGATATAAGGGCTATTTCCAGTTTTTTGTGATAATACATAAAATCACTGGAAATATTTACATACAGGGTTTTGTGTGGTAAATTTTAATTTCACATGAGTAAATACTTAAAAGTATGATTGCTGGTTGGTATGGTAAGTGTATATTTGACTTTATAAGGCACTTAAAAAATGTTTTTCAAAACGTGTGTATCATTGCATTCCCATTAGCAACGTAGGAATGTTTCGGTTGCTTCACATCCTCTCCAGTACTTGGTATTGTCAGTTTTTGTTTTGTTTTTAGCCATTACAGGTATGTATTGCTAACTCACTGATTTTCACTGGATTTTTTAAAATTGAAGTATAGTTGATACACAATATTATATAGGTTCAGGTGTACAACATAGTGATTTGACAATTATATACATTACTAAATGCTCACCATGATAAGTGTAGTTACTATTCTTTATCATACAAAAATATTACAATATTATTAACTATATTTCCTATGCTATATTTTTATTCCTGTGACTAGTTTATTTTATAATTGGAAGGCTGCACCTCTTTATCCCCTCACCCACTTTACTCCCACCACCTATGACAACCACCAGTCTCTTCTCTGTGTCCATGAGTCTATTTATTTTTTGTTTGTTTGTTCATTTGTTTTGATTTTTAGATTCCACATATAAGTGAAATCATATGGTATTTGTCTTTCTGTCTTGCTTATCTCACCATAATACCCTGTAGGTCTATCCATGTTGCCACAAATGGCAAGATTTCATTCCTTTCTATGACTGAGTAATAATCCATTGTTTATATGTACCACATCTTCTTTATTGATTCATCTATTGATGGAAATTTAGGTTACTTCCATATTTTGGCTATTGTAAATAATGAGGCTTCATTAGATTTTTATAGTGACTAATGATGTTGAACTTCTTTTCCTGTGCTTATGTGTTATTCATTTAACATTTTAGGTGAAGCATCTGTTCAAATATTTTGCCCATTTTTAAAAATTGGGCTGTTTGTCTTATCTTTGAGTTTTGAGAGTTCTCTATATATTCTGGATACAAGTCCCTTTTCAGTTATGTGATTTACAAAATTTTCTCCCAATCAGTAGCTTGTACTTTCATTCTCTTGACAGTGTCTTTTGCAGAGCAGAGTTTTCAATTTGATGAAATCCAGTTTATCAATTTTATCTTTATGGGTCATGGTGTCATATCTCACAACTCTTTGCTTAACCCAAGATCACAAAATATTTCATTCTGTGTTTTATAGAAAAAAAAGTTTTGTAGTTTTGTTGTGTACACTTAGGTCTATGATTCATTTCAAATTAACTTCTGCATAAGATATGAGGTATGGATTGAGATGCATTATTTTGCATGTGGATGTCTATTTTTCTGGCATACTTTGCTGGAAATCTTTCTTCATCGAATTGCCTTTACACCTTTTTCAAAAATCAATTGGCCATTTTTGTTTATATGTACCACATCTTCTTTATTGATTGGAAATCTTTCTTCATCGAATTGCCTTTACACCTCTTATCTGCTCCACTGATCTATGCCTCTCTCCCTTCGCCCATACCACTTGTCATCTTCATTAGCATAGCTTTATAAAATAGTCTTAAAATCAGAGTGTGAGTCCTCCAGTTTATTCTTCTTTTTCAAAATAGTTTTGGTTATTCTACTTCCTTTGCCTTTCCATAGACATTTTAGAGCCAGCTTGTAAATTTGTACAAAAAAATCCTGTTGGCATTTTAATTGGAATTGTATTGTATCTTTAGATTAGTTTGGGGAAAACTGTGATTTTTTTTTTCATGAGTATAGTTTTTATTTATCAGCTGCCTGGGAAAAAAAGCAGGTGTACACAGTAGACAAAATAATAGCCCCTTCCAAAAATGTCCACCTCCTAATCCCAGGAACCTGTGAATAACTGGAAATTAAATTTGTACATTAAGTTTACAGGTTGAATTAAGGCTGATAATCAGCTGACAGTAAGATAGGAGATTGTTTGGAATTGCCTGGGTAGGCCAATGTAGTCGCAAGGGTCCTTAAAGGTGGAAGAGGGAGGCCGAAGAGAGATGCAACGTTGCCAGCTTGGAAGATGGAGGAAGCAGCCTCTAGAACCTGGAAAATAGCAAGGAAAGGGATTCTCCCCCAAAGACCCCTGAAAGTAATGAAGCCCTGCTGAAACCTTGATTAGAGCCCAGTGAGACCTATGATGCACTTTTAACTACAGAACTTTAAAATAATAAATCTGTGTTGTTTTAAGCCACTGTGTTGTTTTAAGTGTGTAGGAATTTGTTACAGCAGCAATAGGAAACTAATACAGTGGAAAAGGATAAAGAATGCCTTTGCAGAGGCATCTGGAAGATGTCTGGTACTGGCCCCCACTATCTTCTCACATTTTTTATCATGCTTTCTTCCCTAGATCTAAGCCTTCGACTTAGATTTCCCCTTAGACTAAGGGAAAGCAATGTGATATAATTTCAAAACATAGGCTTTGGCTTCAGGTAGACTGTTTTTTGAGTTCTGGCTTTGCCATTTATAAGATACACAACCCAGACAGTCACAGTTCTATCATCTGAAAACTGGAGATGATAATTTGGGAGCTACCTCATGACACTGTGTTAAATGAATAATGCATATAAACACAAACCAGGTTCCCAACACAAGCAGATGCTCAATAAACACCAGTACTTATAGTCTCATCTTCTTAACTGTGGTGGTCTAAAATGTGTCTACAAATTCTCTGATATTCCCTACTTTAAGTGGTGGAGATTAATTACCTTCTCTTCCAGTGTGGTGGAACTTGCTTCTAACAAATAGAATAAAGAAGTAATGCTACGTGACTTTGAGATTAGATCGTAAAAATAATTGAGGCTGCCTACTGTATGCTTCTAACTATAGAACATTCTGGAAGAAGCAAAACAGTAAAAATATCAGTGGTTTCTAGTGGTTTGCAGGGCAGAAGGAGGAGAATGAAGCATAGGGTGTTTTTAGGGCAAGGAGACTATTCTGTACAATACTGTAATGGTGTATGATAGATGACATTATGCATTTGTCAAAGCATAGAAATGCCACAGTAACTAAAATGTGGAAGCAATTCAAGTGTCCATCAATGAATGAATGGATAAGCAAAGTGTGGTATGTTCTTACAATGGGATATTATGCAACCTTCAAAAAAGAAGGAAACTTGGTATACATACTACATGAATGAACTTTGAGGACATCATGCTAATGAAATAAGCCAGTCACAGACAAACAGTTTATGTTTCCACTTATATGAGACACTTACAGTAATCAAATTCATACAGACAGAAAGTAGGATGGAGGTTTCCAAGGGTTGTGGGAAGGGGAAATGGGGAGTTACATTGTTTAAGGAGCATAGTTTCAGTTTTGCAAGATAAAAAGAGCTATGCAGATGGATAGGGGTGATGGTTGCACAATATAAATACACTCAATATCACCTAACTACATACCCCAAAATGGTTAAGACAGTAAATATTACAGTATGTGTACCTTAGCACAATAAAAAATTATTAAAAATCCATAGAATTGTATGACAAAGAGTGAACATTAATGTAAATTATGAGCTTTAGCTAATAAAAATGTATCAATATCAGTTCACCAACTGTAACAAATGTACCCACTAATGAAATATGTTAATAATAGGGGAAGCTATACCCCCAAAAAAGTTACTGGGCCTCTCTTTCATCTCTTACTTTAGGGGAAGAAAGCTGCTATGCTGTAAGCAGCTCTACAGAGAGACCCCCATGACAAGGAATTGAAGGCTCTGTCCAACAACCACCGGATATTAAGGTTTTCCCACAGACCTATGAGTGAGCTTGAAGCAGAGCCTCCAGCCCTAGTCGAGCCTTCAGATGGTCAGAGCCCCAACCTCATGAGCAACTGGGTCAGAACTACCCAGCTAAGCTGCTCCTAGATTCATGACCCACAGAAACTGTGTGAGAGGCTATTTGATTATTGTTTCAATATGCTAAGTTCTCGGTTAATTTGTTATACAGCAATAGCTAACCAATACATCAAAAGGAAGAGCCATAAAAGCACTTAAAAAAAATAGAGATGAGTGAATTTGAAAAGTATGTAGCTTTCCTCAAAATAATCAAATACACTTGGTGTTAAATCTGGGTTAGGAAACATGGTTACAGAAGTTGGCAGTCTAAGAAAGGCCTCATAATTCAGAGGCAAAGAAAGGTTTCACTTGAAATAGAAAAAATAAATCTTTCTTTTGGGATCTAAAACCACCCAAATGATGCGCCTTCATCATAGAACTTTAGTCTCCAAGCTGATGCTAATGCAGGGAAATATGGTTATTTCCTGTTCATCAGCATTTAACCCTCCAACCGGCTGTCACACTGGCATGGTTTTTTGGGGGAGTTTTCTGTTTTGTTTTGTTTTGTTTTTATAATTTATTTTGGTATCACTAATCTACAATTACATGTGCAATTATGGTGATTAAACTACCCCCTTCATCAGGTTCCCCCACCAACCCCATTACAGTCACTGTCCCTCAGCATAGTGAGATACTTAATAATCACTACTTGTCTTCTCTGAGTTGTATAACCCATCCCATGCCCCCCCAACATTACGTCTGCTAATCGTGATGCCCCTTTTACCCTCTTATCCCTCCCTTCCCACCCATCTTCCCCAGTCCCTTTCCCTTTGGTAACTATTACTCCGTTCTTGGGTTCTGTGAGTCTGCTGCTGTTTTGTTCCTTCAGTTTTTTTCTTTGTTTTTATTCTCCACATATGAGTGAAATAATTTGATACTTGTCTTTTTCGGCTTGGCTTATTTCACTGAGCATAATACCCTCTAGCTCCATCCATGTTGTTGCAAATGGTAGGATTTGTTTTCCTCTTATGGCTGAATAATATTCCATTGTGTATATGTACCACATCTTCTTTCCATTCATCTACTGATGGACACTTAGGTTGCGTCCATTTCTTGGCTATTGTAAATAGTGCTGCAATAAACATAGGGGTGCATCTTTTTGAAACTGGGCTGCTGCATTCTTAGGGTAAATACCTAGGAGTGGGATTCCTGGGTCAAATGGTATTTCTATTTTGAGTTTTTTGAGGAACCTCCATACTGCTTCCCACAATGGTAGAACTAATTTGCATTCCCACCAGCAGTGTAGGAGGGTTCCCTTTTCTCCACATCTTCGCCAACATTTGTTGTTGTTTGTGTTTTGGATGTTGGCCATCCTCACTGGTGTGAGGTGATATCTCATTGTGGTTTTAATCTGCATTTCTCTGATGATTAGCGATGTGGAGCATCTTTTTATGTGCCTGTTGGCCATCTGAATTTCTTCTTTAGAGAAGTGTCTATTCATGTCCTCTGCCCATTTCTTAATTGGATTTATTTGCTTTTTGTTTGTTAAGGTGTGTGAGTTCTTTATATATTTTGGATGTCAACCCCTTATCGGATATGTCATTTATGAATATACTCTCCCATACTGTAGGATCTCTTTTTGTTCTACTGATGGTGTCCTTTGCTGTTCAGAAGCTTTTGACCTTGATATGGTTCCACTTGTTCATTTTTGTTTTTGTTTCCCTTGCCTGGGGAGATATGTTCATGAAGAAGTCGCTCATGTTTATGATCAAGAGATTTTTGACTATGTTTTTTTCTAAGAGTTTTATGGTTTCATGACTTACATTCAGATCTTTGATCCACCTTGAGTTTACCTTTGTGTATGGGGCTAGACAGTAGTCCAGTTTCATTCTCTTACATGTAGCTGTCCAGTTTTTCCAACACCAGCTACTGAAGAGACTGTCATCTCCCCATTGTATATCCAAGGTTCCTTTATCAAATATTAGTTGACTGTATATGTTTGGGTTAATGTTTGGATTTTGTATTCTGTTCCACTGGTCTGTGGGTCTGTTTTGGTGCCAATACCAAATTGTCTTGATTACTGTGGCTTTGTAGTAGAGCTTGAAGTCAGGGAGTGTAATTCCCCCTGTTTTATTCCTCCTTCTCAGGATTGCTTTGGCTATTCAGTGTCTTTTTTTGTTCCATATGAATTTTAGAATTATTTGTTCCAGTTCATTGAAGAAAGCTGTTGGTAGTTTGATAGGGATTGCATTGAATCTGTAGATTGCTTTAGGTAGTATAGCCATTTTGACAATATTTATTCTTCCTAGCCAAGAGCATGGGATGCATTTCCATTTGTTAGTGTCCTCTTTAATTTCTCTTAGGCGTGTCCTGTAGTTTTCAGAGTACAGGTCTTTCACTTCCTTGGTTAGGTTTATTCCTAGATATTTTATTCTTTTTGATGCAATTGTGAATGAAATTGTTTTTCTGATTTCTCTTTCTGTTAGTTCATCATTAGTGTATAGGAAAGCAACAGATTTCTGTGTGTTAATTTTGTATCCTACAACTTTGCTGAATTCAGATATTTCTAGTAGTTTTGGAGTGGAGTCTTTACAGTTTTTTATGTACAGTATCATGTCATCTGCAAATAGTGAAAATTTGACTTCTTCTTTACCAATCTGGATGCCTTGTATGTCTTTGTTTTGTCTGATTGCCGTGGCTAGGACCTCCAATACTATGTTGAATAACAGTGGAGAGAGTGGGCATCCCTGTCTTGTTCCCGATCTTAGATTAAAAGCTTTCAGCTTCTTGCTGTTAAGTATGATGTTAGCTGTGGGTTTGTCATATATACCCTTTATGATGTTGAGGTACTTGCCGTCTATATCCATTTTGTTGAGAGTTTTCATCATGAATGAATGCGGAATTTAGTCAAATGCTTTTTCAGCATCTATGGAGATGATCATGTGGTTTTTCTTCTTCTTTTTTTTGATGTGGTGGGTGATGTTGATGGATTTTTGAATGTTGTACCACCCTTGCATCCCTGGGATGAATCCCACTTGATCATGGTGTATGATCCTCTTGATGTATTTTTTAATTTGGTTTACTAATACTTTGAGTATTTTTGCATCTACATTCATCAGGGATATTGGTCTGTAATTTTCTTTTTTGGTGAGGTCTTTGCCCGGTTTTGGATTAGAGTGATGCTGGCTTCATAGAAAGAGTTTGGAAGTATTCCCTCCTCTTCTATTTTTTGGAAAACTTTAAGGAGAATGGGTGTTATTTCTTCTCTATATGTCTCGTAGAATTCAGAAGTGAATACATCAGGTCCAGCTGTTTTCTTCTTGGGTAGTTTTTTGATTACCAATTCAATTTCGTTGCTGGTGATTGGTCTGTTTAGTTTTTCTGTTTCTTGCTTGGTCAGTCTTGGAAGGTTGTATTTTTCTAAGAAGTTGTCCATTTCTTCTATGTTTTGCAGCTTGTTAGCATATAGATGCTCGTAATATTCTCTTATAATTCTTTGTATTTCTGTGGGGTCCATCGTTATTTTTCCTTTCTCATTTCTAATTCTGTTTATACATGTAGATTCTCTTTTTCTCTTAATGAGTCTGGCTAGGGGTTTATCTATTTTGTTTATTTTTTTCAAAGAACCAGCTCTGGGTTTCATTGATTTTTTTCTATTGTTTTATTCTTCTCAATTTTATTTATTTATTCTCTGATCTTTATTATGTCCCTCCTTCTGGTGACTTTGGGCCTCATTTGTTCTTCTTTTTCCAATTTCAATAATTGTGTCTTTATACTGTTCATTTGGGAATGTTCTTCCTTCTTTAAATACGCCCGGATTGCAATATACTTTCCTCTTAGAACTGCCTTTGCTGCGTCCCACAGAAGTTGTGGCTTTGTGTTGTTGTTGTCATTAGTCTCCATATATTCTTTGATATTCTGTTTTGATTTGGTCGTTAACTCATTGATTAATTAGGAGAATGTTGTTAAGTGTCCATGTATTTGTGAGCCTTTTTGATTTCTTTCTAAAATTTATTTCTAGTTTTATACCTTTGTGATCTGAGAAGTTGGTTGGTAGGATTTCAATATTTTTGAATTTACTGAGGTTCTTTTTGTGGCCTAGTATGTGATCTATTCTGAAAAATGTTCCATGTGCACTTGAGAAGAATGTGTATCCTGTTGCTTTTGGGTGCAGAGTTCTGTAGATATCTGTTAGGTCCATCTGTTCTAGTGTGTTGTTTAGTGCCTCTGTGTCTTTACTTATTCTCTGTCTGGTTGATCTGTCCTTTGGGGTGAGTGGTGTGTTGAAGTCTCCTAAAATGAATGGATTGCTGTCTATTTCCTCCTTCAAATCTGTTAGTATTTGTTTCACATATGCTGACGCTCCTGTGTTGGGTGCATATATATTTATAATGGTTATATCTTCTTGTTGGACTGACCCCTTTATCATTATGTAATGTGCTTCTTTATCTCTTGCTACTTTCTTCGTTTTGAAGTCTATTTTATCTGATACAAGTACTGCAACACCTGCTTTTTTCTCTTTGTTGTTTGCATGAAATATCTTTTTCCATCCCTTCACTTTTAGTCTGTGTATATCTTTGGGTTTGAGGTGAGTCTCTTGTAAGCAGCATATAGATGGGTCTTGCTTTTTTATCCATCCTGTTACTCTGTGTCTTTTGATTGGTGAATTCAGTCCATTTACATTTAGGGTAATTATTGATAGATATGTACTTATTGCCATTGCTGGCTTTAGATTCGTGTTTACCAAAGGTTCAAGGGTTGCTTCTTTATTATCTAACAATCTAACTTAACTTTCTTGTTAAGTTATTGTGAACACCGTCTGATGTTTCTTTATCTCTCCCTTGTTATTCTTCCTCCTCCATTCTTTATATATTAGGTGTTCTATTCTTTGCCTTTAGTTAGTATTTGGATGGTCTGCTTTCTTTGCTATGATTTTATTTTCTCTAGTGACATCTTTTTAGCCTTAGGGGTGCTTCCCTCTAGAGCAGTCCGTTTAAGATATCCTTTAGTGGTGGTTTATGAGAGGCAAACTCTCTCAACATTTTTTTGTCTGGAAATTGTTTAATCCCTCCATCATATTTAAATGATAATCGTGCTGGATACAATATTCTTGGTTCGAGGCCCTTCTGTTTCATTACGTTAAATATATCATGCCATTCTCTTCTGGCCTGTAAGGTTTCTGTTGAGAAGTCTGATGATAGTCTGATGGGTATTTCTTTGTAGGTGATCTTTTTTCTCTCTCTAGCTGCCTTTAATACTCTGTCTTTATCTTTGATCTTTGCCATTTTAGTTATTATATGTCTTGGTGTTGTCTTCCTTGGGTCCCTTGTGTTGGGAGATCTGTGGGCTTCCATGGACTGCAAGACTATTTCCATGGACAGCAATTATTTCTTCAAAGACACTTTCTATCCCTTTTTCTCTGTCTTCTTCCTCTGGTACTCCTACAATGCGAATATTGTTCCATTTGGATTGGTCACATAGTTCTCTTAATATTCTTTCATTCCTAGAGATCCTTTTATCTCTCTCTGCCTCGGCTTCTCTGTATTCCTGTTCTCTATTTTCTATTCCATTATCTGTCTCTTGCACCTCATCCAGTCTGCTGTTAAGCCCGTCGATGGCTTGTCTGATTTCTGCACTGTCTTTCCTCACTTCCCTCACTTCCTCCCTCAGCTCTTGCAAATTTCTGTGTAGATCCGTCAGCATGGTTATGACTTTTATTCTGAATTCTTTTTCAGGAAGACTGTGCATGTCCATACCTTCAGGTTCCCTCTCTGGCGTTGTCTGGGTCTGGAGCTTTGTCTGTACCATATTGCTCTGTCTTTTCATGGCTATAGAAGTGGTTGCTGGTAGTTGCCACATATGTCAGCTGGGCTCTTTATGACTTTAAAAAGGAAAAAAAAATGAAAGAAAGAAAGAAAAAAAAAGAAAAGAAAAAAGAAAGAGAATAAAAAACAAACAAAAACAACAAAACAAAACAAAACAAGAAAAACACCCACCAGGAGTGGATTCTGTGGGGGTGTTGTAGGTGGTGCTGTTGCTCCACTATTCCAGAGCCGTGGCCGCACCGCTCCGCAGGGCCCTTTATAGCTCTGGCCGGGGTGGGAACGAATGGGAGGCTGTTGATCTCTGTGGGAAGTCTAATTGCGGCCACCCTTTCCCAGTCGCCAGCTAAGGGGTCCGAAACTCCCCAGGACTCACAGCCTGCTGGGCTGAGTGTGCCAGGGCGATCCAGTCCTCTGCTGGCCTCATGTCTCTTTAAGACCACTGAGAAAAGCACGCGCTTTTATTCTTTTTTTTTTTTCCTTCCCTGGAGTGGCTGCAAGCAACCTGGCACATTCCCCGCTCAGACCCCGCACCCTTTGTCTCTCCAATCTCCGCTACACTGCGCAATTTCTGTCAGTGCTCCCCGTGCAGATCACCGGGGCTGGTTATTTTGCAGGCCTGTACTTCCACTCCTTCCCGGCTCTGAATCCTCTCCTCCTGCCGGTGCACTGGAGTGGGGGAGTGCTCAGGCCTCGCCAGGTGCCGAGTCCTCTCAGGTGTAGCTGCACGCTGTGCACTTTCCTGTGTATTCTGGTCTCTCTTTTAGGAATAGTTGTATTTGCTGTATTTTCATAGATAAATATAGTGTTGGGAGGAGATTTCTGCTGCCCTGCTCACGTTGTCATCTTCCCGGAAGTCCCGAAAACTGTGATTTTAACATTGACTCTTACAATCCATGAATGTGGTATATCTCTCCATTTATTTGCGTTTCTTTTAATTGGTGTTTTTTGGTTTTTAGTATATAAATCCTATACATAATTTGTTATAATTACTAGTTATTTCATATTTTTGAGCAATTTTCATAATTTCTGGTTATTCCTTGCTAGTATAGAGACATGCAGTTGTGTTTTTTTATTGAAGTATTGTTGATATACAATCTTATGTTGGTTTAATATACAATACAGTGGTTCAACAGGTACCCATGTTATTAAATCCTCACCCCCTCTAGTGCAGTTACTATCTATTAACATAGAAAAATGTTATAGAATCATTGACTGTATTCTCCATCCTGTATTACCATCCCCATGACCAATTTATATTGTATTGTGAATTATTGTGCCCTTTTATCCCCCTCATCCTGCCCTACCCACCCACTCAAACCCCTCCCCCTTGGTAAGCACTAGTCACTTCTCAGTGTCCATGAATCTACTGCTGTTTTGTTCCTACTGTTTTGCTTTCTTTTTATACTCCACAAATAAGTGAAATCATATGGTATTTGTCTTTCTCTGCCTGACTTATTTCACTGAACCTAATACCCTCTACATTCATCTACGCTGTTGCACATGGCAGGATTTCTTTTCTTTTTATGGCTAATAATATTCCATTGTGTATATGTACCACATCTTCTGTATTCATTCATCTATTGATGGACAGTACTTAGGGTGGCTTCTTTGTCTGAGACATGCAATTGTTTTTTGTATTGCCCTTGTATCCCATGACCTTGCTAAACTCACATATTAGTTCTAGGAACTTTATTATTATTATCATTATTATTTTAGATTCCTTGATATTTTTCATGTAGGCAATCATGTCTGTGAATAGAAACAATTTTATTACTTTCCAATCTTGTATGCTTTTTTATTTATTTTTCTTTCCTTATTGCAGTGACTATAATTTTTAGGATGATATTGAATAGAGGTGGTGAGAGCAGACATCCAATCTTAGAGAAAAAATATACAGGTTTTCAACATAGAGGAGCTGAGAATGGCTTCCAGCCAATAGCCAACAAGAATCCAGGGCCTGCACTCTTATAGCCACAGGAAATGTATTGTGCCAACAATCTGAGTAGGCTTGGAACTGTATTATTTCTCAATGATATTAGCTTTCTGTTGCTGCTGTAACAATCTCCACAAATTGAGTGACCTAAAACAACACAAATTTATCTCAATTCTGACAATCAGATGTCCAAAAATGAGTCTTATGGCGCTAAACATGAAGGTATCAGGAAGGCTGTATTCCTTCTGGAAGTTCTAGAGAAGAATCCATTCCTTGCCTTTTCCAGCTTCTAGCAGCCACCTGTGTTCTTTGGCTTGTAGCACCTTCCTCTGTCTTCAAAGCTAGCAGTGGTTGGTCAAATCTTTCTCACATTGCATCACTCTAACTTCTTCCATTGTCACATCCCCTTCTCTGACTCACCTGCCTGCCTCTTTCTCTTATAAGGAGCTTTGTGATTACAGTGGGCCCACCCAGATAATCCAAAATAATCTCCATATTTTAAGATCCTTAATTTAATCACATCTGGAAAGTCCCTTTGCCATGGAAGGTGACATATTCACAGGTTCTGGGGATTAGAACATTGACATCATTGGAGGACCATTATTTTGCCTACCACTGGACCAGTCAAACTCCGTATGAGAACACAGTCCAGTCAACACCTTGATGGCAGCCTTATGACACGCTACACATAGCAGCCAGCTAAACCATGAATGAACTCTTAGTCTACAGAAAGTGTGAGGTAATAAATACATTATTTTAAGTCACTGTAGTTGTGGTAGTTTGTTAAGCAACAATAGAAAATTAATATAATGGGCATCTAGTTGTTCATAATGTTTCCCCATTATCTTTTACCATTTGTAGGGTCTGTAGTTGTGTCCCTTATTTCCAGATACTGGTAATTTATGTCTTTGTTTTCCCCCTTTGGATAGTCTGGCTAGAGGTTTGTCAATTTTATTGATCATTTCAAACTATCAGGTTCATTGATTTTTCTCTAGTTTCATGTTTATAATTTTATTATTAAACTCTGCTGTTATCTTTATTATTTTCTTTTGTTTTCTTTGGTTTTTGTTTGGTCTTATGTTTTCAGTTTAAGGTGGAAACTTAGATTTTTGGTCTGAGATCTTCTTTTATGTTTTTTTATTGAAATATTTACATACCATAAAATCCACCTTTTGAAAATGTACAGTTCAGTTTTAAGTATATTCACAATTGTGCAATGATCACTACTAATTTCAGAGCATTCTTTAAAGTACCTTCTTTATTAATATAAGTGTTCCCAACTTTTTATATATTGTATTTTCCTTTTCATTCAGTTCAAAAATATATTCTCATTTCTCTTGAGACTTGTGCTTTGATGCATGGGGTATTTGTAATGTCTTGTTTAATTTCCAACTATTTTAAGATTTTTCCCAGCTATCTTTCTGTCATTGATTTCTATTATTTCATTATGGTACAAAAACATATTCTGTATGAATCCAATTATTTTAAATTCATTAAGGTTTATTTTAAGGCCTAGAAATATGGTCTGTTTTGGTTAATCTTTCATGTGCACTTTAAAAGAATTTAGTTAGCTGGAGTACTCTATAAATGTTAATGAGGTCACATTGGTTAATAATGTTGTTAAAGTCTTCTATATTCTTACTGATTTTGTATTTATTTGTTCTTTTGATTACTGACAGTAGTGTTTAAGCCTTCAAGTATACTTGTAAATTTGACTTTAGTAATATCAGTTTCTGTTTTATGTATTTAAGTATCTGTTGTTAGGTATATAGACCTTTAGGATTGTGATGCTACCTTTGTGAATTAACCTTTTATCATTATAATTTATGTGGCTCTTTATTACTGGTAATGGTCCTTGTTCTGAAGCCCACTTTGTCTGGTATTAATATAGCAGTCCAGCTTTCTTTTGATTAGAGCTTCTGTTGTATTTATTTTTCCATTTTTAAACTTTTTATTTATGTATATCTTGTTATTTAAAGTGGATATCTTATAGATAGCATATGGTTGGTTACTATTATTTTTATCTGATCTGACAATGTCTATTGCTTAATTGGTATGTTTGTACTATTTACATTTAATATAATTATTGATATGTAGATTTAGGTCTCTTCCTTTCATATTCCTTATTCAGCTATTCAGCTATTGTTTTTAACACCTTTACTGTGAATTAATTTACTGCCATAGAATTCACTTATGTATACAATTCAGTGATTTTTAGTACATTTATGGAGTTTTACAGCCATCACCAACATTCAACTTTAGAATAGCTTTACCACCACTGAAAGATCCCTTCTGCCCATTTGCAGTTACTTCTCATTTCTACCCCAAGCCAACAATGAAGCTGCTTTCTGTCTGTATAGATTTACATTTCCTGGATGATTGCTATAAATGGAATTATACAATATACGGCCTTTTGCACCTGGATTTTTAAGATTAACATGTTTTGAGATTCATACATGTTGTAACATGTATCACTTTCTTCCTGTTCATTGACTAATAGTAGTCCATCGTCTGGATAGACCAAATTTTTGGTTTATCCTTCACCAGCAGATGGACATTTGGATTATTTCAAGTTTTTATCTGTTATTTCAAATATTATCTATTATCTATTTTGGCCATTTCTGGACTCTCAATTCTGTTTTTATTGATCTATGTGGCCATCCTCATACTGGTATCATGCTATCTTGATTACTGTTGTTATGTATTAAGTTTTGAAATCAGAAAATATAATTTTCTTCTTTCTCAACATTTTGTTGTCTATTCTGTCCTTTGAATTTTCACATAAAATTTAGTATCAACTTGTCAATTTCTGCAGCAAAGACAGGTATTGCATTAGATCTATAGATAGATTTGGGGAGAATTGCTATTTAATAATATTTAGTCTTTTCATTTATGAACATGAAATGTTTCTCTATTTAGTTTTTTCAACAGTGTTTGTAGTTTTCTTTGTGTAGTTCTTGTATTTCTTTTTTTAAATTCCTAAGAATTGCTTTCTTAATTTGATATTTGGATTACTCATTGGTGGTATTTAGAAATTGATTTTTGTATAATGATCTGAATCTGGTGACCTTACTGAACTCATTCATTTGTTCTACTATTTTTTTTTTAATTCCTTAGGCTTTCGTACATATGGGATCATGCTATTTGCAAATAAAAATGCTTTTACTTCTTCCTTTCTAATACGGATGCCTTTTATTTCTTTCGCTTACCTAACTGAACTGGCTAGAGGCTCTAGTACAATGCTGAATAGCGTGATAAGAACAAATATTGCCTTGCTCTTGATTTGGGGGGGAATCATTCAATATTTCATAGTTTCCTAAGTATGATGTTAGCAATGGCTTTTCATAGATACCGTTTATCAGGTTGAGGAAATTCCCTTTTCTTCCTAGTTGAAATTGTTTTTCATGAATCAGTTTGGAGTTTGTTAGATTACTTTTCTGTATATATCAAGGTGATCATGTAGTTTTTTTCCTTTATTCTGTTAACATGATATATTACATTAATTGATTTTACATGTCAAATCAACTTTGTATTCCTGGGATAAATCCCACTTGATCATGTTTAATACTTTTTACATTTGCCAGATTCCATTTCCTATTATTTTGTTGAGGATTTTTGTGTCTATATTCATGAGGAAAATTGTTTTATTATTTTTTTCTTTTTATGTCTTTGTCCAGCATTTGTGTCATGGTAATACTGATTTAACAGAAGGAGTGGAGAAGTGATCCTTACTCTACTATTTTCTGAAGCGTTTGTGAAATATTGGTATTATTTATTCTTTAAATTTTGATGGAATTTACCACTGAAGTTATCTGTGCCTATGCTTTTATTTGTGGAGATATTTTAAGTTAGTTATTCAGTTTCTTTACTTGTTATGAGTCTATTTGGATTTTCCATTTCTTTTTGAGTTAGTTTTGGTAATTTTTGTCTTATTAGGAATTTGTCTGTTTCATATGCTATCCAAATTATTGGAATAAAGCTGTTTATAGCATTCCTTTATAACCCTTTTAATTTCTCTAAGTTTGCTAGTGAAGTCTCCTCTACCATTTCTGTTTTAGTTTGGGTCTTCTGTCTTTTTTTCTTGGTTAGTCTAGCTAAAGTTCGCTAGTTTTATTTTCAGAGAATCAGCTTTTGGTTTTACTGATTTGCTTCAGTGTTTTCTATTTCAATGATTTCTATTCTGTTCTTTATTTCCTTTCTTCTGTTAGCTTTGGGTTTAGTTTGCTCATTATCTCCTATTTTCTTAAGATTAAACCTTAGGTTATTGATTTGGGATCATTCTTTTCCAATATAGTTATTTACCTGTGCGGTTTCTTGCCTTCTCAGCTCCTTGGAATGCTACTATAGTGCCCCTTTCTTGACTGTCAGCATTGGAAATACTTCCCATGGCTTAGGAATCACCAATTTTATGAATATTGGAGGTTTCCAGTGGGGCAACCAGGGCTTGTACTGGACATGCAGTATCCACTACCAGCATCCACTCTCTAGTTCCAGCATCTAGTATCCAGTATGGCAATATTGGCAATTTCAGCTGAAGGATCCAAGGTTCAGAGCAGCAGCATCTTCACTGGACTGGTTCTCAGGTGTGATTTTGACTGTGTTTACTCTGTGCAACAGCCTTTTATTCTGTCTGATTTTTAATCTTGGATTTTCAATCTTTCTAGGGATTCTCCAAGGTACAATAAACTCCTTTTCTAATTAAGTCGGCTAAAGTTGTTTTCTGTTGACTGACTGGTAACCTGATTGGGATTTGCATCCTGCCTTACCTTGCTTCATAGTTTTGCTGCCTAAAACTTATCTTCTTTTAAAAGTCAGGTCAAGTATTATTTCTTCCACACCAGCTAAAGTAGTATCCCTTCTTTGTACTTATATAGTACCCTGTTCTTATCCCTATCATCATTTCTGCCATTTTTTAGTACATTACCTGCTGGATTTCTATCTCTCTTGCTAAAGTGCAAGTTTCTTTAAGGGCAGAGACCATGTTTATTCTCAGTGTCTGAGATTTAGTGCATACTCAAAGGCACAAACATAAATGTTTGATGGATATTATTTTTAATGTCCTTAAATTGTATATTTGCCTTAAAACTGAATTATTTGCAATGTTGAACTCATTGTTACATAGATATGCTGGGGCCATGGAAGCCAGTGAAAACTCTGGGTCATTCTTTAAAGCTCAGTTGCTTAGTTTCCAGCAAATGAAACTTAGCTAATTTCTAGGATTTCTTTTCTGGTTCTAAAATACTTAAAAGGAAGTTTTCTCTATTTAAGTAGTGCTACCACCCTGAGGAGAGTAGTTGATAAGTATGTTACTTTTTCTGCAGCTATATCTAATTTGTGCCAGAAGTATGTGACTTATTAACGGGACTGGTTTAAAGTCCAGTAAAATCCTAGATAAATAAAGTGTTTAGAGCTGGAGAAAGGAGGAAAAATAATAATATAGGAAGAAAAATCTGGCCATGGAAAGACTTTTTATATGCTCTTTGAGAACTGGGATATGTTACCCTTTTTATTTCTCACAATAGTTCACACGTAGTACATACACGAATGTATGTATGTATGTCTATATTTACTAAGTTCCTTCTTACTCTGAAATTCTTTGATTCTCTAATTTGAGACAGCTCAAGAAATATTTGGGCCAATAGAATATGTACTTCTAGAGGAAGCAGACAGTGATTTTGGACCAAGAAGATTGCAGATTTAGGTAGCCTTAAAGTCTTATTGTAGACTGAGTAAGGAAGTCAGGAAGAGTTTTTCTAAGTCTGGACTTTGGGTCTTCTCTTTGTACATGTAACAGCCCACTATTGTAAACAGTTTTGAAATCCTTTGGTCCTTTGGTGGTTGTTGGGAACACTCTTGTATGTGTTCTTAATCTGCTTTAGGAGGTCCTGTGCTTTATGGGAATAGTTGAAACCAATTGAAGCATCTGGAAGCCCCTGGAGAGCCAGTGAGTGGTCCTCTGAGAGGATTCCTACTCCAGCAAAGCATGCAAGATTTGAAATTAAGTGTTAGAATTAGTGATCCATCAGCTCAAGAGCAAGCTCCAAGACACTGTCACTCCTAAGAGCAGACAGGTAGATCGAGCTCCTAGGCAAGATTCTTGTTCTGAATGGCCTTTGTGGGAAAGCAGTAAACAAAGATAATAGACTTGGGAGAAGAGACTCTGAGCTGGCAGAGAGGGTGAGTATAGATTGGAGGTATAGAAATGAAAAGTTCATAGTCTAGTGGGAAAGACAGGTAAGTAGCAGTGAATTTACCATGAAAATAACTTGCCCAGGCCCTTTCCCAGGCTCTGGAAAGGGCATAGCAAAATATTATATATTAGTAATATTTTTCTTAAAGATGCCTCCTCACATATATGAAACCAAATTGCATAAGCTTCAGGTCTCATAAAACCTAGATCTACCCTTGCGTTCAAGTACATCAGCAAGTACAACATGTTGTGGCAAAGTATCTCAAAGAGATTCTTAGTTCTGGTAGAAGCACTAAAGAAAGGCATGCTACTCAAGGTAGCATTTGAATACAGAGAGAATTCATGCACCAGGAGGGCAGGGATTCTTGTCTTTTTATTCATCACGGAGTCTCTAGTACCTAGAATATTGCCTGGCACATATCAAGTGGTCAATAAACACTGGCGAAAGGATAAGGAGTGAGTCACAATAGACAGTTGGGGAATGTGTATGTGCAAAGGGACTAGCAGCCTAATGAGGTAGGTGCCTTGTGGGGGGAGTGGTGAGTGATGTGGCTAGATAATACGTAGTCAGGAGACAAGGCATGGAGGTTTCTGTTATACTCTGCTCAGGTTTTGGACTATCCTACAGACTGGTGAACCCACTGAAGTCTTTAAGCTGACTATTCACAGCCAATGACTGAGTATCCCTGAGCAGGAATACTAAGGCCAGTCCTGCAAGATGGAGGATTCCTCTGATAGGCTGTCTTGGCTTGAGGATTTCCCATTGGCCTTGCTGAAATTTTCTTTGAACTGCATGACAGTCTAAGACTCTTCCTATCCAACCTTTCTTCTTTCCCTCTCTTCCACACAGGGGTCATAATTGCATCATGTTCTTACAACTCTCCCAGCCTTCTTTGATTCCCTCCCCATTTTCCTTCACAGGAGCTTACCCTGCCCGCACCACAATTCTCTTGTATCTAATTTCATTTTGACATCTGCTTCTTAGATGATTCAACCAACGCACATGGTCCAAGAAAACAGTTGGTAAGATAGGGTTCTGGGTTTGGTTCACCCATTTCCCAGTGAGCAAAGATTATTCCTTCCTGGTGGTATGTGAAGAATGAATAATCCCTGGCACACGTGATAATCTAATTGCCAAAGATTTCACTGGAAGTGGCCTGGGAAAACTTCCTGGTTGAGAGGATTGATTTACGGGTGCAGTGATTCAGTCATTTGGAAGAGATGGGGGAAACAATGTATACAAAGACAGTGGAGTTGGCTGGCTATTGCTAAGCTGAATGGGCACTTGCTCTGAAAAGGAACATTGAGAATCAGAGGGCTCTTAATAAAGAAAGTGTAAGTATGAGAGCCCTCATATATCACAGTGGGAAGAGAGGACATAGCTGAGTAGCAAACAGATCTGTTTAGAATGGCAGAGCTCCATAGATATTTAAATAGTCAGTCAAGGCAGGTCTGTTATGCTAGGGTCATAGTCCTGGCTGAGAAAACCTAGGATCATGACTTGTGGGATAGGGACATCTGGATGGATGCTTCTAAGGATTTTGGCTCTGAGGACCCCCCTGAACCCTAAGAATTTGCAAAAGTGGCCTACTCTTCCACAGTAAGAGCTAGCACTTCTGTATTGGTAGATATAACAAGTTTAGAATCTCTCCCTCCATAAGGCAACAGGTACCCCCCACAGTAGCCCTACCTGCTCTCCTGGCTGTTAGGCCAGTTACTTAGGGCTAAATACTAGCATAACCTGGCCAGGGAAGTGCTGGACCTGATAAGAGAGGAAAGCTCTTATACACTGAAGGAACTGTAAGAATTAGCTAGCATGTACTGGCAGAGGCAGGGTAGTATATCTGGTATTGTATTTTGAGAGTGCTCTATCAGTGTTGCTGGATTTAACACAGGATTTAATACACTGGCAAAACCCTAATGGATGGGGTGATTCTTAGAGTCTCTAAAAAATTGATGGCTAATGCTGAATGAGGTAGACATGCTTGACATATCCTGGCAGATGGTAAAAAGAATAAAGAGACTGAGGGAAGTGGAGGCAGGAATGACTATATTATGTGAGGCCATAACACATACCAGTAGATTATGTTCCATGGGATAGCTCAGAAGACACACCATTTTCCAAGGCTATCAGGAAAGTTCTGGTGAAAATAGCACCAGCATCAGAGTGGCAGCTTTTCTCTGTAGGTCAGGGCTGATTGTAGGAGAGGTGGTCATGGAGCTGGGCTCATTAATATTCACGGGGATGTTAAACTTCAGTGGAATAGAGGCCATAATAATTGTAAGGGCCTTCAAAATCTGAAGGGACAGCCAAGGACTTGAGCTGTCTGGAGCTATGGAGATGGTAATAGAGCATGATCTGCAGGAGAAAAAGAGATAGCAACACCATGGCAAGTATATACTATGATGATTCCCCCAGTTCTTTTCCCCAACCTGTGGCAGTTTACTTGGGTGATTGTATATTGGGGAAGGGAAAACATCCAGACACATTTTGAGGGCTATTAGACACACAGTCTGAGTTGGCATTGATACCTGGAGACCCAAAGCTCATTAGTTCTAATAGAGTAGGGGCCAGGTAATAAATGAAATCCTCACTAAAGTTGGCTCGGAGTGTGTCCGCTGGGTTTGTAGATACATCCAGTGGTAATTTCCCCTGTTCTTGATTGCACTAATATACTTGGAAGTTAGAGTAACCCTCACATTGGGTTCTTAGTCCATGAGGTAAAAGATATAGTAAGGAAGGCCAAATAGAAAGCTTTGAAACTGTTCTGTTACTTTTCTTCCTCTCCCATCTGAAATTGTAAATGAGAAACAATATCACATCTGAGGAAAATGAGTGAAGACTATGGCTGGCTTAAACAAGCAGTAGCCTTCATCATAGCTGCTGTGTCAGGTATGGTCTAATTGCTAGAGTAGATTGATAAGTCTTTAGATTCATGGTATATGGCCATTGATCTGACAAAAGCTCATTGATGAGATCTGGCCTGCCTGGGCATCCCACAGAGCCATCACACTAATCCACTTCATTGATGGCATACTGATGTGCTCCAGAGGGTGGGAGATAAACCCTACAAAGATCCAGGAACCTGACATTTCAGTGAAGTTTTTAGGAGTCCAATGGTCAGGAGTATGTTGGGATAGCTCTCTACTGTAAAACAAATTGCTGTATGTTGTATCTCCTATCACGAAGATGGAAGCACAGTGCCAGTAGTCCTCTTTGGGTTCTGGAAGCAATATATTTCACACCTAGAATCATTGCTCCTGCTCATATACCAGATGACATGGGGAGGCTTTGAGTGAGACCTGGAAAAGAAAAGGGCTCTGCCAAAAGGACCTGGAGGACCCTATGGTGTTGGAAGGGTCAGTAGTAGGAAAAGATACAGTATAGAACTTATGTTAAGCTCCAGTGAGGCAATCACAATGTAGGCTCATGGAATTCTGGCTCCTGGTGCCTCAGAATGTTCAACCTGTCAGCAATAGAGACCAAATGCTGAGCCCTTGATGGGGCATTGTTCCTTGAGGAGACCAGACCAACCAGCCACTTGGTGCCAGGGCCAAGTACAACTACATCGGCCAATCAACTACATTGGGCCCCTCCTACAGTGGAAGAACCAGTGGTTCATCCTCATAGGGATGGATGTCTTACTTTGGGTATGAGTTTGCATTTTCTACCTGTAGTGCCTCAGCCAGCATCACTATTTAGGGGCTTATGGAATGTCTAATCCCCAGGCAGAGTTCTCACACAGTTTAGAATCCCACCATACCACCCACTTTACAGTGAAGGATGTGTGGAATGGGCCCATGATCAAGGTCCACTGGTCATATCACATACTGCACCATCCTGGGGCAGCTAGTCTCAGAAAATGTTGGGACATCCTTTTTTTTTTTTTTTTTGCTATTATTAATATACAATTACATGAGCAACATTATTGTTACTAGACTCCCCCTATTATCAAGTCCCCACCATATACTCCATTGCAGTCACTGTGGGACATCCTTTTAAAGGCACAGCTAAAGTGCCAGCTTGATGTCAACACTCTGAAAGGCTGGGTCATCATTCAAGATGCAGTATGTATACAGAGAACTTTATGTGGTGTTAGGTCCACAGTGGGAATAGCACACAGGTCTGGAGACCAAGGGGTGTAAGCAGTAGTAACCCCACTTACCATTACTCACAATGACCCAATGGTGGATTTTGTACTTCCTGTCCCTGCAACTCTAGCTTTGCAGAGTTGGAGGGCTTGATCCCCAAAGAAGGTGTACTTTTGCCAGGGAGCACAGCAAGGATCCCACTGAACTATAACCTGTGGCTGCCACCAGGGGATTTTGGACTCTTGGACTCCTTGCATCCAAGGACCAGCCTGAGAGAAGACATCATATTAGCAGAAGTAAACTACACTGATCAGCGGGAGAAGGGAAGGCTGCTTTATAGTGGGGACAGGGAGGAAATATGTGTGGAATCTATGTCATGCTGTTGGGTATCTCCTGGTATCCCCTTGCCCCCTTGAATGGACATATGAAGCAACTCCAGCCTGAGAAGGGTTTGATCACCAATAGTATGGTTGCTAGACCCTTCAGGAGTAAAGACTTGGGTCATAGTACCAGGTAAGCCACCAAGACCAGCCAAGTGATAGATGACACTGAGGGGAATTTAGAATGGAGAAGACAGAGTATGAGTACCAGTTGTAGGCCTGAGATCAACAGCAGTGATCAGGGTATAGTTTGTTCCACTAACCTGGCCCTTAGGAAGAGAAGGCTGGGAACCATAGAGGAACTTCTCCCCAGTCCCTGTGGAGAAGATGTGTACAACCATGAGAAGTGCCTCTCAGATCTACTGTGGGGAGCATAATTGACTGATGCCCCCAGCTGCTGTGTTCTAAATATATCCCTGCATTTGCTCCAAGGCCATGTTTCCATTGGTCTGTTCCCTGCCAGGATGGTACACAGCAGGGATGTTACAGCAGACCCACTCCTGTGAGACAGAGGACTCCCCAGACTTACGACTTTGGCCTGAGGGTTCTATAATGGCTTTGCAGAAACTTTCTGAAAGCCCCATGGCAATCTAAGGCTCTTCCTATTCTACCTTCCTTACTCCCCTCTCTCATTCCCAAAGGTGAGATGCATATATCACTATCTGACAGACCTCAGCTCCCTCCCCATTTTCTTTCACAGACATCACCCCCCTTTTATTTTTGCAAGTCTAATCTGATCTTGGTGTCTACTTCTTAGAGGATATGAATTAACACAGGTAGGTATAAATTTACCCATTTTATAGGTAAAGAAACTATCCTTCAGAGTGGTTTAGTAACCTGTACAAGGTTATACAGCCAGTAAGTGACAGAGCCATGATTTAAATCCAGGATTATCTGGCTTCACAGCCTGTGTGCCTAGATTTCATATTACTGTTTTCCTGTGTCTGTAGTTGCTGTTAGCTACATTCTCCCTTAATTCCCTGGAAAGGCTTTTGAGTATTCTAGTCCATTTCTACCCTGAAGAGGCAGGAGGAGTTTAAGACCAAACCTGTAGTAGAATGTGAAAGGAAGAACATTGTACTCCTGGGGTTGGTAACAGTTCCTGGGTTTAAAGAGTCCCCCTGGGGAAGGAAAAACCTCAGGGGACAAGCAGCTTTGCTGAGCTTCTTCCCCTTCTCTGCCTGGAAAATCTCCCTGGAAAGTTTAACTGTCAAAGTTCAGAGTTTTCTTCTTTTATAAGAGAAACCATACACCTTTATACCCATTATCTTATTAGAACATGTCCCTCCTCACACAAAGCCTCCTATAATTTTGTAAGGTTTCCTCATTTTTATTAAACATAAAACACAGAATTTCTAAGGTTAATTTAACACTGGAATGAAATCAGTGGCTAGCTGTGTGACCCAGGCACTATGCCAGTGGAATTCATTCACCTTTTCCTGATCAGGTTCCTTCACCACACTGGCTTAAGGAGATAATGTTCTTTTATCATTCTCATTCTCACGTGGACACAGGGATCTTGTGAGATCTCTATAAAAGCTGGAATATATGAATGAGACATTAGTAAAGGATAACAAAAGAGAAACCAACCTCGAACTGCCATGAATCTGTTGTAGGCAATATGGCTTGCAAATCAGCTTTATTTGCAGAGGCTGAAGGATGCTTTCCACCCCAGGCCAGCTCACCCAAGTTCTCCTCCTGGCCCTTGGTGGGTTCCACTAAGTGAAAACCATTATTTTTTACACAATTGAGGCCAAACAACTTTTTGCCTCAGTGTCTGCCTTAATTATTTTGATCTCCCTTCCATTTTTTAGGACTCTATTTACCTTAGATGTTTGACACAGGGAAACACTTCACCCTATTGGAGAAATTCTATCCCTTACCAGTTCAGTTTCCATATGTAACCTTTTCTCCTTGTCCATCTTCAACTTCCACATTTTCCTCACCTCTACTGGACCATTTCCATAGTTTTATTTATACACAAGCATACTGTGATATTACCTTTAGAAAACCCACAAAACAAATACACTATATTCTACAACCAGTTTATGGCTCTCTTCGGTATTCTCCTTTCTATCAAAACTCTCACCTGTCTCCACTGCCTCTCTTTTCACTCTTTCTTGAGAATGGAAATTAGACAGGGATAAATATTCCATCAGTTAGATTTTCATTCCTACCATTCCACTGAGAATGCTCTTTTGAAGGTCCTTGGTGGCCTTCAGGCATGAAACCCAATATTCAATTCTCAGCTCCAATCTTGCTTTTCCTCTAGGCAGTATTAATATAGTTGATCATTCCCTCTTATCTTAAAAATGATACTCACTTGACTTTGGAAAAACCACATTTTCCTGGTTTTCTGTCCATATCATGAACTCCTCCTTCTCATTTTTCTTATTATATTGGAGTTCCCTAGGACTCAGGCCTCACCCTATCAGGGGTTGGCAAATGAGTTCTATAAAGGGCCAGAGAGTAAATGTTTTGGTTTTGGAGCCATATGGTTTCTGTTACCACTACTCAAGAAGCCATAGACAGTACAGTAGTTCTCCCTTCAATGTGGTTTTGTTTTCTGTGGTTTCAGTTATCTGTGGTCAACCATGGTCTGGAAGCAGATGATCCTGCTTCTGATGAATCTTCAGGTCAGTAGTAGCCTAGAGCTGCACCACAATGCCAGAGCGTCATACCCCTCACTTCATCTCATCAGGTGGGTGTTTCATCATCTCACATCATCATCACATGAAGAAGGGTGAGTACGATGAAATAAGATATTTTGAGAGCAAGAAAGATTCCACATTCACATAATTTTTATTTCCGTATATTGTTATAACTGTTCTGTTATCAGTTATTGTTAATCTTTTACTGTGCCTAATTTGCAAATTAAACTTTATCATAGGTATGTTTGTATAGGAAAAAACATATAAGGGTTCCATATTATCTGCAGTTTCAGGGGTCTACTGTGGGTCTTGAAACATACCTGCAGATAAGGGAAGACTACCATACATAGATGAGTGTTGAACTGATTATTGTCATGACTGCTATATTTACTCAGTGCTTATTATGAGCCTTACATTGCTAAATAAATAATAATTTGTCGATGTGTTATTTCAGCTTAGTTATCTGAGCATTACTGCAGCTCAGAGGGAGGAAAAGTTCCCTTCCTGTGCAGAGGAGGGCAGGGAATTCTATTTTGAAATGTCTGTATATTTCTTCAGGACCTTGTGCCTAATTTTATTTGAAATTCAAAGATTTTGAGAGTCAAGGCTATGTCTGAACTATTTTTTTCTTATTAATGGCAGCATTCAGCCTTTGCAGCTGAGGGGAATGAGGGACAGCTTCTCAGTAGGGTCTCAGAAAGAGGGAGGTTACTTTATTTGTTGAGATGGAGTGATTAAATTCCCAAAGTGAATTTTGAGAGACAGCTGCACACAGAAAAGAGATGGTGATTAGAATTAATTACTGTTGTTGTAGATGTTTTGCATTTCTACAGCACTTAGTATTTACAAAGAATTTTGTAATCACTTATTAGCTCTACCCCACCAAAACCTTGTGACATAGGCAACACTACTACAGATGTTTGTATATGACTTCGGGGAAAAAAAAATCTGAGCTGCTTTGGCCGCATACTAGGTTAAGGAATCAAAACCCTTATTGTAGCTCTTTTACTTACCATGCGACTTGAGAATCCAAATGAGAACTTGAACATTGTCTTACTCTATAATTTTATTATGGAGAATAATTCATGAAGATGGTTCAGTGCTTTGCTAAATTAAAAAAGATACATGTACACTGCTGGTGGGAATGTAAGCTAGTTCAACCATCGTGGAAAGCAATATGGAGGTTCCTCAAAAAACTGAAAATACAAATACCATTTGACCCGGGAATCCCACTCCTTGGAATTTACCCAAAGAATACAACTCAGATTCAAAAAGACATATGCACCCCTATGTTTATTGCAGCACTTTTTACAATAGCCAAGATATGGAAGCAACCTAAGTGTCCATTGGTAGATGAATGGATAAAGAAGATGTGGTACATATACACAATGGAATACAATTCAGCCATAAGAAGGAAACAAATCCTACCATTTGCAACAACATGGATGGAGCTGGGGATATTCTGCTCAGTGAAATAAGCCAGGCGGAGAAACACAAGTGCCAAATGATTTCCCTCATTTGTGGAGTATAACAATGAAGCAAAACTGAAGGAACAAAATAGTAGCAGACTCAGAGACTCCAAGAAGGGACTAGTGGTTACCAAAGGGGAGGGGTGTGGGAGGACAGGTGGGGAAGGTGGGAGAAGGGGATTGTGAGGTATTATGTTTAGTACACATGGTGTGGGGAATCACAGGGAAAACAGTGTAGCACAGAGAAGGCAAACAGTGAATCTGTTGCATCTTACTACACTGATGGACAGTGACTGCATTGGGGTATGGGTGAGGACTTGATAATATGGGTAAAAGTAGTAACCACATTGTTTTTTCATGTGAAACCTTCATAAGAGTGTATATCAATACCTTAATAAAAATTTTTTAATAAATAAATAAGGTATATGTAAGTACATCATAACAAAATAACCTCTCTAAAATTCTATTTCCTCCAAGTTTTTGAAAAACATAATTAATAATAGTGTTTATATTATGTTTTTCATATCAAGTGCTTAGGATAATGCCTAGTATATTTACTTAATAAACACTTAATGAACATTATATATAATTCATACTGTAATAAGACCCACGTAACATGCATTCTCATTGCCTCCATTTGATTGCTTTAGTATTCCAGTCTTTGGATAAAGATGCATCCAGATGTATATTTACTTATTTGGCAACATCTATTGAGTGACTACCGTTTATCAAGCATTGTTTTTAGAGCTAGGGAAACAGTAGTGAACAAAAAAGGAGTTCCTGCCCCCATAACGCTTATATTCTGGCCTAACTCCCAATAGAATGCAAACCCTTCTGCCATGATAATGAGTGTCCCCCCCTCTTGCCAGAATATATTTATAAGCTATTCATTTTTAATAAAAGTATTTAAACATAGACTTGTATATTTTACTTTAAAAACAAATATACTTATGAATATATAAAACATTTAAAAGAAAATGTTATTTTATTATATAAATAATAATAGCAATACACTGAAATTTTTTTAATTTATCCATAATTTTATTACAATATTATAACTTTTAAATTGCCTTAGTATACATTTGTACGTAGTTTATTCATATGTACCAAGCATTTTCCCATGCACGCTTCAGCAATGGGAAGAATGGTTTAGTTTCCTGACATTTGGGCATGGCTTGGGGTTGCAGACAGTTCAGTGGAAGGGCAGCAGTGAGAGAGCGTATCACAGAAAGGCATTCTGAACTCCTTAGTCCAGGGCCTGCTTTGAAGGGATGAGGTAAAGGGAGAAGAATATTGGCCATGCTGAAAAAAGCAGGTAAAGATGAGGAGACTAAAGCATCATTTAAATCCCTGGGACATGTCAGGTGCCTGAAGACCAGAGAGAAGGTCCTAGAGGTAGAGAGGAGCCCTGGATTCTCACTGTTGCCTTCTCAACATCAGTTGATTTCTGGGGAAACAGCTGCCCCTAACCCCCACAAGATAAAGTCTTACACTTTTCTTTCTGTTAGGGTATCGGGGCTGTGGTTTGAGATATAAGCCAGAGTCCCTTCTAAGATAACTTTGAAACAAGTTAATACTGAGTCCCACAGGCCGTGGGTTTGGCCTTTCCAGCTGCCACTAGTATCTTTTCAGGCTGGGTCTTCAATTGCGAAATTGGGATTTATTCCTCACTCCTCAGACACTGAAATGAATTTATGAACAATGTTTAGATTTTTAAGGTTAGAATTAGACTTATAAAATTGAAAAAGATGTCAAAAAGATCATCTGGGAAGTTCCTTTCCATGTCCCTGACCCTGCCTGAAGATTTTAAATTTCTTTGTCTTGCTTAAAATGTCACTTTCTTGATGGCAAGATTCCATAAAAAAGAACAACAGTCATACAATTACTAGAAATTTTCATAAATGCTAGGAGTAAATGTCCCTGACCTTTATGGAAATGTTTTTGGAGCTCTTCTCCTTCCTTCTAGCCACTTTCCCTCTAGACACTCCCTTGATTCTGCTCTGGAAGTTAGAACTAGCCACAAAACCCTCAAGTTTTCTTTATTCAGGATACTACTAACCCACAGGATTCCTGGCACATCCTTTAATGGGGAGGTCTCCATGCTCTGCCCTTCTGGTGGAAAACCCTAAAAGGAACAAGGAAACATCTCAGGAGAAAACTCCCAGATGGTGTCTGATCTCGGATTCTTTACCAAAGAAAAAGCCAACCAGTTAAAAAAGTTTACTAAAGGAAAACGTTACCCTCTGACATGAAGAGGTATGGGCATAAGTCCACAGCAGCACTTAAGTACACTGAGAAACCTGTATAAACAAATGGCTCATCTCAGGCACTGAGAACTTAAACACCAGGCTTGGATTAAGCCCCTAGACACAGTAGGGAGACAACCAACAATTTTTCTATTTTACATGGAAATGCTAATTTCATTTGCAGAAGAGAAGTCCCAAAATAGTATTATGATTATAACAGTAGAAATGTAGGAGTATGAAATTTGTAATGTTACAGACAAATTAAGCATGAAATGCAAATGCCACATCAGAATGGGCTGATTATCTAGATTTCAGCTGAAATTCTCTGACAGGGTTATAATAACTAGCTAGTCCACCTGACTAAAGGGCCCTCGTGTTAGGAGGAGGAGGTAAAAAGAGAGAATATACAGAGAAAGGGAAGCAGTCTTAGGTTTGTGATGTCTCCTCAGCTCTTCTCAGGAGGCTGTTCATGGATTTGAATATTTACAGTAGGGGTTTTTCCCACTGCAGTATGTGTATTTGAGAGTTAATAACTGTTACCTTGGGGTGTAACACAGACTGCTGCTTATCATGACCGTGACAGCTTGAAGACGTTGTATGTTTGGACTCCTATAACAAAATCCATAAACTGAGAGCCTTGTAAACAACAGAAATTTATCTCTCATAGTTTTGGAGATTGGGAAGTCTAAAATCAGGGTGCTGGTAGATTTGGTATCTGGTGGGGGCCTGTTTCCTGGTTCACAGATGGCTGTAACCTCAGATGGTAGAAAGCAGAGATGGGAAGCAAGCTGCCTCATGATTCTCACAAGGTCACTAATCCATTCATGAGGGCTCCACCCTCATGACTTCATCTAATCCTAATTACCTCCCAAAGACACCACTTCCTAATGCCATCACACTGGGGTTAGGGTTTCAACATATGAATTTGGGGGATACAATCAGTTCATAACAATGATATTTGATAACCTGCAAATATGATTGCTTCAATCTTCTGCTCAATTCCTCCAATGGATGCCAGTGCCAATAGCACACATCACTCTTTATTAATTGGTCTTCTTATTTTATTCTTCATTCTTTCCACAAAATATTCATTGAGCAACAGAGTCTGTGCTAGATGCTGGAGATACAGTTTTGGGAGCCAATCTGATCCGTCCATCTGATGGCACTGCCCAGATGCCCGGAAAAGAAGGAACCACAATGCGGACCTCTGAAAAGAACATCCCCGCTATCTCTCCTTATTATTATGGTGTTTGGAAATGTTGTTATTAGTCACTTTCATCTATTGGAAAACCAAATTTATTATACCCTGGGAGAAATGCCAGAGGCAAGATCCCCCTAATTCTTCCAGTTGGCAAAGATACCTCGAGACAACTGCTGGGCATAAAAGCCACGGGGCATAAATCTGCAAAGGAGTAAGAAGAGCTAACCTTTTCAAAGAACATTGCTTTTCTCTCACCAACTGTACATGTCCCTGTATGGCCCCGGAAGATGGCTGGTTAGCCAGAGACGGGTAAGATTCCTCAAGGGAGGAACAACCTAAGACAGGCACAGTCCCAGGGGGCCATCAGGTGAACAATAGGGGGTCAATAGAGGTGAGGCTCAGAACTTCACCCCCCCAGTTTTGAGAGAAATCTCCTGCGCCCATGGCTGTTGTTGCCCTTGTCTCGTTTGAATCAACACTTAGCCTATAGACATGGATCTGACAGTTTACACTTGCTTTCTTACTGCTTTAAACTTTACTTTCCATATTTATTTTTACATCAAGATTTAATCAGCTCTCTATTAGAAACTTCAATCTTTATTACTTTTACCTACTACTTCAACATGTTATTAAAGAATATTAGGAGGGGGATGCGGAGAAGATATTGGAAACAAGTATCAAAATTATAATAAATAAGAATTGTTTGTGTAGGTTCCAGTTCCCTCTCCCCACCCAACTCGGCCCCATGAGGAATTTCTAAATGACTCCTAGACCTGTTAGGTCTCGGTGAATAATAGAACAATAAAGGAAAGTCAGCATGAATGATTATATGCAAAAGGGCCTGGTATGATTGCAGAGACTCTCCCAATAGAAAAGATTATTGTTATAGATATTATTGTAAATGATTTAAGAAAACTCTAAGGCAGAGATGCCCCTGTTTTCCCCCCACTAGGAAGAGAAGTGGCCCAACTAGGTCTCTGTGCCTTCTGATTTAGTGGTCATTACCCCTTTACCTCAGGTGCAACGCTTTCGTCTCTGTGAAACTGCGTACCTACCCAAGAGTACAGATTTTTCAATTCCCGCAATTGTACTTAGTTTAGTCTTGCTACACTGCTTTCATGATACACTGTTTTGATGTTTTCCTTTAAATCTGCACGTAATGTTATAGATCTAGAAAAATAGACTTAGCTATACTTGTTAATCAGATGAATAGTAACCATGGCTATTTTAGAATCAATAATAAGGAAACTGCAAGTAGGGCTCAGGCCAACCAGACATGAGGAAACATTTTGAGAATTAAGTCATGTTTGTTCTGAAACTGCCAAGGAAGCCAAGCAAGCACAAGTGCAAAAAATTAGTGATTGCTAAGGTGCCAATAATCTAATCTTTAAAGATTGACCTTTATGTAATTATTATTTCTGAAAAAAATCAAATGATCTAATCTTTGTGAAACTGCATACTCAAAACATATATAATCTTACTAAACTTCAATAAAACAGGCCAGGCTCAGCTTTTGCTAGTGTCTGTGTCCTCATTCATTTTACTCAGCCGCCGATGCCGTCCATCCTTCAGGGACTCCTGGACAAGCTGGAGCTGGACTCCGGCAATACAGCAGTAAATAAAACAGACAAGCAAGACCCCCCACACACACCCCCTTCTTGGAACTTGTATCTTGTGGTTGAAACAGACAATAAACAAGTAATTTAATGGAGATGATATTTTGACAGTAAATGAATGTGGGTTTTGTTCCCTTGCAGCCATTCCGCTGTTACTGTCCCCACCTAACAAAGGAGCATACTCTAGACGGGAAACCCTCCAGAGAAGAAGGTGAAGTGGAAGACAACACTTTCATTGAGAGTAGGGGTATGGAGGTGGGAGGATTCAATAGAAATATTCAGGCAGAGAGAAGGGTGACTTGAGACCCTTTGAGCTTGGTGGCAGGTACAAGCCTACGAGAAGCTCTGTTTGATGTAGAGACTAGGAGGGGAGAGTGGGCAATGGGGAAGCATCTGAAATGGCAAGTGTCTAGGTGGAGCTCCCCAAATAACGCTGCTGATTCCCAATGGTCTGATCTAGAATGCAGAGATTCCAAAATTTCTTTGTGGCCCTAGAGTACTATGAACACAGCAAAATCAAGGGACTCCTGGGCCACTTGAAATGATGTCGGTAATGGAGGTTGGTGCCCCCTAGAGTTCCCGTGGTAATGTTCGTTCTTCCCAAGTGGATTCCAGAAGGACAGAAACTGACAGAGGGATAGATTAGAGACAAGCGGGATGAAACAGCTCAATGGAAGGCCAAAAAACTACCAACAAAAAAAAGTACAGGACCAGATGGCTTCACACCTGAATTCTACCAAATATTTAAAGAAGAGCTAATACCCATCCTGCTTAAAGTATTCCAAAAAGTAGAAGAAGAGGGAATACTTCCAATCTCATTCTATGAGGTCAGCATCACTCTAAAACTAAAACCAGACAGACACCACAAAAAAAGAAAATCATAGACCCATATCCGTGATGAACATAGATGCAAAAATCCTCAAGAAAACATTAGCAAACCAAGTTCAAAAATACATCAAAACGATCTTCCATCACAACCAAGTGGAATTTATTCCAGGGATGCAAGGATGGTATAATATTTGTAAATCAATCAATATCATATGCCATATTAACAAAAAGAAGGATAAAAAGCACATGACCATCTCAATAGATTCTGAGAAAGTATTTGACAAAATTGAACATCCATTCATGATAAACACTCTCAACAAAACGGGTATAGAGGGTAAGTACCTCAACAGAATAAAGGCCATATATGCCAAACCCACAGCTAACTTCATCCTTAATGGTGAAAAGCTGAAAGCTCTTCCTATAGAATCAGGAACAAGAAAAGGACGTCCACTGTCACCCCTCTTATTCAACATAGTACTGCAGGTCCTAGCCACAGCAATCAGACAACACAAAGAAATAAAAGGCATCCAGATTGGTAAGGAAAGAGTTAAACTGTCACTATTTGCAGATGACATGATATTATACATAGAAAACCCTAAAGACTCCACCAAAAAACTGTTAGAACCAATAACTGGATTCAGCAAAGTCACAGAATACAAAATTAATACACAGAAATCTGTTGAGATCCTATATACTAACAATGAAATAGCAGAAAGAGAAATCAGGAAAACAATTCCATTTACAATTGCATCAAAAATAAAATAAAATGCCTATGAAAAATTTAACCAAGGAGGTGCAGGACCATATCTCTGAAAACTATAAGACACTCATGAGAGAAATTAAAGAAGACATCAATAAATGGAAAGTATCCCATGTTCATGGATAGTAAGAATAATATTGTCAAAATGGCCATCCTGCCCAAAGCAGTTTGGGAAATGCAATCCCTATCAAAATACCAACAGCATTCTTCAACGAATGAGAACAAATAGTTCCAAAATTCATATGGAACCACAAAAGACCCCAAATAGCCAAAGCAATACTGAGAAGGAAGAATAAAGCTGGGATTATGCTCCCCAACTACAAGCTCTACTACAAAGCTACAGTAATCAAGACAATTTGGTACTGGCCCAAGAACAGACCCATAGATCAATGGAACAGGATAGAGAGCCCAGATATAAACCCAAGCATATAAAGTCAACTAATATATGATAAAGGAGCCATGGATATACAATGGGGAAATGACAGCCTCTTCAACAACTGGTGTTGGCAAAACTTGACAGCTACATATAAAAGAATGAAACTGGATTACGTCTAACTCTATACACAAAAGAAAATTCAAAATGGATCAAAACCTGAATGTAACTCATGAAACCATAAAATTCTTAGAAGAAAACATAGGCAAAAAACTCAAAAATAAATATGAGCAGTTTTTCCTGAGCATATCTGCTTGGGCAAGGAAACAAAATAAAAATGAACAAGTGGGACTACATCAAACTAAAAATCTGTACATCAAAGGATACTATCAGGAGAACAAAAGGCAACCTACAGCATGGGAAAATATATTCATAAATGATTTATCCGATAACGAGCTAACATCCCAAATATATAAAGAACTCATATACCTCAACACCAAAAAACAAATAAGCCAATTAAAAAATCAACAGAGGACATGAACAGACATTTCGCTGATGAAGAAATACAAATGGCCAACAGGCACAAGAAAAGATGCTCTATGCTGCTAATCATCATGGAAATGCAAATCAAAACCACAATGAGATATCACCTCACACCAGTTAGGATGGCCACTATCCAAAAGACAAGAAATAACAAATGCTGGCGAGGATGCAGAGAAATGGAAACCATCCTGCACTGTTGGTGGGAATGTAAATTGGTGCAAATGCTGTGGAAAGCAATATGAAGGTTCCTCAAAAAATTAAAAATAGAAACACGGTTTGAGCTAGTAATTCCACTTCAAGAAAAAAAATCCCTGATTCAAAAAGATACATGCAACAGTATTCTTCAGTGAACTAGAGCAAATAGTTCTAAAATTCAAATGGAACCACAAAAGACCCCAAATAGCCAAAGCAATCCTGAGAAGAAAGAATAAAGCAGGGAGAATTATGCTCCTCGACTTCAAGTGCTACTACAAAGCCACTGTAATCAAGACAGTTTGGTACTGGCACAAGAACAGACCCATAGACCAATGGAACAGACTAGAACGCCCAGATATAAACCCAAGCATATGTGGTCAATTAATATATGATAAAGGAGCCATGGACATACAATGGGGAAATGACAGCCTCTTCAACAGCTGGTGTTGGCAAAACTGGACAGTTATATGCAAGAGAATTAAACTGGATTGTTGTTTAACCCCATACACAAAAGTAAACTCAAAATGGATCAAGGAGGACTACCGTCCACGGAGCGAACCGCGAGGTGAGTGGCCGCTGAGGCGCGTTGGCCCCTCAACACCCCCAGCCCGGCACACTTCCTGCCTCTACCCAGGAGCCGGATTGAAGCTGTAACAGGTTCAGGACAGATGGGCTCCTTCGTACGCCTCCAACAGTTCTTGGAGAGGAGTTCCGGGAAGATGGCGGCATGAACGGAGCAGCAGAATTTTCCTCCCAACATTATATTTATCCACAAAAACACAGTAAATGCAACTGTTCCTAAAAGAGAGACCAGAACACACAGGAAAGCGCACACTGTGCAGACACACCTGAGAGGACTTGGCAGCTGGCAAGGCAGTCATAAAGAGCTCAGCTGACATACATGATAACTACCAACAACCAATTATATAGTCATGATAAGACAGAAGAATATGATACAGACAAAGCTTCAAACAAACACCACCACTGAGAGAGAATCTGAAGGAATGGACATGGACAGTCTTCCTGAAAAAGAATTCAGAATAAAAGTCATAGCCATGCTGACGGATGTACAGAAAAATGTGCAAGAGCTGAGGGAGGAAATGAGGAAAGACAAAGCAGAAATGAGACAAGCCATCGACGGGGTTAACAGCAGATGGGATGAGGTTCAAGACACTATCAATGAAATACAAAACAGAGAACAGGAATACAGAGAAGCTGAGGCAGAGAGAGATAAAAAGATGTCTAAGAATGAAAGAATATTAAGAGAACTGTGTGACAAATACAAATGGAACAATATTCGCATTATAGGAGTACCAGGGGAAGAAGAGAGAGAAAAAGGGATAGAAAGTGTCTTTGAAGAAATAATTGCTGAAAACTTTCCCATGCTGGGGAACGAAATAGTCTTGCAGTCCACGGAAGCCCGCAGATTACCCAAAACAAGGGACAGAAGGAAGACAACACCAAGACACATAATAATTAAGATGGCAAAGATCAAAGATAAAGACAGAGTATTAAAGGCAGCTAGAGAGAGAAAAAAGATCACCTACAAAGGAAAACCCATCAGACTGTCATCAGACTTCTCAACAGAAACCTTACAGGCCAGAAGAGAATGGCATGATATATTTAACGTAATGAAACAGAAGGGCCTCGAACCAAGAATATTGTATCCAGCACGATTATCATTTAAATATGATGGAGGGATTAAACAATTTCAAGACAAAGGAAAGTTGAGAGAGTTTGCCTCTCATAAACCACCACTATAGGATATCTTAAATGGACTGCTCTAGAGGGAAGCACCCCTAAGGCTAAAAAGATGTCACTAGAGAAAATAAAATCACAGCAAAGAAAGCAGACCATCCAAATACTAACTAAAGGCAAAGAAAAAACACCTAATATATAAAGAAAGGAGGAGGAAGAATAGGAAGGGAGAGATAAAGAAACATCAGACGACATTCACAATAACTTAACAACAAAGTTAAGTTGGATTCTTAGATAGTAAAGAAGCAACCCATGAACCTTTGGTAAACACGAATCTAAAGCCAGCAATGGCAATAAGTACATATCTATCAATAATCACCCTAAATGAAAATGGACTGAATTCACCAATCAAAATACACAGAGTAACGGAATGGATAAAGAAGCAAGACCCATCTATATGCTGCTTACAAGAGACTCACCTCAAACCCAAAGATATACACAGACTAAAAGTGAAGGGATGGAAAAAGATATTTCATGCAAACAACAAAGAGAAAAAAGCAGGTGTTGCAGTACTTGTATCAGATAAAATAGACTTCAAAACGAAGAAAGTAGCAAGAGATAAAGAAGCACATTACATAATGATAAAGGGGTCAGTCCAACAAGAAGATATAACCATTATAAATATATATGCACCCAACACAGGAGCGTCAGCATATGTGAAACAAATACTAACAGATTTGAAGGAGGAAATAGACAGCAATGCATTCATTTTAGGAAACTTCAACACACCACTCACTCCAAAGGATAGATCAACCAGGCAGAGGATAAGTAAAGACACAGAGGGACTGAACAACACACTAAAACAGATGGACCTAACAGATATCTACAGAACTCTGCACCCAAAAGCAACAGGATACACTGTCTTCTCAAGCGCACACAGAACATTTTCCAGAATAGACCACATACTAGGCCACAAAAAGAACTTCAGTAAATTCAAAAATATTGAAATCCTACTAACCAACTTCTCAGATCACAATGGTATAAAACTAGAAATAAATTTTAGAAAGAAATCAAAAAGGCTCACAAATACATGGAGACTTAACAACATTCTCCTAATTAATCAATGAGTTAATGACCAAATCAAAACAGAAATCAAAGAATATATGCAGACTAATGACAACAACAACACAAAGCCACAACTTCTGTGGGACGCAACGAAGGCCGTTCTAAGAGGAAAGTATATTGCAATCCAGGCCTGTTTAAAGAAGGAAGAACATTCCCAAATGAACAGTCTAAAGACACAATTATTGAAATTGGAAAAAGAAGAACAAATGAGGCTCAAAGTCACCAGGAGAGACATAATAAAGATCAGAGAAGAAATAAATAAAATTGAGAAGAATAAAACAATAAAAAAAATCAATGAAACCAAAAGCTGGTTCTTTGAAAAAATAAACAAAATAGATAAACCCCTAGTCAGACTCCTTAAGAGAAAAAGAGAATCTACACACATAAACAGAATCAGAAATGAGAAAGGAAAAATAACGATGGACCCCACAGAAATACAAAGAATTATAAGAGAATATTACGAGCTTCTATATGATAACAAGCTCCAAAACCTAGAAGAAATGGACAACTTCTTAGAAAAATACAGCCTTCCAAGACTCACCAAGCAGGAAACAGAAAAACTAAACAAACCAATCACCACCAACGAAATTGAATTGGTAATCAAAAAAACTACCCAAGAACAAAACCCCCGGACCTGATGGATTCACCTCTGAATTCTACCAGACATATAGAGAATAAATAACACCCATTCTCCTTAAAGTTTTCCAAAATATAGAAGAGAAGGGAATACTTCCAAACTCTTTCTATGAAGCCAGCATCACTCTAATACCAAAACCGGGCAAAGACCTCACTAAAAAAGAAAATTACAGACCAATATCCCTGATGAACGTAGATGCAAAAATACTCAACAAAATATTAGCAAATCGAATTCAAAAATACATCAAGAGGATCATACACCATGATCAAGTGGGATTCATCCTAGGGATGCAAGGATGGTACAACGTTCGAAAATCCATCAACATCATCCACCACTTAAACAAAAAGAAGAACAAAAACCACATGATCATCTCCATAGATGCGGAAAAAGCATTTGACAAAATTCAGCATCCATTCATGATTAAAACTCTCAACAGAATGGGTATAGACGGCAAGTACCTCAACATCATAAAGGCTATATATGACAAACCCACAGCTAACATCATACTTAATAGTGAGAAGCTGAAAGCTTTTAATCTAAGATCGGGAACAAGACAGGGATGCCCACTCTCTCCACTGTTATTCAACATAGTACTGGAGGTCCAAGCCACGGCAATCAGACAAAGCAAAGACATACAAGGCATCCAGATTGGTAAAGAAGAAGTCAAATTGTCACTATTTGCAGACGACATGATACTGTACATAAAAAACCCCAAAGACTCCACTACAAAACTACTAGAACTAATATCTGAATTCAGCAAAGTTGCAGGATATAAAATGAACACACAGAAATCTGTTGCTTTCCTATACACTAATGATGAGCTAACAGAAAGAGAAATCAGAAAAACAATTCCATTCACAATTGCACCTAAAAGAATAAAATACCTAGGAATAAACCTAACCAAGGAAGTGAAAGACCTGTACTCTGAAAACTACAGGACACTCCTAGGAGAAATTAAGGAAGACACTAACAAATGGAAATGCATCCCATGCTCTTGGCTAGGAAGAATAAATATTGTCAAAATGGCTATACTACCTAAAGCAATCTACAGATTCAATGCAATCCCTATCAAACTACCAACAGCTTTCTTCAATGAACTGGAACAAATAATTCTAAAATTCATATGGAACAAAAAAAGACCCCAAATAGCCAAAGCAATCCTGAGAAGGAGGAACCAAACAGGGGGAATTACGCTCCCTGACTTCAAGCTCTACTACAAAGCCACAGTAATCAAGACAATTTGATACTGGCACAAAAACAGACACAAAGACCAGTGGAACAGAATAGAAAATCCAAACATTAACTCAAACACCTACAGTCAATTAATATTTGATAAAGGAGCCTTGGATATACAATGGGGAGATGACAGCCTCTTCAGCAGCTGGTGTTGGAAAAACTGGACAGCTACATGTAAGAGAATGAAACTGGACTACTGTCTAACCCCATACACAAAGGTAAACTCAAGGTGTATCAAAGACCTGAATGCAAGTCATGAAACCATAAAACTCTTAGAAAAAAACATAGGCAAAAATCTCTTGGACATAAACATGAGCGACTTCTTCATGAACATATCCCCCCAGACAAGGGAAACAAAAGCAAAAATGAACAAGTGGGACTATATCAAGCTGAAAAGTTTCTGTACAGCAAAGGACACCTTCAATAGAACAAAAAGACATCCTACAGTATGGGAAAATATATTCATAAATGATTCATCTGATAAGGGGTTGACATCCAAAATATATAAAGAACTCACGCACCTTAACAAACAAAAAGCAAATAATC